>CAOLHI010001174.1:0-421981 GCA_948474755.1 Ctenosaura bakeri
AAGAATACGATGTTCCAAAGGTATCTCCCATGAGGAAAAGCTGTGTGAGAGCTTGTGTGGGCCCTTGACCCCCTGAAAGGACAATCCATTTTTTAAAAAAATAATAATGTTTTACAACACTTGCTGTGAAAAAGAGGTTCAAAATGGTCTACACACACTTTGGATATCAATACACCTCTTTCCATGAATGCCTTCCATAATTTGATATAAAGGAGAAAATGTATAATACCACTCTCTCCTTGGAGACTCTTCCTGCATTCAATGTTTTGTGTACTGGCAGTCTTTTATATTCAATGTTTTGAGTTATCTGGAGCCAGCAGTACAAAGCCCCCAAAGAGTCAATTGAAAAAGCTAATATGGAATAATAAGAGGAGCAAACAGCTGGAGATGCCAGTGGGTTTTTTGTTGTCAGAAACTGCTAGTATTCATAAGAAATGTAAAGGAAAGGATTGTGTGATCTTTGCTTTCCATCCTCAATGAAAATGGAGGACTATTCAGCCTGTGCCATGCTGATTGCAGCTACAAAAATGATACTGAAAAATTGGGTGAAGGGAAGGTAACAAGAAGGAACATTGATTTCTTAAGTACTGGGATTTTATCAGTTTATTGGCTGTCTTAGTTGTGACATTTCTTCTCAAAGACTGATTTACTCCTAGGCTGAGATTAATGGACTTGTATTGAAGAGGATGGCCTTGAATTGAAGCATGGTTTGGGGCATCACAATATTCATATATTTGGAGTTTAGCACACCTTGTCTCTAAAGACTTCAAATTCAAAGGGAGCTGTGTCAATCTGTCCTCCAACCACAAGAAAAAGAATTGAGGCACCTTAAAGCCTAGTTGATTTTTTATAGAATGGTCTCTCATGACTTTGTTAAATATGTGGTGTTTTCCTTAGCTGGTAGATTATCTACCCATCTACTTAGGCAGGAGGGAATTACAAACAGTGGGACCAAATGGACATGAAACGGAAAGTACATTTCTTGTCGATTTTTTAGAAAAACTTAAATATATGCAATAGTGTTTTGAAATTATTTGGTGGAAGAATGAACTGAATGGGGACTAAGGATTGATTTTAATAACTTCAGAAATTAGATTTCTGATTACTGATAACTGGTTCATACAAGTTCTTTTTCCTTATATCAATTCATTATTTATTCAGTCAAAGTATTTCTTTTGCTGTCCTGTGTAAAAATCGATAATTTGCAGTCACAGCTTCATTTTCCCAGAATGCATTACAATATTTTTGGTCTTCCACATTGTCTGAATTCTGGATCTCAGAAGCATGAACCAATTTGGTCAATGGTTAGGGATTCTGAGAACTGAAGTCCAAAATGTCTGGAGGACCAAAGGTTGCCCTCAAATAAGTCCAAAACAGTCTAGAAATTAAAGTGGTGGCTACCAAGAAATATTAACCAAATTGAATACTATTATAAAACAAAACAAAAAAAATTAAAGTTGAATTGAAATTTACCTCTGCTGAATGAATAGCAACATGAATGTGATTTTAACAAATGGATAACATTAACAAAGGAAGTATTTAATAATAAAAATGAATTAAATAAAAAACATTCTATGTGAAAGGCAGCATGGTATCCATTTTCACTTGCGTTACCCCAAAATGTGGGTGACTCAGGGGTCCACCTGCGATGTCGATGCCTCTGTGAAATGGCAGGAAATACTAGCTCAAAGAGAAGATCTGCAAGTGGGGAGGAACCTTATGAGATCTTTTACACCTATGTGTACTGGTACTAACACAGGGAAAAACCATATGGTGATCCAAAAGTAAGATTGTTTGTTTTATTAGAGGAACTGTAATCACACATACAAGATCCAAGCAGTCTTGCACTCACATAATGCTAACTGATGGGAAAGGTTGGATAGCAAGAGTTTTAGTGCAAAGTGGGTGATATTTACCAATCCTAAGAGAATCAAAGTAGCGGAGTGATGGTCATTGTACCAAAATTACTGCAAGTTATCAGACAAAAAGCCAGGATTTAAATACTCTTTTTCCATCCTATGGGGAAAGGTGTAAATGTGTCTGTAGCAGATTAAACAATGGAATCCAGAGAGTGGACAATGGGGTCAAGAATGAGCTAATAGCCTTATCATTAGGTGACAAAGGGATTGATAGGAATCATGATAGCTCCTTAATTGCTGGACAGATGAGGGGGAAAAGGAGAGGTTTTCCTGGACAAAGGGAGAAGGTCAACAACAACCAGCACTTCTATGGAAGCAGCTTTGGTGCCATTGTCTCTAGCATTTGGATCATTGAGGGACATCTCCAAGTCCATTGTCCTGAGTTTCCCTGGCTATGATCTCGCCATGTCCTGATATCTTGTCCTGACCTAGTTTTGAAACACATGTGTACAACCAGTTTCCTCTTTGCCAGTCAGCTCACAGTCATACAAGGATATAATTCATATTTTATGCCAATTAAATATATGTTTCACCAATCAAACTATATCATAGAGGACGGGTATACAGCCTGATAACACCTGTTGTGAATATCCACCGTGCTTTATAGTTTAGTCTTGACTTAGACCTAGTGAAATAAATGGGACAGTAAACTGTGACTGATTTAAGTATTATGGATTCAGTGGGCCTACTCAAAGTTAGTCTAAGTTTGGATCCAAGCTTTATATAGACTTGTTGCATCTCTTGTATTAATTTGGGTTTATATTTTTTGTAAAATAAAATATACCATTTGAGGATAAGACCTCATGCATCTGATTAAATCAGCTGTACATATACTAGTATATGGCTGCAACCTTGAAAGGTTTATGCTGTAAATATGTTAATCCTTAAAGTATCACAAAATTCATCTGTTGTTTAAATACTACAAAGAAGAGATGATAACCAGTTCAGTACACAACAGATGAATATACATCTATTACCTATTATTTATTCTCTAACTGGTAGCTCACACATTACATCTTTAGTGGGAACAGCAGCATTCTGAATGGATGAAGAGAGAGCAGAGAAGAAAACAGCTGGAGAGTGATTTGCTTGTAATTCTTTCCAGGGAAGTGTAAAGGTGAAATCTGCATGCATAGGATACAAAATCAAGTGACCTGGGGAAAATACAAAGTTTAAATCAGTTTTTGGATTCCACACCAACCTATGTTTTTAACAACTCCATCAAACATATTTTTTTGCAATGAATATTGTTCTAATTATTAGAACAACAATGACAGCTAATATGTAGTCTTTTCAGATGTAGAGCATCCTGTCTTTCTAACATAGATTGTTAGATTAACTAATAATTTGCACATTGAAGTTGATTCCAAAGATACTCACACACATAGTCATATTCCTTGCTTTTCCAGTCTTCTTGAAGAAATAGGTTTCCCTGAGAGAAATGTGAGCTGTCAGATCTAACAACTTTCCTAGTGGGACGAACAAAAACAAAAACAACTGTCCTTTAAAAAAAAAAGACACATTAGTATTTTGATGTTCTACTTTTACATCTCAATATGTTTGGATTTTACCATGGCAATAGTACTCTACAGATACAGGTTTACATGGGGCATTTAACATGGAATGGCATGTTGGAGATGTGTTGATTGTCCTTTGTATAGTAACAGAAACATCTGGGGATTACCATTCTGTATTTATTTTTGTTTTATATTATGTTCAGTTATAGGACGTAAGAAGTACTCAGAAAGAAGATTGAAAAGTAGTAAAAACCATCCCCTTGAATAGAGAAATCCCTGTTTGAGTCAAGTGCAACCGCCACAAGCATTTTTTACTTTGAAGTGAACTTCACATTGTGCAAGAAATTTGCCTTTCTTCCCCTCTGTCTTGAGGAAGGGGTGGATCTTCTAGCTTACTGAGGGCTCCTGTTGGCAAAGTCAGCATCAACTTCATGTGGAGCATCCCCTCCATAGCTGAGTGCAGATGGGAGTGGAAAGAATCTCTTTACAAGTTTGCCATCCACACTCCCTATCCACTTGATGAGACCACCCCTCAATTTTGTAGAGTTGAAATGTCTGGATTGAAATGAAAATGGATCATGAATGGATTTATGTCCAATATCTATTTATTTCACTTTGGCTCTGGTCCACTATCACAATTTTCAGAGAGAGTGGTCATAGTAGGTCCTATGCCTGCATATTTGATAGTCAGTATAATGTGCACTGAGAGCCAGTGTGGCGTAGTGGTTTGAATGTTAGACTACAGTCCTGAAGATGAAGGTTTAATTTCCACTCAGCCACGGAAACCCACTAGGTGACCTTGGGTGTGTCACATACTCTCAGCCCCCAGAAAACCCATGATAGGTTCACCTTAAGGTTACCATCAGTCAGAAATGACTTGAAGGAACACAACAACAATAACGTATTTCAGGCCCATATAACATATCAATGAGCAAGGCAAAGAAGAAGCCATCAGTTTTGTATGAGGACATTCTAGGTGCTTAACACTTTCATAGGCTGGCAAGAAAAAAACAGGGAGTGAAAAAGCCTCTGGGTTGTTACTATGATAGGTCCGAAGGCTACAGTCACATGTCTGGATTACAAGTTGGGCAGGCCAGAGGTATATGATCTGTTAAATATTTAGGGATCCTCTGACATTGCTGAGTGCTTGCTTGAGCTGCTGCATACTTTTTGTCCACCAATTAAAATATTAAGCATCCTACTTTTACTACTTAACAGATTTTCCAAAACACCAGGGAGATTACTCGGAGCTAATATTAATAACTTCTACTAATTTATGCACTGTGTTCTTAAAAACAAGGAGAGAGAAGAAACAGTGATAGGTACTTGAAGACTAAAAGATAAATGCCTTTGAAGAATTTGCATTGAAATGCTTATCCTGTGGTTCCTTGGTGCCCCAATTTACATTTGCTTTATTCTGCAAAGATATAGGAAACATGATTGAGGACTACCTTTTGTTTCCTTGTCAGGTTCCCTGGGATATGCAAGGCATATAAGAAACTTAATTGCATTGTCAGTATTCATTAAACTGAGTTGCAGTTCCCTTTCCAACACAAATACAATGGTAAAAAAAAATAAAAAAAATAAAAATAATCATAGCTTCTGTAGGAAAGATGGCCTGAATTCCTCTGTCCCAGAGAACAGTACTTGGAAAGTCCTCAGAGTTTCAGGACTAGATTCTAGAAATATATGTACAAATGAATCAAATGAAACACATATATATGTCTGGGAAGAATTCATTTCCAGGATAACAATGGTTGTAAGGTTAGAAAAGAATGAGAACTAGTCTATAAAAGGGGCAATATAGATTGGAGAGCGCCATAAAGACAGAAGGGCATCCCAAAGTGGAGTTCTGTAAGCCTGATCTTGTGATGACAGAACTCAGTGAATATTAGAGATATGCACTCAGTTTGAACCAAGCCTAAATCCTGACCCTGTTAGTCCAGTTGTGGTGCTTTTCAGTGCTTTGTATTTCAGAAAGACAAACACTCTAGAGAGCACATCTTTTCAGGTTTCATTTATGTGAAAACATTAAAGTTGGAAGAAAAAGGGAGCAGATTATGGCCCTTTCTGCACCCTACCTTCTTCTGGCGCTGGGGTGCAGGAATCGCACGAGCAGCCTCTAGCAAGAGGCTCTCACGTCCGAGATCCTTCAGCTCCACACAAGTAGCCTGCTTGTGTGAGAGCCCTGCCTCTTCCTTCTGCTGTGCAGCCTGGCCTGGGGCAGGAAGCGCAACTGTTGCGGTTCCAGAGGCTTCGCATGCCAGGTAAGTGCGCAAGGGGCCTGGGAGCAATGTGCAATTGCGCACCATTTTTGGCTTCCAGCAGAAAATGAAAAGGTACACGATCGGTGCCTGCTGGCCCCTGGAGCATCACATGATTGTGAGTGCATCATGCTAATCCTAGAGCAGAGTATCATATATTTTGATAGTTTTTATTCATGTATAGAAAAAAAAATTTTTTTTCTAGACTCTCCATTGAGGTTTAATCTCCTGGGAAGCAAAGCAGGTATCAACAGTATCTCTGATACAGCTATCCACGTTGGGTGTTTTTGCTTCTCTCCAAGCAGAGCACCAAAATCTACTGCCTTTTCTTGTTATGACATCCATGGCATAAGTAAACCATTCGTAGTCTGCAGTATCTGTTGAGCATAGAACAAAAAGAATAATTTAACTATTACAGGGAAGCAAAATTAGGTAAATGTTTCCACAGTTCAACACTGGGAATGTTAAAAAGCTCCATATAGACTTCTGGAACGTCTCTCTTTCCTCTTCCTCTCCCTTCCTCTCATACTTCCTTTCTGTTTCTCTTTCTTTCTCTTCCCCCTTTCATCCTTGACCAAAGGTCTGAAGGGGATGAGTTGCACTAGGCTGAACTCTGGGTAAGCAGTTTTCAAAACTTCTTCCTTTAAGCAGGATTGAGTCCAAGATGTTCTGCTGTCTAAGGCAAAGAACAAAATGATACCTACTGTCTAATTTCAAATAAAGAAGTGAACTCAGCTGGCCATTGGCTTTTTTTTCCAACATGCTACAGGGCAATGAAAGCAGCAAACTAGTTTAGGGGCTATAGATCAGGCTGTATGGCACATACAGTTCTGTCTTCAAACTCAGGAGAATGGTTGTTGAATGCTGCCTGATGTTACCTGCCTCACTCTGTCTAATAGCAGAGCTGACTCTGCCTTTCAGGGAGACTCATCCATTAAAGAAGCCTTGTACACCTCCTTAGACATCTTTGTGCATTATAGAACATCCTCAGCTATTTTCTAGAATGCCAATCAGTTCAGTTTTGACTTAAGCCTCCTTCCCACTCCACATGAACTCAATTTCTAACCTAGAATGCTCCTCTACACTCTGATGTGGCTGCACTTTTTAGGACATTATTACCATTGAAAGCTTGCCTGCCTTTGCTGATCTTTTGACTGAGGCACCCCCAATAAAATCCTTTCCAAGGATTTTAAGGATTGTGGGATAGGGTTGAGTGTCTTGGGCTACTCCTTTAAAGTTTCAACTAAAACTCAGAGCAGATTTACTGTCCTACTGACATGGAAACCAGCTGCTGTTGAACACAAGGTTCCCTTGAACACAGATTGAAATTCACTGAGCTGGATAATGTATTTGGGTACCTTTTGAACCTATGATGTCCTATGTATGTTAAAAGCAGCAAATCAGAATTCAGGAACTGAACTTATGTTGAAGGATCTTTTAACCTCTCTGAGTAAATAGAGGTCAAGTTGTCCAACTGGGCTGTCATTCCAAGCATAATTCAAAAGTGCTCCCAAAGGTTCTTTTTATTATAAAAATAATGCAGACCTAGATAAAACAGTTTAAATCCAATATGGTTACACAAGTATTTGCATATTCTGCAAATGCCATGTAAATATCATAGAGTTATTATGTAAATTTTGAACCTATGGATCAAAGCACTAAGAATTTGCATATTTTCTCATTATGATGCTCAGCGGTCAGTAACAATACAGTGTCCCATTGACACCTTTGATAAAGCAGCTTCCTGATGTTTACTTTTCAAAACTGCTAGAATGTGTTGGCACTTGGCCTGTTTTTCTTTGTAACGCACAAAAATGTGGAATAAGTACTGGGAAAGCTGCTTAGCAGTGAAATGAGCTGTGCTTAATGTGTTAATGAAATATGCCAGGGTTCAAGTCATCTATCATGCCATCCACTCTGGCAACCTGTTTCCTTTACTCTGTGAAGTGTAAGAGCTTAAAAAACAGAGAGGCAATGAATATCAGCACTCTTCAAATGAGAAAATTCCACATTCACAACTAGAACTAGGACTCTAAGCTGCGATATTTCAGCCCTCCCAAATCCAGGCATAAGTATGCATATTAATAATTTGCATTCTAATTATGCAAACTTCAGAACATTAATTGTTGCCTCTTTTTCTACCACTATGTGTGAGTCTTCCTACCATTTTTTAATAGCTGCCACCACAAGCTGTTTCCAGCTTATGACAACTCTAAGGTGAGTCCATTATGTGGTTTTCTGGGACTGAGAGTGTGTGATGCACCCCAGGTCACCCAGTGGGTTTCCATGGCTGAGCAGGGAATCAAACCCTGGTTTCCAAGATCTTAGTCCAATACTCAGACCACTATACCATGTTGGTTCTTTGGGCCATCACTACCCTCAGGAAATCTCTCTCATAGGATTGTTTTGGGAATCAATAGCAAGACAAATCTAGCTAAAGTTGCTACATACATTTCTGGTATGGTGGTGGTGGTAGCAATGACAATGACAATGAAGATGGTGATAGTGTTGATGCCATTTTGTCATGTACCGCTATTTCTAATGCTATTGTATTCTCATCAGACCACCATAACACATGTTTATATGATGACAAAAACATACAGATATGTGAACATATCATAGGAAGCCCCAAGAATGACTGTTGTCTGGCTGACAGGCAAATGCAGATGAAATTAAGGATGCATTTACAACATACATCTCCTTTCCGAGCACTTTGCACCTCCCACTGCACATCTCATCCTTTCCTCCCAATTGTCTTAACTCATGCCTTCAACAAGACCTGCCTCCCTTATTCCACACTGCATCTCTTTCCCTTCTTTGACTCTTCCTGCACCTTCACCATACTCTCCTGCTTTGCTTATTACTACCCGCTGCTTGCATTTTCCACCCTCCTTTGTATCCTTGCCTCACTTTGTAGAACTGCTTCTTCCTTTCTTTCACCTCTCATTGCCTTATATCTACCTTTCTTGCTCCTGCATCTTTCACAATCCCTTCCCTCCTTTCTCCTTCCTTGTCTCACCTCACAGCTCAACCATGCTTCTTCCTCTCCAGCATTTTCATCTTGCCATATTTCCCTTCTCTTGCACCCATTTGCTCCACTGCCTACCTTTCCTCCCTTTCCCTAGTTTGCTTCTTCCTGCCCCAATGTCATGCTTACATCCCTTGCTCCAAATCACTCTTCCTGCCCCACCTTGTTTTATTTTATGCTGCTGCCTGTCCTTTAAAGAAACTGCAGTTATACAAACTACCAGGGCTCCTTTATAGAGTAGAAGTCAAGGCAATAGTGCTGCCACGGTTGCAGGACTAGGAGCAGGAGAAAAGGGAGATAAAGTAAGATGGCAAGAAGGCGGTAACAGTGGCAGCACGGGGGAGGAGAGGCAAGTTGAAGTAAGGAGAAAGTGACAATAATGGGGGAGGAGTTGGCTCTTTTTCTCCCACATCAAACAATGGGAAACCCTAGATGCCCCCCATAAAATGGAACTAGATTTTCTTTGGCCATTTCTGCACGAGGCGAGGGAATCACTCAATGCCGTTACTCACCGGATCTTCTGGCTCCTTGGTCTGGTCCAGGGTGAACCAGAGCAGTGCAAGGTCTTAGATCCACACTGCTCCAGCTTCCAAAATGGTGGCTTCCGGTTGGTTGTGGGTCGTGACCAAGCACGAAGCTCGCCACACCTAAAGCCCGCCCTCCGCAGATCACAGGCTCGCATTGGTGTGAGCCTGCAAATCTGCACAAGGGAACAGGTACACAATGGCACACTTCGGAAAAATAGGAAACCTCTTTTTTCTGGTCTTTAAAAAGCACGCTGGAGAACCAGTTGGGGGCGTTTCGGAGTGGACTGAGGTGCAGATCTCTGGTAAGTAGTCCGAACCCAGTCCGCTCCAAGGTGCAGACGACCTCCGTAGAGGACGCACCGCGTTGTTTTAATTCCCCCATGCAGAAAAGGCCTTTTTCTTTTCCTTTTTTGTTGGGGGGGTTCATCTAATAAAAATGCATATTACTGCTTCCTAAAACAAATCATGGGGGGAAAAACAGATTCCATGGAACTTTAAATATTAAAAGAACAGTATTGTAGCCTTTACCTTGATTTGTTGCATCTCTTCTCCTTCACTTCAGTGGCTCCATTGTTTTCCTTGGAAGGAGTTCTGAAAACAGACTCTAAATAGACTTCCCTCCAAAAGCTAGATTAGAGGTGTAACCTAGACCTAGGAGACTGGAAATTGGAATTTAGACAGATGTATTGCTCATGTTAATCATTATTCATTCATTGGCTAGACACTGAGGTCCTTTCCACACCCTACCTTTTCATGGAGTCCTCCTGTGGGGAGTCTTGCATCACCTTTGCAAGGAGGGGGCATGATAGGAGCACTCCCCTCTGCAACCGTTGGCTTTTTAGTGAAGGAAGTGTGATGGCCCTTCCTCTTCCTTCTGTAGCACAGCCGGGTACCATCTCAGGCTGCTCTGGGGCATGAACTACAGCCATTATGCTTCCTGGGCTTTTGCAGGACAGGTAAGTCTGAGCTGGTGGCACTATCATGGGTCATTGATGGGGAAAACCCATCAATGTTTTAATTTGTGATTGCACCACCTGGGGATGCGAGAAGGATGGGACCACGATGACGCCATGGAGAAGTGTTGTCGCGATCCCATCCTTCTCCTGTCCCCAGGGTGGGTTGGGAGAGTGGTGTGGAAAGGGCATGAAAGACAGAGGAAATCTTCTTTGTCAAAGAACAACAGGACAGACTAGTAAATGTACATTTTGCTCCATAACTCCATTGCTACATGGGCTAGACAGTTCCTTTTTCTTTAATGGAAGCTTGGAATCTGTGCTGGATGACATTCCAGACAGGTACTGGCAGCACACTAGGAAACTAGGTGAAACCAAGCCAACTAAATGATATGGTAACCATAAATAGTCCCAAATATAACAATAATCTGATCCATTTTCAGGAAGTATCCATGAAGCTAGCATTTTGTAGTGGTTTGAGCATTGGACGACAACCCTGGAGAGTAGAGTTCAAAACCCCTGTCAGCCATAGAAACCTACTGAGTGACCTTGGCCAAGTCACACTGTCTCAGCCTTGGAGGAAGGCAAAATCAAACCCCCTTTGACCAAATCTTGCCAAGAAAACCCCTTGATAGGGTTGCCATATGTCAGAAATGACTTGAAGGCACACAGCAGCAACCCTTGGAACACATAAATTGGTGACTGCTGCATGGAAAAATTCCAGGTGAGAAACTTGCTTCCACACAGGGAATCGGAGCCTGATTGGCCCCTCCATTTTGTCTTTCCTTCTGAAACTCCACTTATCTGGTGATAAGGAATTTCATTAATTTTATCTGGGGAGTACAGGGCACATGGTGTTGCTGAAGCTTAATGTAGACATCTGTGGAGAGAATTAGAAAGTCAACATGATCAGGGTACACTGAGAACCAACAGTCAATAGAAGATTAAGGTATTTTTTTTATTAAGTTGGATCAGCTGGATTTCAATGGTTCTAATCTTGAGGCAGGCAACTTTAAAGGTGACAGTTTCCTGCCCCATGACCCTCTGGAGGCCAAATGAACTGCCAACAATGCCAAAATAAATATGAAGTGGACTGAAAGTCCACTCCTGGATTTGGAAAACAAGTTTGTTTGTTTTTTAAAAAAATATTGCAATCTATTTAAAAGGTAAACTGCCAGTCCTAAAGGCTTCCAGGAGAGGCAATTTATTCTGTTTTGTGCGGGAAAGAGGATATTGAGGGAAGGAGTCTCGAGAAGTCAGAAGACACAAAAGCAGTCTTGGATGACAGCACACAGCCCATGGACTACACTTTGCTCATTGTGATCTTATCTGTACGACCAAGTCTGGGTCCAACCGATTACATTTCTTGACATTTTTATCTTTCCTTAAATGCCATAAATGATTACACAAAAAAGACTGTCATCTTTACAGTACTATTCCAATAATTGTACAGGAATTTAAAAATTCTTGTTGATTTTAGAGTCTTTCATTTTCTGAATCATGTGAAACTTACAGTGACTAAATATTCAGATTTCTTGTTAGTACTGTATTTAATATATTGACTGATTGGACAGGAGTGGGAATCACATGACCCTACAGATATTGTGGTCCTGCAACTCCCAGAAGACCTAGACAGCACAACCAGGGAGATGCAGTCCAACAATATCTGAAAGCCACATCATTCCCACTCCTCATCTAGAGGGAAGCACAAGGAGCCTCTTCCATCAACTGATGGGGCTCTTCTGTGATCAGAAGGGCACCTGTGACTCTATCCTTTCATTGGATGGAATGCATAACTACATGAAGAAGAAGGGGGTGTCAATGAGTTGTAAGCAGTCTGAGGAAGGAAGTAGTGTTTGCCTATTAGTAGGCTTCCACAAACTAGTACCTTCCAGATAAACTGAACCTTTAATCCCCATTCAGCATGGTTATTGGTCATACTGCTTGAAGATGATGAGACCATAGTCTTTTTTATCTGGAAGGCACTAGGTTGGGAAGAGTTGTATTGTGATGTGCACATCTAGGAACAGATGCAGTGGATGCTGTATTGCTTCTGTTTCTGAAAAATGCCAAGTGGAAAGGAGGCTGTTGTAAGCCCAGATTCTTTTCTCTTATGTGTGTGCACATGCACACAAACAGAGAGAGAGAATATAAACATTTCTCCTTGTTTACTGTAGTGTTGAAAGTTTTTATTTTCAACTCTTTTTTTTATTTTTCTCTGTTTTCACACATATTATAAAAGGATGCTATGCTTAGATTTCTTAGGGTGGAACAGCTTACTGTTCCATCTCTAAACATTTGGTATATATTTGTAATTCTAATGTGACTACAACTAAGGCCTTTAAAATGTGTAGTTTCATAAATACATTAACAAGTGCAAATTCACTGGGCTAAGCTATATGCCATTCATTTTATGTTCCCGAAGTGGTATGGTTAGTTTAGATCTGAAAGTGAAATAAACTTGGCATATTTTTCAGCTATTTCCCAAGATTTCTGTTGCTTTAAAGGAGAGTTAAAGACTGAAGGGCACATATACCCGGGTTTGTGACATTTCCAGATATTTTACCTGTATACCTATGACAGAAAAATGAGTAGAAATCCAGCCTAAAGGCTCGAGGTGAACTCACTTGGCCAATATACTCCCTGTTTCTGCCTCACTAATAAAGGTTGTTGTAACACTTTAAAACATATTCTTATTACACAACAAGGCTTTTGAGAAACCTCCAAGTTATTTCCATTGTTCCTCACCAAAACCTGTCAAATAAAACTTTAAAAGAAATAGTGCCACATTTTCAGCTTTTCCTGATCTGAAGTCATCCTTTCACTGTTCTTCCTCAACAGGATTTTTGCATCTAACACGTGGAAGCAAAGAGAAACCTGAAAATACCATCTGCTCTTGTCTTGTTTTTCAAGGAGAAAGTGATCCTTCAGGATTATCTCCTGAAATGTATACTATTCTATTCCACACTGAGATTCCAGTAAAGGAATTGTTATGTTGATTTGCAGCCTGCTCTAGCAGCTCAGCTAGGCAGATTATTCCTCAGAGATGACAGCAAACCAATTTGAATATAACTAAAATTTTATTTCTCTGCCCTTGGCTGGCAGGGAACCAAGCCTTTCTCCAGCTCAGTCCAGACATTTGCCAAGATCCTATATGGGCCTGTCTGTTCTATGTGCCCAGTTCCCAATCTTCCCACCTCCTGGCAGGTATCAAGTCCTAGGAAAGGCCTTTGCTGCTGCTTTAACTTTCTGATTGAGAAGTAGGGGTGATTCAGACCCTTGAGAAGCAGCTGCAAGATTTTACACTTATAGCAGTATGATTCCACTTTAAATGCCAGAATAGCCCTTTGTCTCATATTCAAAAGTAGATTTGTGTATACATAAGGTGTTCTTATACACACAATAGACACTAACAGGATAACTGCCTTTATGTTTTACCCACAAGCTAACCCCGCCTCCAGCATCACTGCTTACTGGGGCCATTTCCACACTATACTGTTATAATGCTATCATTCCACTTTCAACATCCTATGGAATCCTGGGGTTTGTAGTTTAGGGAGGGGCATTTAGAATTCTCAGCCAGGGAGCTCTTGGGCCTCAGTAAACTACAAAACCCAGAATTCCACAGGCTGTTGAAAGTGGAATAATAGCACTATAACAGTATAGTGTAGAAATGACCTGAGACTTTGACCTTTTTCCACTGAACTGGGAGACAAGGGAGCTTCTACGCATATTTGCCTGAACGCAGGTGGATGAACTTGAGACCCTCCCACTTGCCACAGGAACAAGGTAGAGGGGAGCGATCAGACATTATCATGGTGAGCAGGGCTGGTGTGTATACTTCTGTGTTTCTTGTTTGTGTAGTTATGCACTGATCAAGCATAACTCCTGAAGTCTTGTCTTCAGAATTACACTCTTAGATACACCCAGCTCCCCATAGCTTCCAAACCAATTTTGGGTTTCATGGATGGTTGCTCCACACACGTCCTCCACAAAGGTTGCCTTTAAAGGTGCATAAAGCATACACTCCAGCTTTTTGTTACTTGTATGCATTGTATATTTCCATTTCTGCCTATGATTTGGGCACCATTCTTGGCAAAACAGTTCTTCCTTTTCCATGGTCTCCCACCACAGTGATATAGATAGAAACACCCATTCCTCAAAGATTCTTCCAGGTCCTGCACCAGCTTATTGTGTTGCTAACACTGAGGTTGTTTTCGGCCTTTCTGCACTACACTGTTATAGTGCTATTATTCCATTTTCAACATCTTCTGGAATCCTGGGGCTTGCAGTTTAGGGAGGGACATTTAGAATTCTCAGCCAGAGAGTTCTTTGACTTCAGACAACTACAAATCCCAGAATTCCATAAGATGTCAAAAGTGGAATATAGCACTATAACAGTGTAGTGTGGAAAGACCTTCCTTTTCTAATACTGCATTAGTGCCCTGAACCTCAGCATGTAGTGTTTTGCTTCAAGTGATACAGACCAGAGACCTGACTGTTGGAGGCATGAGAACATCTATTCCTCAAGGATAATTTCAGATCCTATAGGCGCCTATTGTGTCATACATAAGGCTAGCGTTGCTCAGTTTCTAATGCTGTATGGTACTGTTTTGTTTCATCAGTGCTTTGAAAACCATTGAGGTCCCTCAAGTATGGACAGACACTTTATTTTCAGAACAAATACCTGTTACAACTGTGATGGCAGTAGCCCCACTCCAGCCTCAGTAGATGTATGAATGCATAGAACTAATGATGTTCACAGTTTGCTACCTGTGGAATAAATCTGCTGTAGAGGAAAAAGGTTGCTTTCTCCTTTAGAAATGTTTTCATACCTGGGACATCTGGGCTCCAGAGCATGAAAGGGAAAACACACTCTTTTCAATGATAAATATTTGTGTATGCCTTTTTTGTTTTGCTTAAGAAAAAGTTTTTATGGGGGTGCCTATGGTGTGGAGGCATCAGCAAGTGTCTAACAATGTCTATTCATGACAGCAGCCCTGATAACAAACCTTTGTTCTGGTTTAATTCACCCTATTACCACCTGAAATTATTATTCCTAGCAGAACAGAGGAACACTCACACCTCAAATGTAGTATGCACCTTATAGAAGCCATTTTCTTATCTCCCTAGTAGATACGGGATATGGACTCCAACCTCCTTTGCATTGCTTTATGGGGTAATTCAGCATACAATCAGTTGCTCAGCTTGGTACATTTCAGTGTGTGTTTGGGGGGGTTGAGAATTACATAGTCAGCAATGACCTAAATATCAAATTTGCAAGAGCCCTATTAGCATTTAAGAGTGAAAAACCACACTGAAAGAATGTGGTCTTCAGAAGAGGCAGATTGCTCTGTCTTCTATTAGATTTCTCCTAAGCATCTTAAAGATAGCTTTAAATGTAAACTATCTTTTTTGGTATTACAGATGAAAAGTAGAGAAGAGAGAACATAGACTATGTCCAGAATGCCTCTCCACCACAGAGGTGGCTCCAAATCCCTAAATACAGCCTGAAGGTTGTTTCTCATTCCACCAAAAGCATATCAGATATTGAACAGAACAACTAAGACACACACACAGCGCGCACACACACACACACACATATAAATGTCATATATAAAACTAAGACAGACACACTCACACATACACACACACACACGTGGAGCTTCTTCTGCTGGACAACAATGCTGAGAAAACTCACTTTCCCCTTGCTTTGGCTAACAAGCATCCGTGCCACTGCTGTCCACTTGCCCAGCTTGAGCTTTGATCCCTTCTTATTAACTCTAGCAGCAGTAGATTCCTTGTAAGCAAATGGTCAAGTGATAATCCATTTGATGAAGAAGTTACTTTTTTCTGCCTCAGGCTAAAATTCTTAGGGCACTTACCAGGAAGAAGATCTTATTGAACTCAGCAAGGCCTACCTCTGAGGACATTATTTTCATGTCCCCTTCCTATACAAAAATGTAACCAATACAAATGGAATAGATTTGGCAGTACTTTTCCCACCTTTGTTTAAAAAATTCTCTGTCCAAGACAGGTTACTGCTTAAGCTCTTCAAGTCACAATGGCATAAAATGCCTGTCTTGTGATTCTATTCCTATGTGAATTCTGCAACTAAAGGTGACTCTGGGGAATAAAATATCATGTCTAGATGTTATGTGTGCAAGTGACTGTTTAGGTGAACTGGACCTTCCCTTTCCCTACAGTTCCTATGTCACACTTGCTGGAAAAGGGGCAGTGCTCCCAGTGGTGTGGAAAGACAATTGAAATTCCATTTATAGTTTACAGTGGAATAGCAATAACTGAGTACCTCTCACATGGAAACAGCCTTGATCACAGTGGAAAGTATAGATCAGTACTTCTAATAAAAAGAAAGACTAGATTTAAAAAGGTGTGGAATCCAACAGAGAGAGAGAGAGGAGATCATTAATCTGATTCCTGATGCATTTTGAGGATATCATTTTTATCTGGGGGAATTCATAACCTTATCCAGAATTCCCAAATTAGTGGTTGAACATCTAGGTTCTAACTTAATTTTCCCTTAAGTCTTTTCTGAGTAGTTTGGAAGCCAGATGTTCTAAGCAATTGTATGGAAATGCTGTATTGTTAAAAATCACCAGAATCCTATATGACTTGTTATACTACATAGCTTTACTTATACATAGCAGTGCTGACAAACCTCTTTATTGAATGTGAAGATCCATAATGGGAAATCATTATGTAGCAGTGCTAACAAACACCTTTACTGAATGTGAAGATCCATAATGGGAAACCAGCAAGACAGCTGGCTGCGCATTGATGCTCAATGTATATCAAGACGAACGTGATGCATGTCAGGACTGTGATGTGCATCAGGATCAATGCACATTAGTCCCCTTGTTCATCAGTCCCATTGTGCATCAGGCACCAATGCACACTAGGAACTTTGCTGGCTCAACAAGATAGTAACTGTCATGTTGACTATGGCCCTTTCCGCAGCTTACCTTTTTGTGGAGCTGGGGTGCAGGGATCGCACGAGCAGCCTCTTGCAAGAGGCTCTCACGTCCCCGTTGTTTCAGCTCTGCAGCTGCTGCCTGCTCACAAGCAGGTAGTGTGAGAGCCCCTCTCTTCCTTCTGAAGTGCACCCTGGGATTTTCCCAGGCTGTGTTGGGGCAGGAAGTGTGAGCATTGCAGCTCCAGAGCTCCACACACATGGTAAATGTGTGCAGGGCCCTGGAGCAATGTGCAATCGTGCACCATTTTTGGCTCAAAGCTGAAAATGAAATAGTGCGTGATCAGTGCCTGCCGGCCTCTGGAGCATTGTGCGATTGCGAGTGCATCATGTGGACCACTCCTTGCAATCGCACAATGCTCCAAGGGCCCTTTTGCATGGCAAATGCTGTGCGAAAAGGGTCTATGTTTCATGACATACTGATAATGTGACTCATTCACAATTTTGCATGCCTGTAGATTATGCTAATATAAGACATTATTGTAGTTAGTTACCCTCTTGATGTAACATAAGGTTTGTATGAATATCATGTGTTACAGGCCATCATATGTTCTATGTTTACCATCAGTTACAATATGAATGTTAGTTGTAAATGAGTATTCAGCCAGGCTGGCAAGGCATCGCTCTGTTTACTTAAAAATGATAGCAATCAACAAGTGATTTACTATGTATGAGCTTTAGAGTGCCTACACATGAATTGCTGGTAACAGTGTATTGCCTATCAAAAGAAAGGGTCTGAGAATTTCAGTCTAGTGAAAATAAATCAAAGAGAATAGGTTGGGAAAAGCCAACCCCAAGGCCAGTATTAAGTAAGATACCCAGAGATAACTCCAGAGATGTGGAAATGCTTTAGATCAAAGTATGGAAAGAAAGTTCCTTGGGAAATGTCAGATATTTGGGAGAGTACTGGACCTGGAGTATCCACCAATGGGCATTGTGCTTATGTAAAAGGGTGTACCACTATATAACCAAGTGTGTGTTGTAAATCATTAACTCCAGCAACAGTTATAAGTTACATGTTATTTACCTCATTAAATACCATGGGGAAAACCCTGTGTGTTTTCTTGAGAGTTAGAGTAGCTAAACACAACAGTAATGTAACCACAGCAGCCCTCTACTAGATATGAATGTTACACAACTGTGCAATTCTAATTCCCACAAACATAGGTCCACTTACAAAGACATAAGTCTCCAATGGGATTCCAGCAAATTTCTTTTGATAAATAGGTATTGATGACACACATCAGAAACTACAAGATAATAAAGCAATCCTCTCCTCCAGTTTCTACCCTCAAAATAATCTAGGAAGTCATTCATTATCATGACAGTGATGAGAAGGAAGAAGAGAAAGGTTAATCATCTGAGGACTCTAACACTCCCTACTTCATAAGACATTAAAAAACAGCATGAGAGATGTACTTACCGATTTACAATCTAAAAGGGTTAACATTAAAAAGTGGTGGAGGGAGGAAGATCCATAAAAGAGAAAGAGTACAATTTTTCGCAGAAAATGGACGTTTGTTGCAGATAGGAGGCTCACTGCACTGGGAATTTTTTTAGAGTATAAATCAAATTATATTATTTAAATATATCATCATTTTTCAAAAAATAACAATAATAGCGGGCTTGGGGAAATTATTTTCATTGTTATGTATGTTGAATTTACTGTCGTGCTGAAGAAGTGGAGGCTCAAAAGAGGAAAAAAAATGTGTAATTAAAACTAGATAGGGAGATCTGTAGACTCTGGCACGCACCAAAGGATGCCCAGGATATTAGTGCCAGTAATGTGAATGAAGTAATTACCTACTTTCCCCAAACTTACAGTTAGTTCTACAATGATCTCAGTCTTATTACGTTCATCACCACCAGTAGACTGTTGTTGCATGCATTCTCCACTACATCTTTAATGACACTAGCAGTCCCTTTGGACCAATTAATTCTTCTGTTTACATTTCCATTAGGTGAAGTTGCTCCCCAGTTTGGCATTAGTTACCACAAGCATGCAGCTAGTATTTCTAATTTATTGTTCACTTGCTCTTCATAGGTGATAAATCAAGACATTTCACAGCACTCTTTATTAGCCAGATAAGTTTATATAATAATTTTTAAATATGTAAGTATTTGCCAGCATTGGAGCCAGACTTATAGCATGAGCTGCTGCGTATAGCCAGTTGGTGTTTGGATCTCATACAAAATATTTCAGGATCTGTGGAAGCTTTTTTGGCCTCTAAACCAAGTAACTCTGGCTTCCCGATTATTTCTAGACAGGCCAGAAGAATAGATTATTTAAAAGAAAGAGTGCCTCCTGGTTATACGTAAGAAATGTGTAAGGACCTGAAACATGTGAAGGACCCCACCCCACTAATACTGTTACTACTATTTACACTCTTGTTGGAACATCAGGTGAAGTCAGAAGGAGGGATCTCTCACAATTTCCATTCTGATTTCACAGTATTTCCTGAATCTCACCTGCATTCTTTTCTGATTCCTTTTTTGCATCAGGTGGTGATTTTTTTTTCTTCCACACCTCAGTCACAGCTATTTTTAATGCAGATATTTCCTAATTCTGAATTTTTGTCTTTCCCTGAATGTCTACACTGGCTACTATGTTATGAATGTATTAACTAAGTAACATTTCCTGGCCCAAACCCCCATCCCACTTTAAAAGCAGCAGCTTCACAAAGTGAAGAAGGTCTGTTCAGTTATTTAATGGGATGCCAGAAAGATGACCTTTCCAACCAGTGAGCAGTAGTCCTGCTTCTGATGGTCACAACCTAACTTGCTCATGAGAAGAGGTCATCCCACTTGCACCCTGGCAGCTAAACAGATCTCCTTCACCTGATGCAGCTTCTGGCTGTTAAGGTAGGCTTGGAGGGGCATTTATGATCATGGCATTGGTCCTACAATAATGACTACATAGTGTAACTGAATTCAGAGCACTCACACATCCTTAGTTCTAGGTTACAAACTTGTAACTGCAATACAGACTGCTATTACTCACATTTTTCTTTTGTTAGAATTTTTAGCTATTTACGTTTTGAAAAAGGACAGATGGGTTTGTGCATATTTGTTCCTCACAAATATGCAGATTTCTTCAGGTAAGGTGCACTTTATCTCACAACAGATTTCAGGAGATGTGGAACTGATGGTTTCCTTAAGAATCTTCCCACCAAAGGAAATCTTTTCCATCCCTGTGCTTGATCATTCTCATAGGATAGTACAGGCTGCCTAAATATTGTTCTGTCCCTGGCATTTAACTTTTGGAGTAGCACAAGTGTAGTGTAGTTTCACATCTACTCTCTTTTTGTACATCTGTTGGCAGATGAAGAACTTTTTATTCCAACAGTCTTTTGCAATCTGTTGTACTGGGAATAGGCTTTTATTAGTACATTTTAAAAATGCTTTGCCCTTTAATGCATATGTTTAAAGTAACAGCTAATTCTATAGGCAGTTGAATTGCGTTTTAAAAATAGCTCTCCATATGTTTTTTTATCAGTATGTAATTTTACTTATTATCTTTTTTTCATTTGGAAAAACACTTTGAATTCCGGCTTTGGGGAACCGTCAAGGTATAAATACCCAAGCACAGTTCCATAGAAACAACACAATAAAATGCAATGTACTTACTCTTCTTTCTTGAAAGTCATTTATTTTCTTTACATATGGGGATACTACAGACTCCCTCCCTCTGAGGCGATACAGTATACCACAGAATGGTTGTAAAATCAGCTACTTGAAGCAGTGTTGCTGTCTTAATTGTGTTAGAACAGTGCTTTGGGTAGACCTCTTCAGCAAAAACCAGCAGTCCTTACAGATTCCATGCTTCCTACTGATGTTAGCTTCTCAGTGCATAACTATGAAACATGGGAAGTGTTTGGAATAAATGTGGAGGTGGGGAAACATAAAATACCTGCTGGGAAGCTTCAAAAATAGCAAACCGCAGACTTCCTTCCCTTAACTAATAGGGCATGATTTGTAGGCATGTGCGTGTTTCATTCTCCATTAATAATGCACAGCTTAGTCCATTTGTGGATAAATGAAATATGGCAACTGGAGTGAACTGAGAATTATGTGGCATTATTTAATGCATTAGATATGTTGGTCTGGGCTCTTGATGAAGCACACTAACCATTACAATTTAATATAATTAGTGTTGCCAGAGTGCCCTAAAATTTAGGAATCCTATCAGATTCAAGGCTCTTCACCCAGCTACTAGACCAAATGACCTGCATGGTCTACCTATTAAATTTTTAACTGTTTACAGCTGCATTACGTATTTCCTCATGACAGTCAGATAGGTCTTCATTTACACAAACAGCTGATAGGCTGTAGATGGTACTACTTCATATTGCAGGTAGCAACAAGGGCATCTGCACAAATACTTCTTCATAGTGTTACCCTGTTTTCTTAGGACTCCTTTAAAGGATTCCCAAAAGCTGTCAAAATTTGTCTCTTATGGGGAGAAATTAGCTCTGCACTGCTTTAGCTATGCAAAGAGGACAGGGTATTCCAGGATCTTTAAAAAAAAACCAATTTTTACAGAGTCAGGCCAGTCAGAAATCACACAAAGGGATTCAGTGAATAGCTTTATTGACTAACAATAGTTTGTACTTAAGCTAATACACACCCACACACATTCAAGAGCTAGTAGATTTAAAAGAGTGAAAGTAAGATATTATGCTAATTACACCGCACCTTTTCCTGAAGTTCTCTGTTAGGGAAGTAAGGATTTTCTCCTCCTGTGTGTGTTTGAGTTCTTTCCTCTGTGTCTGTGTATTTCTGTTCCCTCTAGCCTTAAAAATGGACCATTTGTAAGAAAAATTTACTTTGAAGGCAAAATCCTTTCCCAGGGTAAACAAACAGGCAGGGCAGAAAACAAGACATCTCCACACCTGGCATTTCTCTGATATCAGAAGATCATCTAAATAACAGGATCTTCCTCCACTTTGAGGCTGTAGTGTGGGCATCTGGAGATGATTTGATAAGGTTTTTATTACTTCCAGTGCCCAACACTTTTAACTCCCTTAAGGTGACTCCTTAAAGGGTCAAATACCATTTGTCCATCACGGCAATATACCATGAGGTCTTTCTGTTGCTACATGACTGGGGATACTACTGGCCTGGTCTGGATTTTTTTTCCTTTTTGATTGTACGACCGTTTTTTATCGCCTACGTGCACATCCAAGGGACATCTCTGGTGGGCTAGATTAATTGTTACATCAAATTTGTAACCCTGGGATAGGATTTGGCAAAAAGGCTAACAATAGGGGAGGAAATAATGACATCCAGTAACCCAGCAAACAAAGGAGGAGGTTAAACTATCATAGCAGACTAGCATATAAGGGAAAAGGCCTAGCTAACATAGCTGAAAAGCATTGTGTTTGAAGAGATATGAGAAGTTGTCTTTAGCATCCAATCAAAGGTATTGTTGGAAATTACAGCATTCTCTCTTCCCCACCTCTTTAGCCAGGATAGCCTTTCAGCTATCAATCTGTGTGTATATTTAAAATTATTGGCTGACGCATCTGGACTTCATACTCCAAAGTCTGTGATTGGCTTAGATTAGAAGACCACATCTCTCATTCTGTCTCTAAGATCTCTCTATTCTCCTTTGACTGCAATCTTACTACACTATACTGATATAACTGATGTTAACTGTCAACTCATCTCTATTATAACTTCTCAAATACGCTAAGCATATCTCTAAACTAATTATTTCATGAGTTTAATTGAAAATGAATGTATCATTATATTTTTTTTAAAAAAAATTGAAATTTGCTGCCTGCCTTGTCTTCAAGTCAGTCATCATATATTTTAAGAAGCAACAATCAAACTGGAAATGCCTTTTTCTGCAAGTCTGTTGACATAGAATTATCAAGGACTAATCACCTAGATAACTCTCAACTCCCAGAAGGTATTATATGATGTAGTGCCAGGCAGAGCAACTGCCTCCAAGCTGAATTCCACTCCTTTCCCAGACCTCATTACTGGGCACTGAAAACCCCTGCTTTCCACATTTGCATCACTGAAATTTGGCAGGAAACTGTGCCACTGGATTTTGGCAGCCAACTGGAATAAGCCATTAAAATGAGGTGAGGGTTCCTTAGAGTCACATGCAGCTTCCCAAAGCTCTTGTTGAGTCCATTAGTACATCTCCCACACTCTCACAAAAATTGCCCCAGTTTCTTTTCCAATACTCCAATCTGTTTTGACTTTTTTAAAGGCATCCTGGAACTAAAAATGCCTAGGGAAATAGAAACGTGGTTAAATTATTGAGGTATTCTTGGCATTTTTAAAAGGAAAAAAATTAGGACTGGGGATGCAGCAGGAGGCTGTGGTCAACCAAGATTTCATGGAGGACCAATTGCCCACCAATCTCTGGCATTTGTCCACATCTGCATTAAAACCAGCAGGCAATTGTTCTTTTAATGTCCTCCCTCCTCCTGTTTGTCAGGTAGTGGTTTTTAGATCATATTTTAGAGAACTGTGGGGCTCCTTGAAAATAGGTTTGCTCATAGAATTTTTCCAACTATTATTGTTTCACTGAATTTCCTTTCCAGATGTGTGAGATCTGAACTGCCTGTTTTGCTTGCAGAGAAGCTCCAGTGCCCTACAAATGCAGCATTTTTTTTCCTGGTTTGGTTTCCAGACATTGTAGAAATGATAGTACATGTACCACTAATGCCAAACAAGATTTGTTTCAGTTTGCTTTTGGCAAAACTATATTCTATTTGCACCTCCTGTAACTGAACAGTGACTGTTAGCTGGACACCCATAGTTTCCCCAAGCATGCAATTCAGTTCAAGCAGTGACAATAATATATTCAGTAGATCTATACATCTAGAAATTATGCATGAAAAATGCAACATTTTTCAAATGTGCACAAGCAGCCCTTGGTCAATGTGAAAACTGCATAAATGCAAAAATAGTGCAAAATGTAATACAAACGTATTGAAAAATTCGTACCAAAACATGAACCATGGCAGGGCAAAAGACATTGATATTATCCCAATAAACCTTGCCACAACAGCCTTGCAATGCAGTGCACTGGTCTTATTCTGTCCCCATTCATGCTCAGACAGAGCAGCTGGCTTAAAGCCACCATGTGATAAATAACTCTTCCTTGGTCCGAAAACAATAACAAAAATACAAAATCTGATATCCCCACGTTCTTCACAAATGTGGAGTGTAGTTTTTCAGTCTCCCCTCCATGTGTGCATGTGTGTGCGTGTGTGTGTGTGTGTATAACAACAACATCTATGCAATCTAATCTCAGTAAGCTCTGCGAGTTGGCATATTGTGAGTAGATTGCTATTGCCCACAACTGACACATAGGAACTAGGCAGATGTGGGTGTGTATGTGATAGGGGTGGAAAAAATATTTTTCATTTCCTGGTTGAAAAATGAGTTTCTTGACAGTTGAGAAATCCTTTCAGGGAGAATAATAGAGCAGTGAGACTTATGTGAAGTTTTCTACCAAATGTCCCACAGTGTACCAGAGGATTTTTCTGTGCAGAGAAACATGTGATTTTGTGTGTGTGTGTGCGACCCACTTCCCCACATTTTCTATACATGAAACATGACCTGGTTTTGTTTATTTGTTTGTTTGTTTTTGGCATAGAAAACATGCTTTTTGCAAAGAAATACATTTTTCCCCACAAAAATATTTTTTTTTTTTTTGCTTGCATAGGACAAGTTCCCAAAACTCTTCAAGATGAAATTATAAGTCCTCGCAGGTATGTAAGGATGAAATAATAAAGGTTTTACATCCCTAGTATGTAACAGGACCAATGAATCCCAAGAGCAGAAACAGGAAATACAGGTTTCCTACTAGCCAACTCAGGATTTTTCTCAGATACTCACAAACTTTCACTTTTTTGCTGTCAGTACTCTACCATAGTGGATCTCACTTGAGCTTCTTCCTGATTTTCTTGCAGCTTGTAATGAAATTCCTGTGAAGTGGCTCATTCTCTCTGAGCTTCCCTCAGAGAGGAGGCAGCATTCCCATTCCATGGCTACCAAGCAGGGTCCCAGTGACTACCAAGGTAATAATTTGAGACACTGTGGCAGTGGTTCTTTGATAAGCAAGGGGCAATCTGGGGATGTCACCAGGAAGCTCTTCACTAATCCTAATCTTTGCCCTTATCCAGCACTTTGCTGCAGTTGACTTGTGGTATTCCTTTGCCACTATTACTTCCATTGCCGTCCTCCCACATCTCTTTTCCATCTTTTCCATTCCAAGCATCCTTTGAAAACTGACTGGAATGATCCTCCACAAAAATTTCCTCAGCTGCTCACATGGGAATCCAAATCCCCCCACCACAGCCATTCCACTTTCCTTTCCTGCTATATAAAACTCATCAAAGACTAAAGTAGTGGGTGTCCAACCTTTGGTCCTCCAGGTGTTTTGGACTTCAGCTCCCAGAATTCCTGACTGTTAGCCAAGTAGCTAGGGTTTCTGGGAGCTGAAGTCCCAAAAACCTGGAGGACCAAAGATTGGCACCACTGGCTTAAAGAAGGTAGAATGCAGCTGTTTTGATGGATCTTTTGTTTCCATTCATCCCATCAGATGATGTCAGAAGATAGAACCAGTGACTGGGTGTAGGGCAGATGGCATCACTGGCTGGAGTCAATGGGGCAATGTCTCTCTCAGGCCAGTGGTAGCTATGCCATGGGTTCCTAATCATATCAAGAGGTCCTGGGGATTCCTTGATGGTCTACCATCAAAATGCTAACCTTGTCCAACTTGGCTTAGCCACTAGAGATATCTGTTCACCTGGGTCTGAAAGCGTACCAAGAATTGAAAGGGGGGAATTGCTGGGCAAAAGAACAGAAATTAGCCCAAACAAAAACCTGCAGTAGGTTGGGCTGATGACACCAAAGGGGAGGGAAGACTGTGGTCCTCTGACATAAATGCATGATAATTACAGTTTGTTTCTGATCATAGAATTTCCCTTGTTAGAACCCACTAGAGGAGGGAGACCATGTGCATACTGACTCAAAAGCATTTTTCCACATCTTAACCAGTCGGTGTTGGAAAGATGGAGAAGTGGAAACTTATATCCAAGCCACAAGTGAGCTCTTACTACAGACCTTTCCAAACCCCCAAAGTCTGAAAAGAAAATTTGTTTCCTAAAATCATTCTCTCTCATACACACACCGAGCCTCTTGGGGTACAACTTGTTATTTAAGGGTACTGTTGGCCCATACTTTTTAAAGGTGAAAACTAACAGCATTCTTTTGTGTGCAATCATTTTCTGTTTGAATATGTATAATAAATAACAGGCTTGAATGGTGAGATTACATTTAAATAGCAAATCACCCCACCAGCTCCTGGAGGCATGACTTGCCATTTTGAGATATTTTTTTTCATGGTGAAGATTGTAGTGAAGTTGAAAATGGCCTTAGATCTGCCTGTCCTTGATCTTGCCTACCCCAGATCTAAGCCAATCCACCTAAAATCTCTTAGCTATCAGCCAGTCAGGACAAAAGAAAGGGAAAGTTTGTTTTTACTTCATTTTTAAATCGGAATCCCCTCCCCTCAACCAGCTACACACTGCAAAATTTCAGTGTTAAGAAAAGCAAAACTGATAGGTTTTTTCATCCTCAGTCCAGAGAAAAAGATCAGAGTAAGAAAACTGTATCTTTACCTTTCTTCCACCCCAAAACATGATTCAGAGTTTGTCACATTTATCTGCTCCTTGTTCCAAAAGGAAATGATCACCTGGATCTTTCAGAGATTGAATAAGTTTCTCCTCACACTGTCTGCTAAAACTGCCTCTTGCAAAGGCAACACAGGTGATGATCTAACCCTGTAGCTAGAGTCAACAAACCCTATATTGCAAAATGACTTTGGTAAAAGACATTTCCCTAGCACTACGGATTGGTTGTCAAAATATGCAGCTAAAAGGAAGTGTTGCGTTTGCAGAAGAGCTAGGGTAGACAACCTTTTGTTAGAAGCTAAATGTGGCAATAGCACTTTGCATACTGAGTCAAGAATGGGAGCAGTAATAGTGAAGCCAGACTCTGGGTCATCAGAAAATATCTCCTCCTTTTTATCAGTTCTGTCCCTTCTCTATGATGTACAGTTACATTCCAAAAGATATTGATGTGTTGTTGTTGTTGGCCCTTTCTGCACCAGGCTATTAAAACGGGAAAGAGTGACCTCCGATGGAGTGGACTGGGTCGGACTACTTTTCGTAGTTCCATACCTCAGTCCACGCAGGAGCAACCGGAACTGGTCATGCGGCGTGTTTTTTAAAAACCTCTTTTTAGAGGTTTTTTAAAAACATGAAGCGTGCAACCCCGTGCCGCTCCATCGCCCAGCTCTGGAGCAGATTTGCAGGTGTGCCTGCAGAACTTCCAGGGGCAGGCTTTCAGCTGACGAGCTTCTCCGGTTTGTAGAGAGCCTCCACCAACCAGAAGCCACCATTTAGGACTCCAAAGAACTGTGGAGCAGTGAACTCGCGCTGCTCCTGGTTGCGACGGACTTGCTCGGACGCAGGAAAAATCTGGTGAGTAGCGTGTTCGGTCGTTCCCCCCATGTCTGGAAACGGCCGTTGTTCTGTATTCTGATTTTTAATCAACGTTAGTGGCTTTAATTCTAAAAACAGTTTAATTGCTTTTTTTAAAATAACCTATATACAGATATGCACACACATATATACCCATGCACACACATACACATATATATTTACATTTACATATACACACACAGTATATGTATATGATGCTTTCATATGTTTTTAATTTGTTCTGACTTTGGTATTCTATAACCTACCTTCAGTCTCAATTTTGACAAAAAGACAGAATATAAATGAGTATGGTCATTATCTGTTACCACGGTTATGATATGTCTGGTGAGAGCACTAGATATCCTTTTCATAACAAATAATTTGGCCTTTACTTGACCTTTCTCTGCCACCCTACTCCACGTGTTTGCAGAGGTCCACCAGACAAGCACGCATTGGGCACGGCCGTTAATGGTTGTATGTTCCAAACCTCATTCAGGCAGGCAACTTAAGCCTCTCCGATGCTTTAGGGAAAAACCCTCTTGCAAGCTGGCTTTGCTCAGCGCGAACCTTTACAAAGATGCACGGCCACGAGCCGAGCCATTCCTTTATACTGAGCCATTTACATACTGGCCATACTATTGTCATCAAGCGCTAAGCCCATCATGCAAAACTTGGCCTTTACCAAGTCCTTTGTCCAGCTCCAAATTTCCTTTGTTCTCACCGAGCTTGGCATGACCTGTAGGTAAAATCCACGCTATAAAAGGTCCCCATTTTCTAGTCCTCCTTGGATCGCTCCTGAATTCCATCCAGCCTTGCTGCCGCCGTGTTTGGTGAGCTGTCCCCTCAGTTTCCAATAACTGAGTCTGCCTCCCTTTCTGGAACACTTTGGACTTCCATCCCGCCTTGCTGTCGGTTTGTCCAGTGAACTCCCCTCAGCGAACTGTGCTGAGCTTCCATCCCTGCAACCCCATCTTCTCTCCAGGACTATGAGACCAGGTGTCGTATTACCCATTCCCCAAAGCTCTCCATTTCTATTTCTCAGTTAGTTAGTGTATGTCTTGTCTTTCATGTTTCTTGTCTTCAATAAAATATTATTTGTTACTTTAAAACCTTGTCTAGCCGCTCTCTGACCTGATGCTGTATACATAGGGTGAAAGATCCTAGCTAAGTTACCCTGCCTCTCGTTAGCTTAAGAGAGTGCTCGAGCTTAATTTCCCCATCTTGTGTTTTTATTTGGTTATTTGGGCGCCCCTCCTGGGACCCCCAACTTACAGGGTAACACATCATCATCGTCATCATCATCATCATCATCATCATCATCATCATCATCATCATCGCTTCCCAGTCAGTTGTTTTCAACCTCTCCCCTCACATGTAGCTGAACACAGTGCCCTCATTGTCTTCTTCTTAGGTGGAGTTCCTACTGTAATTCAGTTCTGTGTTTCTCCTAAGCAATACTTCTGATGCAATATGACATCAAGTAGTCCCTTTAGCAGAAAACAAATCAAATAAATACCCCAAGCAGCCATGATTCCTTTTAAAATAATGACTCGAAGGTAATTTCTGCACTACACTGTTACAGTGCTGTTATTCCACTTTCAATATCCTATGGAATCCTGGGGTTTGCAGTTTAGAGAGGGGCCTTTAGAATTTAGAATTCAGCCAGAGAGCTCTTTGGCTTCAATAAACTATGAATCCCAGAATTCCACAGGATATTGAAAGTGGAATAATTGTACTATAACAGTGTAGCATGGAAATGGCCAAAATGGTGGGCCCTGGATGGTTGCTTGTTCCTAAGTTATTAGCTACTGACTCCTCAGGAGTTTCAAGAGAACACAGTGTAGTGCCAGTCCCTGGAATATTGAAGGAATGGGGGAATCTGTTGGTCCCCTACATCATTATCATGTTTGTTTTATATGGGGGTAGGGGGAAAGAAAGAGGGAAAGACAGAGTGTTGTGCCGCTCTGATAATCTTTTTTCAAAATGGATAAATAAACTTCTAATCGACTATAACAGTTTTCCATCCCTGCATTACTATCACAGTACAATCCTGAGGCAAAGCAGTCCTGGCCAAAGCCCTCAGTGAACTAAATGCTCCTCAGAGTACTTCCCATCTCTGTGAAAGACAACTGGTGCTCCACAGCAGAGATTCAATGGTTTGTCAGCAGAGAAGAGATGACAGAATTTTAAAACCATTACTGCACAGTATGGAGAAAAAGCAAACAAGCAGTAATTTAAATCTATTGTAAAAACAAGCAAACTCCATGAATCTTGTGTTCAGAAAGCACTTAGTTTTCAGAGAATTGTCATAGCACATTCAGAAATGTATTCATCCATTTTAAGAAATATCACCAGAGTGGTACAATTCTGTTTCTCTTTCTTTTCTTCACTAACATAAAACACAATATGCTTTCTTAAAAAAAAATCATGGCTGCTTTGGGTATTTCTCTTTAAGCTGTTTTCCTTTAAAGTCACTGCTTGATATAATTCATCTTCTATCCCATGTTTCCTTTGGGCGTCTCCAAATATACCTACTATGTCAGCCCCATTGTATCTGGAGCAATGATTTACCTGAGACATTAATCTATCATAGATCTGGCTGGCACAGGTTGTTTTTCAAATCTTAAATCTTCTGAGTGTTCCCCTTAACCTGCCCTGACCTTCCAGTTTCAAACTTGTGTAGCTTTACAGAGACAACATTTGATTTTACTTGTGAATATAGTATGGACTACAGGGTGATAGGTCATCCAAGTATAATAAATGACTGAGACAGACAAAACCAAATTGACCAGGTTGTTTGTGCTCCTTACATTTGATTTTTTTGAGTCAGTTCATCTGATATATCATTTGTTCTGCACTTTCACCACTCCATAAAAATGTCTCACTGATTGTTAAGACGATTTCTGTTTTTTGTTTTTGTGGCCAAGAAAGCATTGATCTTGTGCTTTGACAGAAATGTAAAATTCCTAATGAGAATATTTGGCAAGACACTGCTTAGAGTTGAGATGGCACTACTTCACTCACTCTGTTTATAAGTGCTGAAGAGCCCCCACCATTTACAATAATTTTCAGTGTACGGCAAACACACATAGTTGTATGCTGTTAATCCCATTGATATTTTCTCTTCCATTTCACTCATGACCTTTATTCTCATTTGCTCACATTGTTGTTCTAATCCTAAACAGTGTAGTTATTGAGGGAAGTTTATTCCTCTGGAGATTATCAATGAAAGTAGCTGTATTGCACCTCCCCAAATATATTGTAGCATGCATGCATTTAAAAAGTTTCAAAAATTGAAAAAATATAGACAAATATGCTTTAGACAATTAAAAAATGCATAGACACTAGGTGTGATAGGTGAAATGCATACAGAAGACTTCTACAGATTTCTAGATAAAGAAAGGAAGTGGTGCAACCTGATGCAAATAAAGGAAGGAACAAACCCACAAAGAATTTGGAGGAAAGCAGTGAAATAGAGACAGAGGTTAAGATTAAAGTTGTAGCGGTGGTGACTCATGAAAGTTTGTTAATGTTACAATGACCTATGGCTGACAGGCCATCTAATATGTTTTACACCTTCTTTTCCCCAAAATTGCAAGTCAAGGCTGCCTACAAATTAAAATGCAGTATGGTTACAACATATAAAAGATCAACATGAAATGGAATTATACTACCAGTAACAGAAGAAATGCAAAGAGGGGCCATTTTAGCCTCTCCAGGAAGGAAACTGCAGAGATTAGAGTCAGACACTAAGGCCATTTCCGCACTAGAGTGTTATAGCACTATGATTCCACTTTCAGCATCCTATGGAATCCTGGGGTTTGCAGTTTGGGGAGGGGCCGGCCAGCCCCTCCCCAAACTGCAAACCCCAGGATTGCAGAAAATTGCTTTTATGTCCTTCTGCATCCATAATGTGAGGTGGGCACAATTAAGTATGTCTAGAAGAATGCTTTTTGATACTACAATGAAACTGCAGCCTCCCATACAATTCTGTCAGGTTATAAAGCCACTAGCTCCCACAAACAATTCCACTGAAGGCAACAAACATCTGAACTCAGCCAGTTATTACTTTTTTTTTCCTCTTGAAATGTGGCTGACTGCAATGATTGCTCCATCTAATGTGTACCCTTTGCACTCAGTTTCACTTAGATCTACAGAATGAGAAGATATGCAGAAGGATTATAGTTAATGTTGTTTCTGGACAGTAAGGTGTTTTTCAGCAGGTTTGCTTCTTTTGTTTGTTATTCTTTTTTCTTTTCTTTCTTTTTTGGTTTCTTTTCTATTCTTCCTTGGAGAGGCAATTCTTAAACTGAATCGATTCTCCCTTTTTAAAGCTATGATTTGATTAGGTCTAAATCGCCCACTATCACCTCAAATGCAGCAATCACCCAGTTGCTGACTAGAAAACCACTATGCAGCAAATCCAATGTAAATCTGATCATTCAGACTAACCGCTCCATCTTTCTGCTTAAGTGGAAGCTACAGAGGTGGGGATTGACAGTTGGAATATACAAGCCATACAAACTGTGTGTTATAAAATAAGAGATTATCCAGGGTACAGTAAAGTATTTGCAAAACCTGTCCTGTCTATGCAAGGATTAATGTTGTAGATGAGCCATCTGCCTCCTGGTGGTCTTTGAGAAGAGTTTTTCTAAGATGGCTATCGGTGTTAAAGTAGGCAGAGCTCCTCCAAACTAAATTGTGTGTTTTATTAAATAAATGTGGCTTCTCTACTTTCAGATTTGCCCTCCATCTTTCCTGAGAAGGAGGAAAACATTTCTAAAAGTGTGTTCCAGGGTCACACTGGAATTGTTGTGGAATGCAATAGGACATCTGCATGTCGTTGTGGTTTTCTGCTTCTTGCACACCTTCCTTCTGAGATATCAACAAACTCCAACAACTACTTGTTTGCTCTCCACATCTTTTTTGAGAAGTGCAGGCTGTATGTGTTGCAAGCCTCCTTCAAAGACCAGTTTGGAAAGGATTCACAACTTCTGCATGACACCAGATCACTATAAGTCATATTCTAAATCTTCATCTGATACACCATAACAAGAAGTCAAAAAACTCTTCACAATGCTCAACAGAAACTTAAACATAACAATTTGTACTAGATTGTTTGATCTTGACATAGTCAGTTGTAAGATTCCAAGAGCTTATGAACTGGACCCAAATACTAAGAATAGATTCTGGATTCAAGTCTGGCCACAATAAAGGTAAACCCACAAGGAAGATGCATAACACAAAGAAGCTTGAATTGGGGGGTCACGTGGCCTAAGATGTAGTCAAAGATGAGGACATTACACAAAACAGTGGTCCTGAGCTTTCTGTATTGTATGTCCCACTCATCTGTTTTAGTGTCCTATGCCTATGGGCAGGAAGTGTCCAAAGGGATAGATTCCCTTAAGGGAAGAAGCTACATGGGAGACAATCCAGTCCAGATCATGCATGGGAGTATACCAAAAAGATGAAGAGAGACACAGGAACAAGGTCTCAGACAGTCCAAAGGTCATTCCACAAAGCTCATTGTTATGTACCTTCAAATAGTTTCCAACTTATGACTCCACTCATAAGGTTTCTTGGAAAGATTTGTTCAGAGCGAGCTTACCTTTGCCTTCCTATGTGGCTGAGAGAGTGTGACTTGCATAGGGTTACCCAGTAGGTTTCCATGGCTAAGTGGGAATTCACAGTCTAGTCTCAGGAGTCATTGTCCAACATTCAAACCACTACAGCATCCCAGCCCACAAAGCTAATAGTCCAGAAATCAAAATACAAAAAGGGAAGAGACAAGGTGTCATCAAATGTAGCAGACCAGGGGCCAAAAATTCCAGGAAACTCAGGAATATCACGAGCACAATCATCTACAGAGGCTGAACAGTTATGAATAATGAGGACTTCCAGCAGCTCCTGGGAGATTTATAGGTGGCTTGATGAGTCAGCGTTGCCTGTTTAACAGATGGCTCCTGTGAAGTTTCTCTTTCTCTCTTACTGGACCTCAAAGGACAGAGTAGAGGGTCTCTTAGCCTCTGTCAACTTCTGCTGAGAAGGGAGCTCTTCAAGAGAAAGTAATCTGGAGCCTCACAATCCTCTGGAATGCATTAGCTTCCTCAAATTCCAGAGAGTGAATTATGATATTTCTTAGTTCCTTCAGGTCAGGAAGAGAACAATGTCCAAGGTTGCTACCAGTATGTCAAAAGATCACAAAAGGATAAGCCATGAGAGGTAGGTTTGCTAGGAAATGATATGTCACACTGGCAGAAAAACACAGGGACTGAAGAAGAGCAAAATCTTAATAAATATTACAGAAACCCTGTGTTCCACCTAAACTACATCTATTTCGCATTTGTAATACAGGTACTACTGCCTGAGATATACTCAACAAAGTATGGTGGGAGCAACATTACAAGGGGAAGCAGTAATAGTGTTTCACAAATGGGACCTCTGTGAAGTCAATTGTTAGTTTAGTGTGGTGCTGCCTACTCTGATTCAGAGTGGTTCTTCAGAGTTTTAGTTAGGCACTGGTCTAAATGTGTCAGTCTTGACTGGTAATGGATAAAGAATGGTCTTAGAACTTTTTTATACAAAGCACCAGTGTGGCTGTTATCATCTTTCTATTGGGGGGGGGGACTATAGGCCTCTTATAGATATAGGCCAAAATTACACTGGTGACTTGTGACACTGAGTGTTGGGCTATAGCCCTGGAGACCAGGGTTCAATTCCTCTCTCAGGCCATTTCTGCACTAGACTGTTATAGCGCTAACATTCCACTTTCAACATCCTATAGAATCCTGGGGTTTGCAACAACAACAAAAACAGAAACAAAAACAGTCCATTACACTGGTATAAGAAACTGTTTGATTGGTAGTAGTAGTTGGGGAACAGTAACAAATGTAATCTCTATCTAGAAAAAAAAATGTCATCTATGCCTGAAATAAAAATTCCTAAGCATCTCCTCTGTTTCCACAGCACCCAGAGCCACTGATACCACAACTACTACCATTAGGCCTCATATGCTTGGGTAGCTATACAGGGCAGTAGAATTGTGCCCAAAGTGTCCTATACCACTGAGTTATAAAATTTTCCCTAAATTTAAACTTTAAGGCCATAGCTCCTATATTTTTAGAAGTATAACCATTTAGCTGGGGGAAAGCCTCACTGAATTCATTCTGAATTTACATCTAACCAGGCATATATAGGATTCTGGTATCCATCAGGAGTTCAACTGTTGCATCCTGCTGCAGTGTCTTGAATTCCAGTGTGTGTATGTAATAGGAGTTAGGGCCTTACCTCACTATACTGTTAATAGTGCTATTAGACCACTTTCAGCATCCTATGGACTCCTGGAGTTTTTGGTTTAGAGCAGTGGTTCTCAACCTGGGGGTCGGGACCCCTTTGGGGGTCAAATGACCATTTCACAGGGGTCGCTGCTCCTCAATCCTGCCCCCCCTTTTAAAAGAAGATGGCCTCACAGCCAATGGGAGCAGTGCTTCTGAGACCCCTGCGCTGGGGTTCAAACTGCAAACCCCAGGATTCCATAGGATGGTGAAAGTGGAATCATAGCACTATAACAGTCTAGTGCAGAAATAGCCAGGATGACTTTCTCCTCTCGTTTTCGTTGTGCGTGGACCCTTGGTGCTTGTCACACGCACGTGTTGTGTTCTTCGCCCTGACTGTCTTGCATTCCTCGCTTTTTGTATGTTCAGTGTCCGCACTCCCTTTAAGGGAGGGAGGGAGTGAAACAAAACGCATCTGCTTATGCCACCACCATCTTTCCTCTCTCCCTGTCCTTTCCTCCCTGTGCCTCATGTAAAATGTGGGCTGTTTTGGCATTGCCTTTGGGAGTGACTGGCTTTTTGAACTGTGGAAACCCAACATTCAGAACTAGAACTACTGCCTTAATTCTGACATTGATGGACGCTTTCTGTGCTTAAAAAAAGGGGGGAGGGTTACCAGTTTTTAGGCATTAGAAGTCTATCCAGAGCAGTGATTTAGGGCAGTGTTTCCAATCTATTTGATGTTGGAAATAACTAACTAGCTAACTAACTAAATAATAAATAAATAAATAAATAAAAAATAAAAAAATAACGAAAATGATTTTATAGTTGGGGGTCACCACAACATGAGGAACTGTATTAAGGAGTTGCAGCATTAGGAAGGTTGAGAACCACTGCTTTAGAGAGTTCTTTGGCCTCAGTAAACTACAAACCCCAGAATTCCACAGGATGTTGAAAGTGAAATAATAGCACTATAACAGTATAATGCAGAAAGGCCCTTAACTTCAATCGGTTGTGGATGCAGCAGTCTGACCGAAGCCAAGTGCCAACACAGAAGACAGTGAGTGATGAGCTGTTGCTTTCCACAATCCTTCCCGAAAGCCTTTTTAAAGAAATAAATTGTGCCTGGCTCACCACAGAAGTTCTAGATTATGTTTGTGCTGCTATGACAATCTGCTAGAGAAATAACTTTTCACTACTTTTTTTACATCAAAGGAAGCAACAAGTAATACTATCAATTTTCTTCCCATGGTGATAAAGTCTTTGAAAAGTGTGCAGTTTTCAGAGGTTATTTGTAGTTCAGAATGTATTCTATGCAAAATTTGCATTTGGTTTTTTGTGCAGAAAACAGAAAAAAAAATTGCATAGGAAATGGTATTTTGAGGAAAAATTTCGCTTTCTGCACAAAAACCATCTGAAAGTCATAAGATTTCTATCAGTCAACATATGACTTGGAGGCATATGCGTGCACGCACACACATACAAACACACACCTGGTCTTGTGCTTCCTATGAGCATCTGCTGGACTACAAGGGGAACAGGATGCTGGACCAGAAAGACCATTGATTTGGCCCAGCCGTGCCTTTCATACATGGTTGTGGTTGGCATTGTCAGATTTTTATGATGGACAGGGTTGAGGACTCATGCCTCCAACTTCTGTCAAAACTCTCAAGTATTTTCAATGTCAGATTTTTTTTGTTTATATTCTCAAATGTGGCTCCCTAACTGCAGGAACAAGCAAATGTGGCATACTAATGAGCAGTAATAAATGTTTTCTGAATTTATGGGCAGGTGGTTTCTCTTGCTCAGCTATGGCATTCAACTAATTTATAACTTTATTTTCAGTAATAAAACAAAATAAGGATGAGTAATACTTTCCAAAGCTGATTTTAAAAAAAATCTGTCTTCTGTACTTTGTGTACAAGAGTTCTATGTGTGGTGAATGAGTTGGACCTTGTTCATAACTCATTCCGTTCTGCAGGGGGCAATGGCCCTGGTTTACTTATATATGGCTCCGGAGTATTATGCTGTGTGCTTAGGATGCCTGCAGTGCATATTGGTGTGCCTTTTCTTTTTCATTTCCAAATACAAAATGTTGGATTGTTCTCATCAGCTGCAAACACTCTGGAGAGCATGTTTATAATTAAAATGCACTTCTGTGCTGATAACCAATTGCTCAAAACTAATTGTAACATGAATTGGGTCTCATTTCATTTGTTATTTCTTTATCCTACATGAGGAGCTCTGAACAGCATACATGTTTCCCTTCCTCCTACATCCCTTTTATTTTCACAACAGCCCTCTAAGGTACACTCGGCAGAGAGACAGTAACTGGGTTAAGATCTTTTAGTAGGTATTTCATGGCCAAATAAATAAATAACAAAACAAAAAAAACCATAACATTGCAATAGGTGTTTATTGATCATCTCTCAAAGTGTAAGTTTTCTGCTGAGGTGAAAATTTGAACCTGGGTCTCTCAATGTTCAAACCATCACAATTTTGGGCTTTACATGCACAACTGATAAGTAAGCTATTGCATAAATGAAGGTAAATAGCTGTAATGATGTACGTTAATCCTGACATCATTTTAAAACATTGTAATACACCCCACATTATAATATAAGACCTCAAGGAGGACAGCTTACAAAATAAGAATGTAATATACCTACATAAAATGTAAACCACAAGAAATATTGAGGTCATTTCCGCACTAGACTGTTATAGTGCTATTATTCCGCATTCAACATTCTATGAAATCTTGGGGTTTGCAGTTTATGGAGCATTCTCAAGGCCCCTCCCTAAACTGCAAACCCAGGATTCCATAGAATGTTGAAAGTGAAATAATAGCACTATAATAGTCTAGTGTGGAAACGGTGCTAGAAGACATATATGACTGCTTGGCATGGAAACAATCTGAGGATGATACAAGGGATGGTATTAAAGAACCTAATAGGGCACATACATTGATGGGCAGGACTGGCCTTACCACTAGGGAGTGTGAGGCAACTGTAGCAACAGATCCATAGACAATAGCTGTGTTCTATACAGCCTGCCCTCTTCCTGTCCCTGCAGAAACTAATCTGCTGCCTTCAGGTGCCATGAAGGACTGTGCTGAGTAAGCAGCATTGAAGTAAACTTCAACTGCTGGTCAGAGTCTTTTCTGTACAGGGAATTAGACAATGTGTGCCATCTTCTCCTTTCTTTCAGCAAGCAAAATCTTTTTAGCCAGCCTTGGCTTGGGAGATCATAGGGATGAGGCCTGCCTTGACCAGGAAAATTGGTCAGTAAAGTCCTTTTTCCCCCCACATTATATAATATTTATTTAATTTAGAGCTTAAATCCCCTACACAAAATGGTTGGTAGCTGTGCTGGCCAGTGCGTTTGAGGTCCAAGGCCTCAATCCAATTGCAAGTCCAATCAAGAGCAGACCCACTGAATCAATGGGATTTATTTCAGTGTTGACTTACCATGTAATGATTAATTCAATGAGCTTGTTCTAGTAATAACTGGATTTAGTTTGAAAAGATCAACTTTTCTAAGCTCTATTTCAGTTGAGCCACAGTTGCCAAAGGACGTGAGGAGTGGCACATAGTCAAAATCTTGGTTCTGCATTTTGTTTACATTCTTGATACATTCGATTTATGAATAAAGAAAAAAATATATGTTGACATATGAATGGAGAATGCTATATATACTCCTCCCACAAAAAATAAAATAAAATAAATGGCAAAGTAGTTCTCAGATTTAGTTACATTTGCTGTAATGGAAATGGGCTAAAATGAGTTTTTATGTAAATTAGAATTGCTACAGGAGGGCTGTTTTTCATTTTTCTGAGAGAAATTGAATGTCATTCTACCCAACTCTATTTTCATATGCTTTAGCCAATGGATTATATGTCTAAATTATGAAAATTATTGCTTACTTTTATTTTGATTTATTTCTATGTGGCAGTTCTAAGGCTGGAAAATAAGCAAGGGCTAGTAAACGAAGTGTACCTGCAGTACTCTCTTGCAGAGATAAATATACTTTGTGGTCTCCCTTCCCGATTTCTATGATATTAACTTTTCCCCCCAGAAATCATTAAATAATCACCTTTGGGGGGGGGAAGTAAAGAAATGAAATTCACGCCATGTGGTGCTGTGATACAATATCTTAATACAATTGCCTGGCACCATATTAATAAATTTCACAGGGTTTAGCAAACTGATTTTTATTGCCCGAAGCTGAGTTGCACTGCATCGGTTTGACAGACAGGTCTGGGAGAACTATTTCCTTCATTTCTGAGGTACTTGCCTCTTGAGAATCACTTTTATTTTCCAAACCAAAAGTCACTTCACAGATCACAAAGCAAATATCCCGTAATGTTTCATGCGGATCCCAATGTATTAAAGGGAATCGAACGGCTTGGTTCTGTGAAAAGGAGAACCACATAAAAAGATACAGTACTGGGCATAGAAGTAACGTTGTTGTGATTAATGGCCTGGCTAAAACACTGGCAGTACTAGGGAAAGTATCTCTGGATCTGTTCCATAACCAGTTAATTTTCCATTAGTTCACTTTAATATCTGATTTGTTGACATGATTAAGGGGTTAATTAAAGGACGAAGTGCATCGGGCAACAGGCACCTTTGTTAATGAGGACTCTTGACTTACCTTTTTCATCTTTGGTTAAGTGAGCATATAAACTATAGAATGGTCATTTGTCTTGAAAATAAAGGTGAACAGAGTTGACAATTCAGCACAAACATGAATGACCCAAGAATGACCCACGATAACAAGCAAGAAGGTATATCTGTTTGGTATTCCGTGACAGTAAAGACAAGTGTAGCAACTTTGTATAAAAAGTATTTGATTATTGGACTTGGGCCCAGGAGATTAGGTCTAAAATTCACAGAGCCATAAAGTTTGCTAGCTGCCCTTGGACAATCATGTCTCTGTCCAAGGGCAGCCTAATATATCATGTGGCTATTGCAAAAATAACATGGAATAAACACCCTGTATCTACAGTAGACTGCCAGCGACTGGAAGAGAGGATGTGGGTTGTAACCTGTGGGAACTGAAGGGCCACATACCTATTTTTATTTCATGTCCCATACCCCCACTTTTAAAAAATATTTATTTATATAATACCCCACATTTATCCTGGCAAAGTTGCTTACAAAAAAATTCAAACATAACCCAGTTAAAAACATATCAAAATAGACAGTTTAAAACACATTTCAAAAGGACAGCACAGCACATTCAAAACACTCTTCTGTCTCATAATTTAAGCACCAAAGGCCTAACAAAGTAAAAAAAATCTTTGCCAGCTGGCAGAAAGATAGCAGAGACAGAGCAAACTGAACCTCCCATAGAAAGGAGTTCCAAAGTTTGGGAGCAGTCACTGAGAAGGCTCTGTTCTGTATCCTAACTCTGGGAGCAAGTGGGACTGTTTCCAGTTTTCCCCATCACTCCTTTTTTTTTGGGGAGGGCAGGCAAAATTGTTTTTCAAAATGAAATGTTACCATGGGAAACTTGGATGACAGCATAAAATTGGGGCTGCGCATGGACCAAGGACCACATGTTAGTCATTCATGCCTTACATACAGTGCAGTACATCTTGAATATTGATTTGATTTGATTTATACTCTACTTTCCTCCCAAAATGGGATTCAAGAAGTGTAATATATAAAGGTGAAAAGCTAGCATGTATAGTGGTTTGAGCATCAGGCTATGACCTCAAAGACCAGGGTTCGTTTCCTTGCTTGGCCATGGAAACCAGCTGGGTGACCTTAGGCATATCACACACTCTCAACCCCAAAACCTCTGTGATGGGTTTGCCTTAGAATCTCCATAAGTCAGAAACTTGAAGGCACACAACATGAAGAAGATGATACAAACATACAAATGTGTCAGATATTCACAATGTCCTTATCTTACAGGGAGCGTGATGTTTCTGCATCCAACTGCCTGGAGACCATTTTAAGTCCTTGTTTGTGTGAAATTCTCCACAGAACCACAGGATAGACACACATGGTGATACCTATAGAGGTCTATGGAACCTAATATAATAACCTCAAGTGACATATCTGCTTATATAATGCCACAGTCATGGAATTTTGCATTTTCCAGTGGTAATGTTACCTGCCCTCCACTTTACTGAGCAACTGGCTGTTCAGAGACAGTGCTACAGGAGAACCCTGGATGAATAATTCATTTGATAACAATTAATTTGATACACAATATAAAAGTAGAGCACAATGACAGTAAGAAACAGCTAGGTAGGAGGTGTAAATTCACTAATCTAGGCCTGTCTGCAGCTTATTGGATCCCAGTGGCATCCAGTGGGGATTCTAGTAGACCCTCTACTAGGAGGGGAGCACAACAGAAGCACTCCCCTCTGCACAAGCTGTCTGCAAGAATAGAGGAGGCATGACGGCCATGCCTCTTCTTTCTGCAGCACAGCCGGGCACTGTCCTAGGCCGTGCTGGGGCAGGAAGCGTGGCCATCATGCCTCCTGACCTTTGTGGCTCAAGTAAGTGCAGGAGAGTGGCAATCACCAGTCATTGATGAGTAAAACCTGTCAATGGTTTGCAGCACAATTGTGCCACCTGGAGACAGGAGAATGACAAGACACATGGCCTTTTCGCACAGCGTTTCTTAAGTGAAAGGGCCCCTTGAGCATTGCGTAAATGTGAGGAGCGGTCTGCATGATGCACTCACATTTACACGACGCTCAAGAGCATGACGCAAACACTAACAGATTTTTTAATTTTCGACTTCAAGCCAAAAATGCCGCGCAGTCGCGCAATGCTCAGGGGCGTGGAGTGCACTTATCTGCCATGCACAGTCTCCTGAGCCATGCCGGTCATGCTTCCTACCTCAGCGCTAGCCTTCAACTCCCAGGCTGTGCTGCAGTAGGAAGAGGCGGAGCACGGGCAGGGCGCTCGCGCAACCTGGAAGCTGCTGCAGAGCCCAAGTAGCAGAGACGTGAAAGCCTTCCTCCAAAGGCTTCTCGCTCAAGCGCCGCCCCCCACCTCCGTGAAAAGGTAAGGTGTGAGAAGGCCAATTGATGACGTTGTACATAAGCATCATTTGGGTTCCGTCTTTCTCCTGTCCCTGATGCAGGACGACGACAACCTGCGGAAAGGGCGCTTGATTTAGATTGTGAAAGCTACAACACTGGCCACTGTATCACTTATGCTGCTTCTACATGACCTAACTCTGGCTCTTTTCGCATTAAGGCTTCTAGCGCGAGTGGGGGAGGGCAGCTCATGCAAGAAGCCTTCTCCGGGAGGCTGCCGCTTCCCCCCTTCCTTCCGCAGGCGAAGGAACGAGGAGGGAAGCGATAGCGTCGCGTGAGCCGCCCTCCCCCCAGGCGAATCAGGAGCCTGTCGCGTCCGTCCCCCCCCGCGCGCGAAAAAGGAGCCTATCCCGTCCGTCCGCACACGCGCACACGCAAAGCAGGAGGCTGTGCGTCCGCCCCCCCGTGCGCGCGAAGCAGGAGGCTGTCACATCCGTCGCGCTAGCGCCCCGCCCCTTCCTTCTGCAGGGGCGGAGGAAAGGAAGCGTGACCCGGCCGCCTCCCCGACGCTCCGCACAGGAGGTAAGTGCGCGCGGGCGCCGGGAGCGTTGCGCGAGCGCGGGTGATTTTCACTTCGAAGCGAAAATCAAAAAACCCACGATCACGCCGCTTCAGCCCCGTGAGCCCAGCGGAAGTGGGAGTGCGTCGTGCAGAGCGACGCTCCCACTCCCACGAGGCTCACGGGGCTCTCGCGCGACAGAAGGCCCGTGTGAAAAGGGCCTCTGTTTCTTTCCCATTTCTTTCTGCCACCTCGAACCTATAGGTAAATGCAGATGTTACTATACGGGAGAGAAGAGAAATAGGGTGGCCTTGCCACTGTTGGTGTTGCCTTGTTCTGGTTATTCAGTAGAACTGCCAATCTATTTAAGACTATTTAGTCTGCTTCTGTGGACATTTCCTAGTTAGCTTGGTATCTAGCCGTTCTGTTCACGTATGAACTTGCCTATCAGCAATTAATTGGAGCCTATCAGCAATTAATTGGAGCTTTCAGCCTAAATTCCATTGTTAGACTTGGAGTAAGTCATTCTTGTATGTTGACTTAAAAAGCTTCTATTGTTTAGTGGGCCTAATCTATTCAGAAAAACAGGCCTTCCTTTCCTTGATGAGAAACAACCATGAGAACAACACTTGATTCCTTATTTTCCCCTCTCCCTGCTGAAGCTTGGGAAAGTTCCTTTTTCTTGGAGTATAGCTGTAAAAATCCTCCAGGCAACATGGTCACTAGAGTCTAAAAAAAGTAGCTCTCCAAGCTAGGTTTACTCTGTGGTATCACAGGAAGATTTTTGTGCCTTGGTTGTGTTTTGAGTTTTGATCTGATTAATATATACCTTAACTAGGGCCCTTTCCGCACCTTACCTTTTTCCGGAGCTGGGGTGTGGGGATCACGCGAGCAGCCTCCGGCGAGAGGCTCTTGTGTCCTTGCAGCTTCAGCTCCACACAAGCTGCCTGTTTATGCAAGAGCCCTGCCTCTTCCTTCTGCAGTGCAGCCTGGGAGTTTCCCAGGCTGCCCTGGGTCAGGAAGTGCAACTGCCATGACTCTGGAGGCTCCGCACGCCAGGTAAGTGCACTTGGGGCCCAGGAGCGATGCACAATCACACACCATTTTCGACTTCCAGCCGAAAATGAAAAGGTGCACAAGCGGCGCCTGCCGGTCCCTGGAGCATCACATGATTGTGAGTGCATTGTGCAGATCTCTCCTCACAATTGTGCAATGCTCCAGGTGCGCTTTCATGTGGCAAATGCTGTGCAGAAAAGGTAATAGCTTGTGTGATAATTGTGAGTTAAGGAGGTATATGACTAAGGAAGAAGTGTTGGTGAGAAAACTGAATCTTTACTTTATTGGTAAAGTGTTATTCCTGCCAGTCTCTATGGACTCAATGAACATAACTCTCTTGAGTTTTGCCTGCCTCTTCCATCCAAAATTCTTCATCAAGAGTCTCTCATTATTTTTTGTTTTCTTTTGCTTTGTTTTGTTATAAGTCTGTGAGAATCAGTGCCTGCTAATGACAACTGGGCCAGGATAAAGTCGCCAGTTATAGGATTCCCCATCATCTCATCCTTCCCGTATTTAGCGGGGAATTAAATATCAGTTGTTGATGTTTCACCTCACTGCAGATCCTATAATATTAATGACATTGCAACTTTTGGTTAATCCCAAAACCTATAATTCTGGTGTCTAAGGCCCTTTCCGCATGTGGGAAAGGAACCGTGCAAAAACGGGACTCTCCGGATTTCTTCACCATCTAGGCAAGTCCGTCAGGACGAGGAGCAGTGCGAGCTCGTCGCTCCACACTGCTCCGGCGTCCAAAATGGCGGCTTCCAGTTGGGGGAGGCTCTCCACCAACAGGAGAAACTCGCCAGCCTAAAGCCCACCCCGACAGATCTGCAGGCACGCACTAGTGTGTGCCTGCAAATCTGCACCAGAGTGCGGCGACGGAGTGATACGGAGTCGCATGCTCCGTGCTTTTAAAAAACCTCTTAAAAGAGGTTTTTCAAAAAGCACACTGCATGACCAGTTCTGGTTGCTCCGAACCAGACTGAGATGTGGAACTACAAAAAGTAGTCTGCCCCAGTCCACTCCACAGTGCAGAAGACCTCTGTTGGAGGTCTCTCTGCACCGTTTTAATAGCCCGGTGCGGAAAGGGCCTTAGGCTATTTTTGCACCTTACCTGGTCAGGGAGACATCCAGTGTGGGCCCTGGCATTGGCCCTGTTGGTAGGGGAGCACAACAGCAGTGCTCCCTTCAGCACCAGCTGCTTCTGAGATTCAGTAAGCATGATGGCAACCCAACTTGGGAGACACACACACACTGTCTAAGTGGAAATATAATAATAGCAATTATTATTTAAAATCTCCTGTCTGAGATGCTTGCCACAATCTCCATAATAGTAGGACTGAGCCTCCCTAATTCCAAGTATAAGGGTCTTTCCGCACTACACTGTTATAGTGCTATTATTCCACTATCAATATCCTGTGGAATTCTTGTCGTTTACTGAGTCCAAAGAGCTCTTTGGCTGAGAATACTAAATGCCCCTCCCTAAACTACAAACTCCAGGATTGCATAGGATGTTGATAATGGAATAATAGCACTATAACAGTATAGTGTGGAAAGGCCCTAAAAGTGCAGTAACACAGTTCTCCCCACACCCACACTCACTAGCTGAGGTGGTGTTGCCTCCAAAAAGCAATGGATTGGCACTAGCAGCCATTAGAAAGCCTAAAGATGTTGGTGGAGTTCATAGTCTTTATGAGGCATACAATTATTTCCTCCATTTCTTTGCTTTGCTCCAGATCCTCAACAGTTTTCCCTGGTCTTGGTAGAACAAAACAGACTATTAACATCATTTGCAACAAGTTACAAAAATGGAGAGGGTCACCTGAATGGGACTATTTGGCAGCTTTTTTGTCATTCCACCCCAACAAGGAAATCTCATACATCTCTATCCACAAATACCACCCATTTAACTCACATTTTCCCACATAAATAGGACTGCAGTCATTAATGAAAGACTGAGGCCATTTCTACACTAGACGACTATAGTGCTATTATTCCAGTTTCAACATCCTATGGAATCCTCAAAGTCGTCCCCCTAACTGCAAACCCCAGGATTCCATAGGATGTTGAAAGTGGAATAATAGCACTATAACAGTCTAGTGCGGAAATGGCCTAAGATCTGTCTTTAAGAGTATGTAATGTAACTATTATTAAAAGAGGAGTACAAGTGTGTGGTTCTGAAGTTGTAGATTAGCTTATCCCAATGGAAAGAACTTACTGAGTCTTTTAATGGCTTTTATTTGGAACATTCATTCTGACAAAACAGATTTGTTTGCTTCATTCATTACAACTGCATGTGGGTTTTTAAAAATATGTTTCAAAACATGCAACATTTGCTACAGTATTTCTTCAGCCTATTCAGTGTCAAAATAATGGGGAGAAAGAGGCCTTTCCAAGAACTGCTTGTGTCTCCACACACAACTATTCTTAAAGATGAATACACAACAGAATACTAGGACAGAGTAGAAATTAATTTCTCTGATTTTGATTGTATTTATATTGTTCCACCTAGACTTATCTGCAAGAACAATGATTGACTTTCCTTGTCAGTGATCTGTGAAAACTATGCAGGTTGGCTTTGCTGGGCCTGGTGAACTCTAATATTTGTGAAATGAGCTAAGCATTTGTTTTCCCTCTGATTTATTTTGTTTTGTGTATTCAAGAGAGTGTCTTGAGATTCTCTGTGCCTGAGACCGTTTCATCTTTTAAAAAGAATATACAGAAATGCCCAGACACTTTCTTAAAAATCCCAGATACAACAAGAAAGTTCATATCTTATTATCCTCCATTTTGTTTCTGCTTCACAGTGTCCTAACACTCAAAAGGACAATATTACTTTTCTGTCCTGTTCAGGCTTCTTTTTCCCTCCAAGCTGGGCAAGGAAAACCAGTTGCTCCAGGAATGTAGTTCTTTTCCTGTCTCAGGCAATGAATGGGTGTTAGAGTGTACCCCACCACTGTCTGCCTGCCCTTGTCACCTCATGGAGGGACAGAAGACTTCACTCCTGTGAGAGAGACCACCTCTGCCCTTCAGTACCCAGACAAAACTTTGGAAGTTTTCGCATGCTTTTTTTTTTTTTTTTTGCATGAGCGCCCCTTGAGCATTGCATGAATGGGAGCGTCACTCCATATGACGCACTCCCACTCGCACAACGCTCATGAGGTTAAAGCAGGGCGCACGCGCATGTTTTGATTTTCGGCTTTAAGTCGAAAATACTGCTCGCTCGCGCAATGCTCGTGGCGACCTCGCGCACTTACCTGTGTGCGGTGCTTCAGCGAGCGGGGCGGTCGCGCTTCTTCCCCCCACACAGCCTACAGCTCCCAGACTGCGCTGCGGAAGGAAGGGGCGCGAGTGCCACGGTGGCGCTACAAGGAAGGCAATGCGGGAGGCAAAAAGGGCTGTCGTGAGCAGCTCGCGCAAGTGGCTGCTTGCGCAAGCACCGCTCCCCACTGCCGCGATAAGGTAAGGTGTGAAATGTTGGAATATTGTGAATGATCTACATGCATGTCACATCTCTGCAAAAGGATCATTATGTCACAGTTTGTCAAGAACAGACATGCACATTTGAGTTCATGCACACATGTGAATGAGAATATTCAGTGATAAGATTGATTCATTTGTGCCTAAGAATTGTTCCACATTATTGTAGGAAAAATAGGCAAGGGTGCAGCTACAGACAGACAAGTTGAGGATACTTCCTCCTTCTCAAATAAGAATTCTGTCTCCCCACAAAGGTTTCCTGTGCTCACCCGATTTCAAGTTTGCAGTACAACGGAGCACTTAAAAATGTAGTTTAGGCATCCAAAGAAAAGGGGAAGAAAAGTTACCATGGGAATGTGAACATGGTAAATTTAAGAGTTCCAGGTATGAAAATCTCACCCTCTACAATGCTAGAAATCTGTGGTCTGAGGGAAAATTTCATTTGGGGGATAAAATGCATTTGGGAGGGGATACACCCTCATTCCTCTTTCCCTCAGTAGGTATATCCCTCTCCATAGATCATTTTCCAGATTCACCACCTCAAACTGTGCGTGCAGACTTAAAAACCTGCTACTGGAATCCAATTTTTTCCCTTGTATTTCAAATCATTCCCACTGGTCATGAAACTTTAAGAGCTGAAGCACACTTAAAGTTTCTGTTCAATGTTTGCGCAAGATTAAGCCTGTGCAGGGTATGGCCAATATACACATAGTATAACACACACACACACCATACATATGTCATCTTCTCCCTTTCTAGCTATATGGCACAAGAGAAGACCTGTTCATCTCAGCAGCTGAGGTAAGGGGCAGACAACTGATGCAGACAGGAAATTGGCTGGAGGTGTTTTCTCTGACATTGTGTTGCAGCACACAGTTTGGAGAGCAGGAGGCTTTGACACATTGCGGGTCCGTGCTTTTTCACTCACATCTTTTCAACATGAGTCACATTGGGATTTTATTTTTTTATCTTGAATTAATGTTCCAAATTTGAGACACTATAATTCCCAGACTAAAAATGTTCTTATGTGATATGGCAGTCCCATTATTTTAATTGTTTAGGTGCTGGGTAAGGGAGACCTAGTTTACTAAAAGAGAAGGCCACACATTCAAAAGGCTGCTGTAAAGGATCCTCTTTTGGGCTGTTTGTCATGCTGCAGTGAGCCAACTAATAGTCATTCAAAATTCTTGGAGCGCTTTACTCTGAGATGATTGGCTTCCCTGACCTTACAGGTATGAGAAGCACAGCTTAGGTAAAACCATCCAGTAGGAAAGATCATTTGGATTATAAATGAGTACATTAAGAAGCATCCTGGGAGAAGGTTGAGCCGTGAAAACTGAAAATAGGAAACATTTGCCCTGTGGCTAAACTCTTCGAAATATTTAGTCTTGCTCCTGGGAGATTCTTCTTTTGAGTGTGTGAGCAATATTTTTTTTCACTAAGATTTCAAATTAGAATAACTTTTTCTGTTCCTGTCAGCCAAGGAATACAAATGCACATAGTGTGTAAGGAAGGTCAAAGAGATGTACCAGTGCATCTCAGGAAAATGTATTTAAGTTTTGTTGCCTTATCTATTATCTCAGGATTATTAGTGCTATTACTTCTACCCTCTTCCTCCACTACTACTGCTAGTACTACCATGAGTACTCCACTAAATTATTTAAATAAGGGTAATGTAGGTACTATATGAACCTAAAAATAGGACTTAACATCTTGTGTGCTTAGCAATAATTGGTAAATGAATAACTGTGCATTGCCTCTGGCTTATGGCAGCCCATCATAAGATTTTCTTGGATTTATTCAGAGGTTTGCCATTACTTGCCTTTAGTATTGAAAGAGTATTATGACAGGCCCAAGTGGGTTTCTATGACTGAGTAGGAATTCTATCCCTGGTCACCCTGAGTGCTAGACAAACACCCAAACCACTACACCATCTTGATTCTCATTAAGTGACAGATAGCTAAATATTTTTTCTTATATAGCCATCAGTAAATCATCGTCGTCGTCGTCATCATCCACTTTTATATTTATTAGCATGTTTTTACATGATTTTATGCTTCCAAAAAATATTGGTATTTTACCATGATGCCTAATTTAATTTTTGCTTTAATTTATTTTTACTTTCTATGTATTTTGTTTTAATGTATGTCACTTTGAGTTGAGAAAAGTTACAAATAAATTAAATAAAAATAAAAACCACCAGCAACAAGTGTACAAGAATCCACATACAGTGGGCCTGCCGTATTCACAGGCTCAGCAAATTTAACCCTATACAAAGTGAAAAGTGAAAGAAAAAGATTTTTTTAAAAAGATTAAATTGCCTAACATCCAATGCAGAAGTGGTCAAGCAAGGCTTCAATGCCAGGCAAGGCCCAGACACCCTGCAAAAATATGCTCCCCAGAAACAGGGTGTCTGGGAGAGAGCCTGCTGCTCTCTTGCCTCAAAAACTGCAGGGCAGAGAGGAGGTTAGGCAGGGACATGGCAGTGGGAGCTGTCCTGATCTTGGTTGCAAACAAGCAATCACGATCACAATTGCAGAGTGGCCAGCAGTTCTCGGGAAAAGGTTTTCACTACCCTGTGATTGTTGGTACCAGTGGCAGTCCTGATTCACAAGTGAGCAACCGGGATTGGGAATAATGCTGTCAATAATCTCAGGGCAGCCAGCAACTCCTGAATGAAACTCCTTGCTGCTGTGCAATTGGTGGCAGTGGCAGCAGTTGCAAACCCACTCAATCAGGGTAGTGAAGAGCTTTCTCCAGGAGCAGCTGGCTGGCCTAGGACTTCAGCAGGGACACAGCAGTGGCAATCACTGCTGCCCTGCACCATTTTTTCATAGGGACTTGAAAATGCATGATTTTTAGGATTTGCAAGGGGTCTGGAACCAATCCCTCACAAGTACGGTAGCCCCACTATATTTGTCTCAATAACCCCTTCAACACAAGTTTGAAGTAGATCAAAACTTTCCCCTTTTAATCTGGTCAGACAGCTTTGTTCATTCCAATAGACAGCTTCATTTGTCCTCAGTAAGTGCTAAGTTAAATAACTAGTAGTCAGAATGGTCATACATCAGTTCCAGTATCAGCATGTCTCTGTATATCAATCGTACAGGAGCACAAGTGAGAAGTGGTTGTATAATCCAGTATAGTTTGCTTTGTGTGCTGGAGTCAGCAATCTTTGCATGCATTTCACTCTCTAGAAGTTTAGACACAGCATGATTATGGTAACCTCCCTGTTTGTTTGTTTGTTTGTTTGTATGTTCACATCTACTCTCTTCCTGCATCACATAGGCATCCCCTTTAATCTCTGAATCTCCCTCTCCCTGCCTGCCCTCCACGAAGCATGTGTGATGACAGCTTCTGCGAGTGAGATGCTCCAACTCTCCAGATACCGTGTAGTACTTTTTCTTTTCTTACCTTTCTTCAAGAAGATGAACCTGTGTTGATTTTGCACAAGTATTCATGAGTAAAACTATCTTTATATACCTTACAATGAAAACTAAGGCCCTTTCCACAGGATGTCATCATCTCACATTGAGACAGGTCCTGGACAACGCTTATACACAACGTCATCCATGTCCCATTGTTCTCCCATCCCAGGTAGCACGATCACACTGCAAATCATTGACAGGTGGAGAGTGGAGTGCAGCAGTAGTGCTCTCCTCCAGAGAAAAGCTCTTCCTATATCCCTGTAGGACACGGGGGGATCTGGCAACATGTGAAAAGGGCCTATGTTTGATTTCTTTCTCTGCTAGATCTTCTGTGGGGGTAGAATGTGTTGGTGAACTGTTCCAACTTCTGCCTAGCATATTAGTTACCCTGTTTGAGAGATCTATTACAGTCTCTCATATTTCCCCATATTATGTCCTTACATTCATTTTATCAGCTTCAAAATATTATCTTACAATACAGAAGATTCTAGCTTTTTTTTTCCACTAGTGGCAACATGGCTATGCCTGTAGGGCCTCTTTAGCTTGAAAAAAAATGGAAACTAAATAAAAGGAGGAAGCATATCGCAAAATGGGCTCCAGAAATACATAGCGAAATTGCAAACCACCAGAACGACTTGCTCCATAACTGTGAAACACTCTTGCAATAGATTGTCCCATGCATTATTGATATGATGAACTGGAAGCTGCACTTTGCTTTTCAAACTGAGCAGTTAATCAGATTTTGTTTTTTAAGAAATCCTCTGCTACTGTTGTAATAGGAATATGTAGTAATTTCCTCAGTAATTTATTAAATCCATGCTTATGATCTGAGAGCTTCATAGTAAGAAGTTCATAGTAAGTTCCTTGTGGTTCTTTTCCTTTTTTTTTTTTTTTTTTGAGTTGGTGAGAAATAGAGCTTTTCTCATGGTGGGGAGAGCCTGTTTATTACAGTGGTAATGGGGAAATGGAGCCGCTGCTGAAGTAGTTCTTTATTGGGAGGGAAAGGCAGCACTGGGGGGATCTTCAGAGGAGAGGCAAGGAAAACAGAGCCCCTTGGGATTTTTTGTTGCACTCTGTCTTGCAATTTTTTAAAACCCATCCTCTCGAAGGGAATAAAAAGTTGCAACTGGTGCCAGGAATTGTCTTGAAATTGATATCAAGACAATGACTTGGGAGCAGACTTCTGTTCCTGCAACTGGACTCAATTCTCCTCCCTGCTATAGTCCTCCATGCTTCTGAGATCTGAACCATTGGATCCAACTGGAGGGCTGTCTGTCCATTCCATCAGCAGCTTTTGGATAATCACTCATGCATGTAGTTTTTCATTTTTGCTAGATAGCTGCCTGTTGAACTGTTCATTGGACTTAAGAGAGGGGGATTGAGAGAGGAACTGAGCACTAACACAAGCTTCATTTACACAAAGCCAAAGTGAATTAACTACATGGAATTCTCCTGTTAGGCAATTAATAAAAACAGAAGCCCTGAAAAAGTTACTGTGTAGATTACAGAATCTCCCAGACAAGGTTGTCATAGCCATGGCCATGCTGGTAGGGGGATTCTGGGAGATGATAACTCAAAATGTGTATTTTTTCCCCCTGTTTTGCTTAACTGAAGGGTTTTGTTTTGTTTTTAGAATTTCTTCAAGATGGAATGAGAAAGTGTTGAGACATAACACTTTAAAGTATCGAGTGGCTGCATTGTCCATGGTTTTATGTCTGTAGGTTACAAAGTTTGGAGCTCATTGTCAAAGAGATTTCTGAGAGGGGCTGCTTTATTGGCAACACCAACTCTGCATAGGCTTTCCCACTTGGGATTTGGATTTGGTCCTGGAGATTTTAACTCAGCCTCCCTGTGAACTGTTGGACGATGCTTCAATGAGTTTATTGTCATATAAAGTAGTGTTTTTGGTAGCAATTACACCTGCAAAAGGAGTGTCAGAGCTGGTGGTACCTTAGAACTTATGGAGAATAGATGAAGATAAGATGACACATTAGATCTGGTATTTGTTTCAAAATCTGTGGTGAATAGAGCTAGATATGGATATATATATTTGCAAAATTTTTGTCCTAAGTCATCACATGCATTAGTGAAGGAATGGCATAAGTTAGATGTTAGATGTGCAGTGAAGGAATTAGGTGAATAGAGGCCATATTTGTGTCATTTCATTCCCAAAACATTGAGGAATAAAGCCTCAGAACAGGTGCTAGTGAGATGGCTGAAGGGATGTATTTTTCTCTGTTATGATTACGCAAAGATGCAGAGTCCAAAAAATATCTAGGTATGCTCAACAAGGTTGATGGCAATGATTATGGGTTTGGAGGCTTTGACATCAGTGGAAATATGTAATGTGGTTGTACAGTCCTGATAGAATAAACCAAGGATCCATCTAATCTATTATTTGATATTCAGCACTGGCTAGCTGGATGCTTTTGGAATCTGGAAGCACAGGAATAGGGCTCGAAGATGCAGATCACCACCCCCTTTTGTCTTTCTTACCAACTTTGGCAGGACTGCTTCCACCCCTAGAATTTCTTATTTTGATATTGAAAGAATTTCCTTCCATGTAATTAATATTTTAATTCCTTACGATTACATACTTCTAAACCGCTGTGTGAAGAACAAGATGTTCTTGTTTTTGTCTCATTTCCATCCTATTTTGAGAAAAGAGGGAGGAAGCTCATTTATGGTACGGTATGTGTGTTGCTGCTCTGCTTACTGCATCTGAACCGGGAAATTAAGGTGACTCCAAAAATGTTCTAGCCAGACTCCTCTTCCTTCTTAAAAGAAAAGCCATTTTATTCTTTACATTGCCAAAGCTTCGTTTTTGTTTTTGTTTTTTGTTTTGTTTTTAAAGCCAAATGCCAAATGCACACATTGTTGAAAATCATGACAGGCTTGATATAGTTTCATTTTTATCGATCCTGACTATAAGCTTAAGTTCAATTAGAAACACAGAGCAGAAGGAAAGTACATAAACTAAAAATAATCTGATGAACTTTTCTGTGTGAAGATCAGTTGTGCCAAGTAGTGGGAGGAATGGGTGCTCATCAAAGTAATATTAAAGCACTTGCTGGTAGAAAACTAAAAAAGTCAGAGAGTGAATAGAATTGTTTTTCCTCCGATATCATTGCTCAGTAAACTACATGGAGAACTAATGAGAGAGAGGAAGGGTTTCTACCAAAAATATACAATGGAGTATATGAAGTATTGGTGAAGGGGGCTAAGAGGTCTTCACTGTTATTTAACAAGAGTGATATAGACTCAGAAATTTTATCTATGTTTGGTGCAGAAACTCCAAGCAGGCTCTGTGATTCTAGTTCTCCCGAGTGCCTACACTAAAACATCCTATCTGACAGCATCCGCTAACAAGTCCCAGCTGGCAGTCCTTCATGTCATCTGAGTACTAAACAGGTCTGACTTTCCTTAATTTCTAAAAACAGAAAATATTGGGTGCACTTATGATCTATCTGAACATATATGTTATACCACTAGTTAAATTACATGTGCAGCCTCCATCAGACATACAGCCAAGTGAGCCAGATGTTCAGCCTCAGTCAAATGGACAGTGCTGTTACATTTCCTAATGCTATAACCTGTACGGGTGGGTGAATACTGAATCATGCCAGCTTCACCAAGGAAAGTAACTCCTCCCAGGATAATCTCAATTCTAATTGGGCACCTATGGTTGTATACCTTCAGCAGTGTACAACTTGGGGGTTAACCAATTTGTCCCGCAATTCCATGCAGGAAGTGAACTGCTTCCCCACATCTGGCACTGTAGTGGTGATACTTCCCATCTTGCCATGGCGAAGGTGACAACCGCCTTCTCCTTGTAAGAGGAAAAGGATGCAGTAATGCTACCTGTGCCTCCAACATCACAACAAGGAGGAGAAGGAGTCAAATGAGGATGCAGTAGCAGGAGTGCCTGCACTCCTCACACAAAATGAGGAGGATGTGATGGTGACTGCACCTACATTTCCAACCAGAGATAGATGCAGAAGGAGCCCCACACCCTTACACAAGAGAAAGAGATAATGTTGGCAGCAAGCCTAGAGGAGGGAAAGGAGGATGTAGTATCCCTATGATTGCTGCTGCATAGACCTGTGATCCTAAATGCCCGAGTCCCAGGCTGCTGAGACTGAGGCCCACTGCAAGGAATGATCAGGAAAAAAATAATCTCTATCAGAGCACAGACAATTTTCCTAATTATCTATAAAAGTCAAGGAAGCTGCATGCTTAGAGATCAAGGACAGTCCTCCAGATTACTAGGGACTCTGCCACAGTGGTGGCAGTGTGACATGGTGAATTTGCCAGTCTCAGTGACTCACTCAGCCTGATGCTTGGGTTGCAAACTATAGTTTACTGTTGTAGATATCTGTGTATTTTGATAAGCACCTCAAACAGTACCTTAGGTGTACTGCTTTATAAAGATTTTTGTAGAACACAAGCATATGGCTAAGTGCTAAACCCTTCCTTGGTTAACCAAAGTAATAAAAGATCCTGAAGAGGCCAGTTTCAAAACTGACTTGTTTGCTTCTTGATTTTGCTTGTGTCCATACATCTTAGTCATCTTCATGACTGAAATGTCTTTTAATGCAATATTCAATGAGTTGAAATTCTATCTATTCAACTATCATATGCAATGTCACTCTCTGGTATGTTTGCAAGACTTAATCAACTCCACGTCATCCATTTGTCACTGCAGTTAAGTGGAACTATAAACTGTAGTCTCTGATGTCCTACGGTGAACATTTAATGGATTTAAAGGATAAATGGATTTCTCTATAAGCATAATTTTTTTCTCAGTGCTTCCTCCAGGATAGCCATTCAAAGGCCCTTTTCGCACAGCATTTTCCATGCGAAATGGCCCCTCGAGCATCACACACATGTGAGGAGCAGTCCACATGATGCACTCACATTTGTGTGACGCTCCAGGGCCTGGCAGGCACCACTCACGCACTTTTTCATTTTCGACTTTCAGCCGAAAATGGTGCATGGTTGCACATTGCTCCGGGGCCCCGCACGCACTTGCTGTGCCTGCGGAGCCTTGGGAGCCGGGCCAGTTGCACTTCCTGTCTCAGTGCAGCCTGGGAAAGTCCCAGGCTGCATTGCAAAAGGAAGAGGCGGGGCTCTCATGTGAGCAGGAAGTCCATGCAGAGCTGAAGAAACTCAGACACAAGGGCCTCTCACAAGAGGCTGTTTACATGAGCACTGCACCCTAGCACCGAGAAAAGGTGAGTTGCGGAAAGGGCCAAAGACCAGAATCAAATTAAAATGATTGCCATATGTGCTTATCTAGTGAATATCTGCAGGCTGCAAAAGCCAATGAGGAATAGCACATCTGTCCAGTAGTACCCCAGTGGTCCCATATTGCTAGAGTGAGAAAAAAAATACTGTTTTTGAAGATACCATGTATAAATCTTTTTGATGAAATGAAAATTGTCAGTGGGAGCCATTTGATAGTCAGCTTTCTGTTCCAAAACTCTGGTCCACTAAATAGAGTGAGGCACCAGGGCAGGCTGGAAAGGGAGAAATGTGGGATTCTAATGTGAATCAGTGCTCAACCTAGTGAGCTAGGAAAAAAATCTGCCTGCTCAGAAGAACAGTAGATTGGGGCCAAGTTGAGACTGAACTACATAGGTTTGGTTGAGTCAGAGCTAAACCTGAGGCTGACCTACACAGCTCTTAAACTACTATAATACTTTCTTGCACCTTTACATGGTATGCAACATCCCTTTATGTCACATTTAGCAACCTTTGCATGCTTGCACTCTTTGAATGCTACTTTGTGTTTTGGTGACTTGTTTGTTTGCTTTACCATGTCCTCTCTCTTTCTGTATCTGTCTAACCTGCATCCATTTTCTCTTCCCTCTCTCTCCTCCATTACACTGACAATGCACAATATTAGTAAGTAAATTTACTTTATATGTCTGACAAAGAAGACTGAACTATTTCTTTTCTCTGCTAGAATATGGATTTGTGTATAGCCACAGGACTAGGTGTTGTTCACCTTCTGCCTTTTCAGTTGGATTACTCTGCTAGAGAGATACACTGCTGTCTCTCACATTTCCCAACTCCTTCATCTCAAAGTACTCAAAGATGACTTCCAGGAATAATTTGCTTGGTTAACCCCCGCAAGGGCTTTTGCTTTCAAGACTCAAGCACAGCACTGTAGAAGGAGTTAGCAGTTTCACATCCCCACCTCCCTCTCAAAACTGGAAAATTTTTTGTTTTCTTTTTTTTTACGTGGGAAAAGTCTGTGCTCTTGCCAGTGGGTGGCAAATTGGCCCTCTGACCCTCTGAATATGTCCACCCCTACTTCTGGGCTTTCCTCTGGTGCTTCCCTTTGCCTACGCCTGCACTCACTTTTGCTGTGGGCTATAGAAGACGAAGGCAATGCTTCCCATCTGTAACCACTCTTATGTAGCCAGGGTGTCTTGACATATTATCTGGTGCCATGATCAAGCTCTTTTGGCATTCCAACAGGTCAGAACCTAATATCCCCTGCTTTTTTCTTCTTCTTAAAACAGAAGGGTATGTTGCTTTAGAAAATGGACTTCACAATGGGAGAAATGTCAAAGATGACAATCTATCAGGAAGGAGAACACACAGAAAGAGAGTGTGTGTGCATGAAGCTGCAGTTTAGCTTAAAAAAGATGGGCTCATAAATGCCTCCTTTGGCTTTAGTTCTCTCAGATATTGCTGCTGTAACACATACTAGAACCCTTGGGGAAAGATTGATTTTATGTAGTTGCACGTTATGGAGGGGAGAGAGAGATGTCTAAAAAAATGGTGACTGGTTCCTGTTCTTGTTTTGCCATTAAGATCACACTCAAATTAGTGGCCAGATGGTTTCTACTCTGAACAGTGTGGTTTCTTCTTCTTCTTTTTTCTTGTATAAGTTTCCATTTATACTAAGCATGCTTTCCTGCAAGGAGGTGACTCTACTTGAACCCCTCTATCTTCTGTCACAAGCCCTTTTTGCATGGCATTTTCCATGCGAAAGGGCACCTGGAGCATCGTGCGATTTTGAGGAGTGATCCACACTATGCACTCACAATCGCACGATGCTCCAGGGGCCAGCAGGCACTGATCATGCACCTTTTCGTTTTCAGCTAGAAGCCAAAAATGGTGTGCAATCACGCATTGCTCCCGGGCCCCACACACACTTACCTGGCATGCGCAGCCTCCGGAGCTGCGCCGGTCACACTTCCTGCCCCAGCACAGCCTGAGAAGGTCTCAGGCTGCACTGTGGAAGGAAGAGGCAGGACTCTTGCACGAGCAAGCAGTTTGTGCAGAACTGAAGGACCCCGGATGCGAGAGCCTCTCACCGGAGGCTGCTCGCGTGATCCCTGCACCCCAGTGCCGGAAGAAGGTAAGGTGCGGAAAGGGTCACAGTGATATGTGTTCTTGAACTTAGTTTGGTTAGATCGGAGGGTCCCAAGGCAAACCCACCTCTCTGTGTACAGTCTTTCCATTGACTCCAGAACCACCTGGTATAATGAGTTCAATTCTGTTAATCCCAGGAGTCAGACAGCCAGGGATGTGGAAGTTACCTCTATGGCTAATAAGGTCTTCTAAGGTTACTCCACCAATAGTGTCCTTACAGTCCTTTGACTGTTTTCACTTTCTGCCAATTCCCAAACACAAGACCAGCCTCTTCCCAACTACCTGGCTGGCCCAGTTTAGGAACTAGAAAATATGCAAGAAGGTCAGCAGAATCACTGATCACTGCATGCAGCCTCAGAAAACAAAAAAGCATTATTGCAGTCCTTAAGAGGATGCCAAAGATTTCTCTAATTACCTCCATCACATGAAAGAGCAGAATGTCAGGAAAGGCAGAAAGGCCTTAATCTGTTTCATTCATATTTATGCTGAGCTATTTGGTTGGACTGGACTGAAATAACACAAAGGCCACAAGACAGGAGCGTACCTTGTGATGACCAGGCTTCCCCACCATCCTGAAGAACTTTTTTCAAAGGCATTTTGTCTCTAGTATGAGACAGAAATTTATCTCTCTAGGCTATACCACATCTTACTGGTACAAGTGTAACCTCCGCTCCTGTGAAAGTTTGTGGGGGGGAGAACAGAAAGTAGAGAAGTAGGAGAGCAACCAGTTTCTAATCCCAATTAACAGATGGCTTTCCCACGGCTCCCCCCAAGAGGAAATCTTCCCATCTCTGTAAAATGCCAGTAGGCTACTCTAAGTAGGGCTGATGTACAGCTTGTTTTTCAGATGCAGCTGTAGCCAAACTTCCTATCTAGGAAATGCTGTTCTGAGGCTTCCCTCTAAGCCATTTCCCTCTAGTTTTCTAGTTTGCACATTTTCACAATTGCATGTAAATCCCGTGACACATGGCCCATGTTTTGCATAACAACCTTAACCAGCCACAGTATCTGCAAACATGAGAGTGGTAAATAACACAAAGCTATTCATTCCCTTTGACTGTTACAAATGACTGTAATGCTATGAGAGTTGTATCATTAGTTTAACGACGGGCCCTAGAAAAATCCACAGTCCATAGAAAAATCCCTTAATCCCTAATGGAGAAATTTTAACCAGCCACTGTATACCTGTGTCCTGACTCTGAGAAAACAGTAAACGAGAATCTTAAAAAAGACATTTGTCAGAACGCTTTGGAACTTCATGATGCAAACTTTACTTTTGAGAGAAATGTAACCAGCAAATTCCACAGGGAGGGCTTCCTTTGCAAAACAGATACAAAATGAGATTTCCCACTTCCCATCACAAGTGCCCACACAAAGCAGGAATCTGCAGCTTCCAAAAGCATCTATTATGTGTAGGAAAATAACAGAAAAGAAAGACAACTGTCAATTATAACTGCTGCACAGGTTTGCAGGACTGCATGCAGCGTTACTTTGATAGATGGAAAAACATATGGATATTTTTGAATTCACCTGCTGCACACTGCTAAGGAACACTGCAACACAGTGGGATGTACTCCCTAGCTAGGCATACTTTGATTATCATTACTGCAGCTGTAAAATGTCCCATTCAAGCTAGCCTGACATCTCCAAAAATTCATAAAAGTGAGCTCAAGTCCCATGAAAATGCAGAATCCACTGATCAATTGTCTCTATCTTGCCCTCCTTCCACCAAATAAAAACATTCTTATGTCATTAGGTTTTTAGAAACAGGCTGGGATGGATTTTTAACAGCATGCTGTGCTGTTTTCTTTGTTTGTATACAGTTTTATTGTTGGTAAATAAGTTTTTTATTTATACTTTTTAATGATGTTTTTGTATAATTTTTTTAAATGTGTATTTTCTTGAATAAAATGTGAGCCACCTTGAATCTCATTATTGGGATATTTATGAAAAAAATGAATGAATATCTTCATGATGAATTTCTCACAGAACTCCTCTATTGTTGGATAGCTCTGACAGTATCAAAAACATTTGGGTGTTGTTAGTGGGGGGGGGGATCACTCCATGTTTATTTTATAGATCTGGTCTTTCAGAACATCACAAGCAGCCAATTTTCTGTGACACAAGCAACAAAGATGTGTTGCCCATGCATGAACAGCAGCATGATAATGCATAAATTAATCCCGTGACAGTTTGTTGAAGCAAAGACTAGATAAGGATGATCAATTTCAAAGAGGCCCCCAGTTGACAATGTATGAGATGATGGGGTTGGTGCTTTGTGGAAAAGGAAAATGGTAAAGACAATCATGCGTTTCAAACCAGCTGAAGAGCCTTCAGCTCCAGAAAGTGACAGAGGTGCACATTTGTGCCAACCTTAACACTAAGGCTGGCACCCTGTCAATGGGATATCCAGATGTAAGTATATATGGAGGGTGTTACTAAGGCTGTTACTCCTTTCCATCCTCCACAACCAAAGCTTTTCCCTTGCCACTTGCCATTGAGCCATTTGAGGACCTCAGACATTCTTCCAGCTCCTCCACTTTCCACTAGACATGGAAGGGATGGGGGGTGTCGTGCCCTAGTCCCAGGACCTAGATGCAAACACAGACAGGATCCTCCCCAAGAGCCACAATACAGAGACATGAACAGGACAATACTTACTGCTGCCCAGCATAGATAAGAAACAGCCCATGAGACTCAGAGCACTTATATAAAGAAAACACATTAATTAGGCACACAGGTGGGGTAGGCTACTGGCCAATAAATACAAGAGATGGGGTAGGAAGAAGTCTGTTACAGACAACTGCCATTTTTAATGGAAGCAAGGAGTTCTTTTGATCCTTGGCTTATGTTCCTGAAAAGCCTTGACTCTTGCTTTGTGTGCTAACTATGCTGCTGGATACTCCCTTGAACTAATATTCTGGATTTATTACTGACCTAGACTACTTAAACAAGAACAGTTATTGACTGATAAACTTCTGTAAACCTTGACTGTGGATGCTACAATAGACTCTGTTTAAGGACTGTGAACTATGGCTAGATTTCTAAACAAAATGGGGAGAGAGAGTCTATAGTGGCTCCACAGTGGGTCGGGGTGTTGAATGGCCAACGTAGTGTGCTTCCATTTGTAGAACTATTTTGCTATTCTGTCCCATATAGGATCTTGACTCATAAGTGTTACACATGAAGGGCCAAGTAGGATTGTGGGTATGAACCAATTGTGACAGAGGTGGTGTTCCATGTAATAGGACAGATAGAATAAATATGAAATCAATAATAAAGAAGCATAACCATACAAAAAACAAAATGGATAAGGGAAGTGGATGGAGCATAGGAAGGTGCAAGAAAATTGCTTGAAATATAACAAAAAGGGTGGGATAAACAATAAAACAGAGCTGATAAATCAAACTTGGACATTCATAAAGATTATGAACATTGAATTTGATGATGACAAAAACTTCATTGGGAGGAAGCATGCTTGCAGACAAATTTATTTCTTTATCATTCTGTGGTGTTTAAACTTCTAAACATCATGGATGTGTGCTGCTGTGCATTCACTTACATAGCAAGCAAGCAAATAAAGTCAAAGACCTGTGTTGCAATGCTCCTGCTGATTGGCACACCACATGACCCACACAGATACCAAAATAATGCTAATTGAGCCCCCTGTGACTGTTGTTGACATGCCTTATTAACATGTATTTGCATCTGATGATTAGGTATATGGTGCCTATCCCTAGGACAGCTGCAGAGGAAACCCCAATTTTAAAAGTTCCTGTGCCTTACTAGTAACAAAGCTGTATTCTATGTATTCTGGGACAGATTGTAGAATGGCTGTCAGTAAACACCCTCAAGGGTGAGATCTCACAGCTCAAGGGTAGTGCTTGTCAGAAGTTTGATTTTATTGACTTTTTCACCTTCTCATTGTTTAGTTGGACTGGAGAAAATACTGGCAAAAGGAACACAAGGTTGTTTAAAATAAAATCATTTGTTTTAGGATTTCCAGCATATTGGCAGTTTATGTTATGCCTAACCTGTGAATAAATAGGCTTTTTTCCCCCATGTTAAAGTAGCAAAGTTACGGAGAAGAGATTCTGTTGGATTTTCACTCCTTTATAGGGAGACCCAACAAAAGAACTCAAACACATAGCAATTTTTTTCCTGATATGTCATATATTTTGTACAGTAAAAATGTCAAGGATGATATATTGCTCTTGATTTTGCAGATTGAAACAAAAAGAATTCAGGCATCCTGAAAATCACTTTATAGTGGAAGAAAAAGGGAGAGGTTTGAACAGAATTCCTCAGACAGGTAAGAAAAAAAATCCTTGAGTTACTTATATAAATAAGGAATGTGAAGAATAGAAAACCCCCACTCTAAACTCAGAAATTCCTGCATTTAGAAAGGAACCATATTTCTCGAGCAATCTTGTGTTTATTTGCTTTAATGTATTTATTTTTGGTACTTCACAGGATTTCATACCTCAATGAAAGCTGAAACCAGAGGGCAACTATCTGGTTGTCTGACAGAGAATTTGGCTGCCTAAGGTTCAATCCAGCTATAATCTCATATTTTTTCCTCAACAACTTGCTCTCTTAGGATGCCTCTCAGATGGTATTATATACATATATGTCACCTAGCACCTACAAGCTATATCCATGTATCTTCTTGTAATTTATGTTGTGAATTGTCTTCAGTCCCATTAGGCAGATAAGTAAGTACATAACTAAGGCCCTTTTCGCACTTTTTTTTTGGGGGGTGAGCGCCCCTTGAGCGCTGCGCAAATGGGAGCACTGCTGCACACGATACACTCCCACTTGCGCGGCGCTCACGAGGCTGAAGTGGGGCCTGGGCGTATTTTTTGATTTTCAGCTTGAAGCCGAAAATAGCCCGCGCTCACGCAATGCTCGCACTGCCCTTGCGCACTTACCTCCATGTGGTGCGTCGGCGAGCTGGGCGGGAAGCACTTCCTTTCCCTGCGGAACCTACAGCTCCCACAGTGCCCTGCAGAAGGAAGGGGCGGGGCATTCGTGCGATGGTCGCGTCATCATGAAGCATCTGCGGAAGGAAGGAGGGGGAAGCAGCAGCCTCGCAAAGGAGGCTTCTCACGTGAGACGCCCTCCCCGTCACGGAAAAAGGTAAGATGCGAAAAGGGCCTAAATAAATCCAAGGGCTCTGCAGTGGCTATCTTTCAGACAGACTCTGAGACCTAATGTTAAGCCAGTTGTTCCCTCATGGCTCTTTGAAATGGGTCCTGTTAAGAGCCAGAAGTGTGGAGTTTTTTTATGAACTCAGTGCCGTGTGTGTGTGTCCTCTTTATTTTTTAATTGTTTTAAAAAAATCTTTTTTCTTATTAACAACATAGAAACATACAATAGATAAACAAGAAAAGAAAGGAAAAGAATGAACAATCTTTACAAAACTTCTAAACAAACACAACTGAGGTATATACCATTTACTTTGGCTTTGTTCCCCATTCATGCTGATTAATTTGTCTGAAGCAATCTTTGGGTGTTGATTTTAATCTAAATTATCTATTAGAAGTGTCTCTTGTCTTCCTACTGCCCGCAAGTATGCACACACATGCACATACAGAAAGAGATAGACAGGCAGACATGTTAGTAAACTGAAGACACCACACCTAAATGTTAGTTTTTTCCACCTTGTATTGAGACCAAGGACTACCACTATGTAAGGGAATTCTCATATTCAGATGCTAAAGGGCTGTTCATTTCCAAAACCACTCCACCCCAGACTCTTTCTCTTTATTTGTCTTCTTTTTCCATCTTTCAGGTACATAGCAGCTTCACCCTTTCTCTGCCCCACAGAACACCTTTTTTTGGGCAATAAACATGACCCTGTTGCTACAGTTTTCCTTACTGCTATGGATAAGGCAGAGTTAACTGGACACCCTGCCATCTTTCTTTGCTCACAGGACTGCCATGCTTGAGTTTCTCTCCAAGTCACTTAGCTCTACTCCTCTCACCATTAGGGGTGGAGGGTGCCCCAATGTTTGTTTTCTCCTCACAAGGCACCTGTGATGCTTTGAGAAAGACCATGGTTGAGGCAACAGGTTATACAATGAGTCACAGGCATTACGAGGATGAAACATTCCTTATTAGGCATGTGTGAAGAGTCCTTTTCAGCAGACTTTTTATGCAGATTTCACTTAATCTGCACTATCTGGACTGAAAGTGGACCAGGCACAGTTCCAGATTCTACATATTTCCAGATAGCACCAAATATGTCTAATAAAATTTGCACTTTTCAATTATGTTTTTTAAAGCACAAGAACTTATACATGTGCAAGTAAGTATAGAATTTGGAAAATACACAAAAAATCTACATGTTGAAAAATATGCCCCCCAAAGGGACAGATTGTTTCTGTTTTAAAAAATGAGTAGAAGAGGGAATGAATGGAATATGGAGATGACAAGATGAGAAATTTGTTTTTTATAGAACTGATAAATCTACACACACCTATTCCCTGTGGATTTATCATCATGCTAGGACAAGCTTCACCCACCTGTCTTTATTATTTCTGGCTATTTCTTAAGTAAATCTAAAGCTGGCTTTCTCTTCAGGGAAAGTATTTCCATCCAGCCATAACAACAACAACAGTAATAATAATGGTAGTTTTGGTGTTTCCTCCTTTCATACTGCAGTCCTCTGGCATGTATACCACTCAGATCCAGAAAACCCTCAAATATTTATGTGGACAGGATAATCCAACCTGTCCAAGTGCAAGTAATCCCCAACGAACCTCTGTCACCACAGGATACAACCCATAGGAACAAGGCCAGAATTAAAAGTTGGCAAGATGATCCAGATTCATAACTTCTCAACATCAGAGCAGGAAAATGGGAAAATGATTACAAATATAAACACCATCCTTCTTCTTGTAAGCTCATAGAACCATATTAAAACATGAAAATCTCTTTGAGCAGGGAAATCACTTTGTGGGAATGTCAGTGCAAACAAGAATATCATTTGTTATAAATGGTATTTGTAAATAAATGTTGCCATTTATTTCTGTTTCGCCCAGCCCAATTTTTCATCAGATACGAGATCTGGTCTGCGTCTAAACCTTTTTTCTAAATAGTAAAATAAAAGAATAACCAGGAAAACTTAAAACTTTAAGCAATGTTAGTATGGCCAGACAAAAATGTCATAGGGCAATTATTTTAAAAGGAAGCTTTAACCTTAGAGAAAGAGAAGAGCTGATCTGTGGTCAGTTTCAAACAAATTAAAATCATCAATCCTACTAGGGTTTTTCCCCCAGCTTGAAAGGGATATCATGTTCAACCCTCAATAATGCTAATCCTGACAGTTGCTCTTGGCCATGTTCCTCAGATAATTCCGAAGTGTACAAAGACAGGAAAAAAGGCTCTTATATGAAACCTCATGGGTAATAAGATGACAAGGGGTGAAGAGAAGAATGTGAGCTTTGAAGAATGCAAGACAGTTTTCAAAGCTACATACTTTTTCTTCTTTCCCTAGAACAATTCTGTCAAAGATACTTAGCCAGGCTGTCACATTTGCCTTACTAACATGATGGGATTCCACATCTTCTCATGATTCCTGGCTATGAGGGAAGAATGTGGCAACAAAGACAATTGGACAGATTGCTGGTGCTGTCCTTTACTTCATCTACGTATATTTTTTGTTAATATATATAAAACACTGTTTTGGAGGGAAGAACAAAGGAACATTTGGTCTATGACAAAGGAGAAGAAAGAGAAGGAGAAGGAGAAGAGGAAATAATTGAACAGAAATTAAAAAGAAGCCCATCAAAGAACAGAAAGGACGCTGATATGTCTGGTGGTGAAATCCTGACACAAGCCAATGTGGTACAGTGTGTCAGTGCAGAACATGTAACACTCCAAATGCTTTGGCCTACAATGCCCTTCAGCCTCACACAGAACATGGATAATGGTAAGGAATTAGAGAATTGTTTTTCTAAACACCAAGAGCTTCAGAACTTCCTCAACCAGGTATAGTGGATACAAGATTTGGACAGGGCACTCACAGTTCAAATCGCATGATGCTGGGCCAGCCACAGTGTGTCAACCCTGCCTGCCTCTTATAATTGTTGATGAAATGTAATGGAATAACCCCTATAAATACTTTGGAAGAAGATAAGATATGAAAACAGAGCATGAAAACAAAACAAAAAATACTCTCATAGGGAATTCTGGAAGTTGTAGTCCAATAATACCAATTTAAACTCTATTACTCTCAAAAATGTTTTATGATGTTTTCATATCCAGTGATGCAGAGGTATTCTATACCTACACATAACAAAACAGATGCATGTATGTCAAAGGGTTGGACTGGACGGCACTTGTGGTCTCTTCCTAGTCTATGCTTCAGTGATTCTAACTTTCAAATATTAAAGGCAGTAAGGAAATGCCCATCAAATGAGGAGAATGTGCATGGACTCACCATACTAATTGTGTCTCACTGTGGCTGCATTCTTTACCTTTTGTTTCTAGGTCTGTGTATCACGGCAAAAAAATTTTTGCAAGGTACCATTGTCATTGCTCAGCATGTACAAAAAATAGAGGATTTCGACTTGATGCCCTTGGTTCAGTAACAACACATTCATCCAGAAACCTTATGAATTTGAACAACACTTCCTTATCTTTTTGCCTACTGGTCACATGACAGTCTGTCTCAAGCCCAAAGTGTGGGCACTTTTCTCAGAAGGGAACAGCAAATAGGTTAGGCAGTGGGCTTGAGGCAGACTTGAAGTCTGCTCAACAGCTACATATTAAAGAAGCCTTCTAAAACTTTTCCTAAGAGCAGAAGACAAGACTCAGTTCCAGAGCACAGGGTGCATTTCTCAGGGGTGAACAGCAAATGTGTTAGGCAACAAGCTTGAGGAGGAAGACTTCTAAAACTTTTGAAACTTTAGTAATGGGGAGTAAGAAAGATCCTATTCCCCACTTTTGAGGCAGCAGTTTCTTTTATGCCCATTGGCACAAAAGCCTTCAGTTTCGGGAACAGGAGGAGTAAGAAGGATCCTATTCCCCACTTCTGAAGCTGCAGATGGTAAAATCACAAAAGTGGAAGGCCAACTCCGCTTAAATTGGTAAAACGAATTTTATTCGACTTTGTCCAGAAATTCTGGAAAATAGAGTATAAAGTTGGCTCCCAGACTTAAGACTTGACTTGAAAGTATCTTCAAGGACTTGAGACTTGACTTGAGACTTGGAGTAAAAGACTTAAATACATCACTGACTATAGGCCAGAATCCTGTATCAGCTTACAATTAACTAAATACTTCACTAAGGCCATTTCTACCCTACACAGTTACAGTATTATTATTCCAGTTTCAACATCCTGTGGAATTCTGGGGTTTGTAGTTTACTGAGGCCAAAGAGCTCTCTGGCTGAGAATTCTAAATGCCCCTCCCTCAACTGCAAACTCCAGGATTCCATAGGATGTTGAAAGTGAAATAATAGCACTATAACAGTGCAGTATGGAAATGGCCTAAGTAACTTCTCCAAGCTCAACACTGTCAAACCTGACAGAAACATCATTCAACCATGCTCTCTGATCATCAGCAGATCTTTCTGCCCATGCAGCTGATGCCTGGTAAAATAGGTGGGAAGACAAGTTATGGTTGTGGCAGTAGCGTCACAGTAGTGTCACTGTTGTGACTAAGTAGCCAGCATGGTGTAGCAGTTTGTGTTGTCCCTGGAGACCAGGGTTCGTTTCCGCACTCAGCCATGGAAACCTACTGGTTTACCTTGAGTGCATCACACACTCTCAGCACCAGAAAACCCTGTGTAGGTTTACTTTAGGGTCACTATATGACAGAAACAACTTGAAGCTGCACACAACAACAACACAACAATGTGATCGTGATTGTGAATTCAAAAAAGTTGTGGCTAGGTAACTGTTTTATGTTTATAATCACTAGTTAGTCATGATTGTGACACTATTAGGTAACTGTTTTGTATTCATGATCACTACTTAGGCCCTTTCCGCACCTCACCTTTTTCCGGCACTGGAGTGTAGGGATCGCGTGGGCAGCCTCCAGCATGAGGCTCTTGTTTCCCTGCTGCTTCAGCTCCGCACGAGCTTCCTGCTCATGCAAGAGCCCCGCCTCTTCCTTCCACAGTGCAGCCTGGGAGTTTCCCTGTGCTTCCTGTGCTGGGGCAGGAAGTGAAACGGTGCAGCTCCAGAGGCTCCGCACACCAGGTAAGTGTGCGCGGGGCCTGGGAGCAATGCGCGATCATGCACCATTTTGGCTTCCAGCTGAAAATGAAAAGGTGTGTGATCTGCGCCTGCCGGCCCCTGGAGCGTTGCATGATTGTGAATGCGTTGTGCAGAATGCTCCTCACAATCACACAACGCTCCAGGCGTCCTTTTGCATGGCAAAATGCTATGCAGAAAGGGCTTTAGACATGATTATGATACTATTGTCATGATTGTAACTCTCTCTCAACTTACTTTACTAGGCATCAGCTGTACAGGGAGAAGGAGATCCACTCTGTTGAATGAAAAAGAAGGGAAATCATGTGCAAAAACATGTGCTGGGCATAGTTCTCCTCCCCCCAACTCCCCTGAATCAAGTATTCCTTCGTTACTGATACCACTGGTATATTAGCCCTGTCACTTGAAATGTGCCTTCCCAAGGAGCTTCCAGAAGGAATCCATACACAGCTTAGTCACCAGCCAGCTTCTTCCAACCTGTTCCAGGCTGTGTAGCTAACCCTAGTGTTGTCATTTTTCTCAGTGCATGGCAAATATCTGCAGAAATGGATGATCCACCTAAACTCATGTGGATCTCTCCTTCTCTCTCCATCCCTCCATCCTTGTGCACATTGGTGATGTCTAACTATAGTACTGCCTTTCTCAGTAAGGATGAAAATATAATTGGAAATATTCAAAAATGGTCAAGAAATTGATTTCTTGAGTTTTGGGAAATGCTGACAGGGAGAATTCCTGAAGTTGGTGACTTATTTTATTTAAAAAATGCTGTGTGGGGTTGTTTTGTGTTTGTTTGTTTGTTTTTCAGAAAATGACATTTTCTGCCTAGAAGACAGCACTTTTTTCTGCCTTGATGAAAACTGATTTCTGCTGGAATGATAAGCACTCTGCAAATGACTGACAACTCTAATGGCATTTTCTGAGCAGAAAATGCTGTTTTGTATGCTGAAAACTTTTTTTTTTTCCAGAAATGTTTTCTACACAGAAAATGCTGCTGTCTGTGAAAAAAAAATCTCACAGGCATGTTTTGTACAGAATCAGTTCTGAACTGCAAATAATATTTGAAACTGCAGTGTTTAATGACTTTCATGCAGCAAAGAGAAAAACTGTAAAAAAAAATCTTGCCTATGAAACCAATGTGAGGAAAATTTGTACCCTTATTAGCCAGTTGCTGAGTTATTAATTGGATAATATTTCAGATATTACTTAGCTAGCACATTTTTGAACTGCAAATAAATTTAGACAGCATAATATGATATCTATGTGTCATTACTTCCAGTGGCACTCAGCTTTTGGGGTTACATTTCTCCCACAATACAAAATGTTATTCCATTCCAGCATTTCAAGTGTCAGCTTTCTCTCAAACCTCATCACATCAGATGTATTTTGTTTCTTTGATTTTTCATTGTCACAGTCTGGCAGTATTTAAACTATTCACCTGGAATGTATCTATCTAGCTGGAGGCCTGGCCTTGATTTGCTTCTCATTGCCTAAAAATCCAAAGCACTTTTCTCCTGCCTGATTTTTTCCCCCACCATAGTCAATATAATAACATAAATCCAAAGTAATTGCCATTAAACTATCAGTCATATTGGGATTTTATATTTATTTTACATAGGCCGAGCATTAGGCATACTAATGCCTTGGTTTACTACCTTGAGAGTCTCGGTACAAATTGAATTTTGTTGGAAAGATCAACACACTGCATATGATTGGTAATACTAAAGAGGTAAAATCGAAAGGATGACACAGGAGTATTAAAAGGTAACCTCAGCCATTACCATTGAATAATGATGAGAAATATACAAGTAAATGTTCAGGTTCAATGATAAATTCTGTTCATTGTCCCTAACAATATGCAAGCAGCACAGCTATTTAGCATAGATAACATTTATTTCAGCACTCCTCTGACTTCTCGTCTTGATTGGTGGCAGTGGTTAGAGAGAACCAGCTCAATGGAAATACAGTCAGATCTCCACATTTGCAGGTTAAGCATTTGTTCTTCTGACTATTAGTGGATTGTGTCCTACTCAATTTTACAACTTTTGTAGGGTCCTGCACCCCTCAACTCCATAAAAGTAGAGGGCTGGCAATGAACTATGAACATTTTTGTGCTTACAGGTTAAATTTTATTGTTGCCATGTACTTTCAAGCTGATTTAGACTAATGGCATCTCTATCATAGCATTTTCATGTCAAATTTTCTCCAAGCAGGTCTACCATTGCCTTTCTTTATGCCTGACAGATTATGACTTGCCAAAATTACCCAGTGGGTTTGGACAGCTGAGGAGAGATTCAAACCCTTCTCATGTGTGCCCTTTTCGCACGGGCTTTCTCTCACGGAATAGCCCCGTGAGCCTCGCAGGAGTGGGAGCGTCGCTCTGCACGACGCACTCCCACTTCCGCGGCGCTCATGGGGCTGAAGCGGCGCGAGCGCGGATTTTTTGATTTTCGCCTTGAAACAAAAATCACCCACACTCGCGCAACGCTCCTGGCGCCCACGCACACTTACCTGCTGTGCGGAGCGTCGGGGAGGCAGCCGGGTCACGCTTCCTTCCCTCCGTGGTGCCTACAGCTCCCACAGGCCACTGCGGAAGGAAGGGGCGGGGCGCTAGCGCAACGGATGCGCCAGCAGGAAGCACCTGAGGAAGGAACGAGGGGGAAGCGGCAGCCTCCCAGAGGAGGCTTCTCGCGCGAGATGCCCTCCCCCCTCGCGCAAGAAGCTACAATGCGAAAAGGGCCGTGGAGTCAAGTGCTCAATCCACTACAACAGACTGGCTCTCTACAGCTAAATGACAGGGAAAGAAAGCAGATTCAGAAAGCAGATACCTGTATGAATGAACTATAGGAGGAAAAAAATATTTGCAAGTGAATCAGATGCACGTTTGGAGACTCATATGAAAAGAAGTACAAAGCAATCCATTGTGCACTCCTTCCTTTGGAGTGTACACCCAAAAGTTTACCCAAAGGCTTATCTAAGGGAGCATTCTATTGAAAGCAACGCCATGCAGTCAGAAACAGTGCTCTCCATACCTGAATACTAGCACATCTTGAGGGTGCTTCTTGTGAATTTCTAGCAGGTCCTATCTCTATAGTTCCAATAATAGTACTTCCTTTTTAGTGCTTCTTTTTGCTTTATTGAGAATGTTCAACAGAGAGGATGGGGAGAACTGTGGATAAATTCAGGATAACCAATGCAATCCTATACATGTTGGCTTAGATGTAAGTCATATGTTCAACGGGACTTACATGTACAAATTGGCACAAGGTTGCAGCCTAAATGGGGGTGGGAGGCAATCTGTGTGATCTAAAAGTGTTTGTGGCAGGTTTATCAATATGACATTTTGAACCCACACATGCCTAAGCAAGAATCACAAGAGATATTTGAAAAGAACAGAACAAACACCATGAGTGTTGCCCCTGAATATTTGCTGGACCTCAACTAGTTAACACAGTCTAGGCAGCAAACACTGACTGTATAAATGTTTACAAGATACAGCCCTGAGCAGGTTTTCTAAGACAGACGGTAAAACTGTGAATGTTCCACAGTGGACAAATAATAAGGCTGCACAGATCATCAAACAGAACTAATGCCAGAAGGAAAAACCAACATTAACACACATTAGACCAAACTCTAGATTCTTGAGGGCTTGATTATACGTTTAGTGACATGTCATGACTGCCTCTTCCCATCACTCTAATATTCCTGAACATGTGTCATCAGAGACCACTTTTTCTTGATATTAAGTGTTCTCTGCATCTGAATAAATTGTGCTGTTAGATAAAGCCACCATTAACCCTCAAGATAGCTCTATTATCATCTACAAAAGACTTAAGGGATTACACTTAGAAGGTTAAAGTCAATGTCACTTTTATTTTCAACAGCAAAAAACAACCGATGATACAGCATCATCTGTAATGTTGGGAAGCAAACCAGTAGTAAAATAATTTATGTATTAGAAGATTAAATGCATTTACATACAGAAGAATTATGTCAGACATCAAAGGACTGAAGCAGTGGTGGGAGGGATGTTATTCTTAATTTTTCAGTGCCTACATTGACTGCTATTTATATATATATTTGATTCAAATATATACCCACTCCATTCTTTATCAAACTGATACATCCAATAATGAAACTGAAAGACTAGTACAAGTTAAAGATTCATGTAGCTGGAATGCACTACACTGAGTCTACTGAAAAAGGATAAAATTATTCGTTTATCAGATTTTTTCCACATTTCTCTCTAGAATGCCTTCCCAACACTTCTCTCTAGAATGCCTTATCCATTAGGGACTTTAGGCACAGTGCCTAGGGCCCATGAAAATTTTAGGGCCTACAAAAACAGGATTAACAAAATAATTAGGGCCTATGAAGTAGGGACTCAAATACAAGAGTATCTGGAGCTTATGAAAACCTGAGTGTGGCCATGCTTCCCAAAATGATCCATTCCCTCATCCCTGTCCACTGGTCATGCTGGCTGGAGCTAATGAAAGGTGTAGTGCACAACAGCAGTTTGAGGAACCCAGGGTAAAGAAGGCTGCCCTAGGAGTTCAAGAGAAGCACACCAGGAGACCCTTCAATTTCATTTATTCCTCAGAATAACCTTATTTTAGAATCACGGAATTAGAAGGCAGCCCAGGGACCATCTGATCCAATCCTTGCCATGCAGGAATATGCAGAGAAAGAATTGCTGAGAGATGATCATTCAACTTCAGTTTAAAGATCTCCAATGAAAGAGAATCTTACCACTTTCTGTGGCAGTCCATTCCATTGTAATATAGCTCTTATTTTTAGGAAGTGCTTCCTAAATATTTTACACGTTCTCTTTATTTTATAGTAAATTTAATCCACTGGTTTATGTTCTTCTAGTCTCTGGTAAAAGTAAGTAAGTAAAAAGTAAGTTTGCTCCCTCCTCTATATGACATTTCTTCAGATATTTAAAAAGGGTATCATGTCAACCTCTCCAGGCTAAATATAATTCATTAGGCGTTCCTCACATTACTTGATTTCTAGACTTTTGGCCATCTTGTTTACCCTTCTAAGGACACATTCCAGCTTTTCAATATTCTCCTTGAACTGTTGATATCCAGAATTGGACATAGTATTCCTGGTGAGGTCTGACCAAATCAGAAGAGAATGGTACTGTTATTTTCCTCATTCTGGATAGTCCCATTGATGCAGTTCAGAGGTACATTGGCTTTTTCTCCCCCCGCACCATCACACTGTTGACTCAAGTTTAGATTGTAGTCTACTGAGATTCCTAGAAATTTTCAGACTGTTTCACTGTTACAGGCAATATTCATATCTTCCAGTCCCTGGTGGTGAGTCATGACTTTTTTAGTCTACATTAGAACCAGCCAGTGCAGTGAGGAAAATGGTCCAACTGTCTCTTGTAAAACGGGGATAAAAAACAGATTAAAACATACACCATTAACTATGTGCACACATATACAAGCACAACAATTAGCAAATTCCAGCATTTTGCTTAGGAGAGATGGGCCTTATACAGCCAATCATTAAATGCCGGTCTAAAAAAAAAAAACTATGAAAAGAAAGTAGGGAGAGTGCCAGTCTAACTTCTGTGGGAAGGGAACTCTGAAGCCTGCGAGCAACCACTGAGAAGGCCCTCTCCCATGTTTCTGCCAGAAGTCTCATATGAGGTGGTGGGACAAAGAAAAGGGCATCTCCAGCAGATCTCAAAGCATGGGCAGGTTTGTATGGAAGAATACAGTCCTTCAAATAACCTCAACCTGAGCCATATAGAGTTTTATAGGTAAAATCAGCTGTTACTGCGGTAGATAAACCCTATCCCGGGGTCTACAATTTAATATTAAAAATATCTCCACGTGCTTGAGAGGTCTCCAGAACAAGTACGTAGGCAGGCACGGTCAAAAGGCTGAAAACAGGGAAAACCTGGTTAGGCCAGTAAACCCATAGTCACGTAGCCCCAGAAGACCTCCAGACATGTAAAACATAAAATACACATAGAGTCCTCAGCCCCAAGGAGCCAACTTGAAGGGATTAATGCATCTGACCAACAGCCTATCAAGCGAGGACAATTTGCATACAGCTGAGGCTTTGACAACCTCGGCAAAGCCAATCATGCAAAGGATATTGACATATTGGAGCTTTGTTCTAGCTCCTCCACCTATTGTTCTCCCTGGGAAAGGATTAGCCCTCCAGGTACCTTTTCCCCCATAAATAGACCCGGTTTTTGAGCGGCTCTTTGGATCACTCCTGGCTTCCCAGCAGACCGTCACTCCGGCCGTTGAGCTATCCCCTCAGCCCTCCACGTGCTGAGTCTCATCTCTCTCCGTTGCTGTCTCGGACCTCCGGACTTCAAGACCAGGTGCAGTATTCCCCAGCTGTAACCCTCCAAAGCCCCCTATCCAATTTCTTCTCTTTCTATTCCTCACTAGGTCTTGAGTGAGTGCGTAAGTGCGTACATGTGCAAGTCTTTATTTTTAATAAAATCATTTATTAGACAATTTTACTTGGTTTTTGGCTCAGTCTGACCCCGTAAAATTGGGTGAAAGATCTCGCTAGGTTACCCTGCCTCCCGTATGGTGCTTGGCTTGTGCTCTGGCTAGTTTCCATTCCCCATCACGTGGAGCACATTGAGGTGTCCCCCAAGGGACCCCAGAAATCAGGGTAAAACAGCACTTTGAATTGTGCCTGGAAACAGACCAGTAGTCAGTGGAGCTGTTACAACAAGGGAATTGTGTGTTCTCTGTAGCAAGCCCCAGTTAATGATCTGCCTACAGCTCTTTGGACCAGTTGAAGTTTCTGAAAACTCTTCAAAGACAGCCCCATATAAAGTATGCTATAGTAATTCAACTGGAACATAACTAATGTATGTGTCATCACAGACAGATCTGATGTCTCAAGGAATCGGTGTAGCTGGCACTCAACTTTTAAAGTTCAGACTATAACCACGAGCAGATTCACTGCCCCACTGACATGGAAGTTACCATCTAATAGTGGTATTCAAAAAAAAATCTAATAATACTTCGAATCTTCATTTTTTAAAAAAAATGTGGATATCTGCATTTTCTAACATAAGTACTGTAGTTATTTGGCATGACTCTTTCTATGTTAATTCCTATTACAATCTATAGTTGATACCTTTGGAATAGCACTGAAGCCTCTATCACTTAGTTTCTAGATCCATCTATCTGAAGTATGTGTGTGCATGCTGATGATAGCTCTGTTTGAAATGACTCCGTTTACAAACACCAGTAAAATTTTTCCACAATGCAATATCCGTGATGAGTACAATGCTAGCAATGCATTTCTGGAAAATTTAAATAGGATTGGTAACTCTAGCTGTAGGGGGCTTGGATTCTTGTTAGTGTTGCTGGCCTCACTGGACAACTTATGCTTTAGCAGTGACAGTCCAACATTAGCTGTGTCCCTAGGCTGCTAGACCCACATGACTGGATTCACAGTAATTACTTTGTGAGTCAAAGTCAAATGAGGTGAGAACAGGAAATTTCAGAGTCAGCATTGCTGTCTACCTGTTGTCTTCTTCCACCTAGTAAGCCCATGGTTATCTGACAGTGATGAAGAGATCCTAACTTCACCATGGCATTTTGCCTAGGACTCCCTGAAATGTAATGCTAGCCCTAGTTTCTAGCCATTTCTTTCACTATGATAATATCAGTTTTTCTTAAAAGAATGTATAGTCACATGGGGCATCATTATATGATGAGTCCTTTAGTAGGAAGACACTGCAAGGTAGAATAGGCCTATTGTTCAAGCATACCTCAGTGAACAAAATGGCAGGCAAATTTGACTGCCAAAAGCAAAAAAAAATATCGGGAAGCAGTAATGGAAATGTGTAGGAAAGTTCACACAAATTTTGTACTATATTACCTTGCATGTTGTTCAAGGACAGATTCTCTTCTTCCTCTTCATTAATCTTCTCATCAATTAGCATGAGGATAGATTCATAGTGAAAAGAAGTCACTGTGATGAAGACCTGTTAGTAACTCTCATCCAACCCAGTTGGATTGACTTCCAGTTAAACATACAAATACCTGAAACAAATTTCATCAAATGTTAGGTCATATTGGCATACTTCAGTTAACAAAGGCCATTTCTGCATGACATTGGTCTCCTTTGATTGTTACTGGTCTGCGACTCGTGCTTTCACACAACATCATCACAGTTGCACTGCCAACATGTCCTAACACATTGCTATTGCAGGATATTCCATTATTGGAAAAAATTTGGTAATGGCATACAATCACACGATGCTCCCATCACTGGCAGCCATGCAGAAAAGGCGGAAGTGCAATCTATAAGCTTCCTTCCCCAGATCAACATGGGAAGTGGCCTCCTGCACTGCAGAAGAAAGGAGCATGTCTCCTTTTCCGCAGGGAGCCGGCCAGGTGCAAAGGGGAGCATTTGAGTCATGCTCCCATCCTGATAAGTGGCACTGCCAGGACAGTGACAGAAAACAGTAAGATGCAGAAAGGGCCAAAGACTCTGACAAAGAAGTTCTTTTTTTCTTTTCTTTTTTTTACAAAGAGCCTTTCCACACTTCACTGTTATAGTGCTACTATTCCACTTTCAACATCCTGTGGAATTCTGGGGTTTGTAGTTTACTGAGGCCAAAGAGTCTTCTGGCTGAGAATTCTAAATGTCCCTGCAAAAACTGCAAATCCCAGGATTTGAAAGTGGAATTATAACACTATAACAGGGTGGTGCAGAAAAGCCCTAAGTCTTTCTATGACTGCCCAGCCCTCTGCTTCTTCCCCTTATCCTCTAGCTAGAAGTTTTTAGAAGCATTAGGAAGATGGTGAAGGAGGGCCAGAGAAACACAGATATTTAGTGATGGGGTGCAGCAGCATATCTGCTGTAAACAATGAAGTAAAGACTGAAATGGAAAGGAATGGGATTTATATTCTAGTTGATCCTATCTAGCTGTGTTCGACTACCTACAACAGGCAAGGCAATCTACCTGCACAGTCCCTTACTCAGCATGCTTGAACTGTAAAACAGAGAGGGAAGGAAGGAGTAGATATGCCTGCTTCACCAGCTACCCCCAGCATATTAAAAAGACACACATGTATAAGTTTGGCTACCAAAAAGGAAATCCAAAGAAAACTAGAGACTAGTGAACTAACAAAGCAGGTCCTTTCCACACCTTTCCTTTTTTCGGCACTGGGGTGCGGAGATCGAGCAAGCAGCCTCCAGCAAGAGGCTCTCACGTCCCTCCTGCTTCAGCTCTGCATGAGCTGCCTGGTTGCGTGAGAGCCCACCTCTTCCTTCCGCAGTGCAGCCTGGGAGTTTCCCAGGCTCCACTGGGGCAGGAAGCGCAACCAGCACGGCTCTGGGGGTTCTGCATGCCAGGTAAGTGCACGTGGGGCTTGGGAGCAATGCACGATCGCACCCATTTTCAGCTTCCAGCTGAAAATGAAAAGGTGCTCGATCGGCGCCTGCCAGCCCCTGGAGTGTCGCGCGGCTGTGAGTGCATCATGCAGATTGCTCCTCACAATCACATGATGCTCCAGGTGCCCTTTCGCATGGCAAATGCCGTGCGGAAAGGGCCAAATTTTTGAAGAAACTTTCAGGTGGTCTCTAGATTGTTCAAAATATTTTATTGTTATACACTTATTCCTGATTTGGCTAATTTCATTTCACATATGTATATTGTTAGGGTTTTTTTAGAGTAGGGGGAAGTTTTCGGAAGCATGTTAGAATCCTGTTCTCTTCTGTGGTGCAGGAATTTCTATTCTTTCCAAATTGTTTCTGCCTCTGGTACAAAATTTTCTGTTATCCAAGTAATGCTCAGGAACACATCTACTTTTTTTTTTTAACAAAAGTATACCTATATTTGGGCATGCTATCATTAATAAGTGCAAGAGACTGGCATCCTTCTCATCAACTCCAGCTGTAATGTTGCATCTCTTCCACAGCCATAGAGCATGCTTTCTTCTGCAAGCATGCCACTCAACATGTGGATTGTAGCAGGAATGGCTGTTACAGCTTCTGTGAGACAAGAATGTATAGCCCCATTCTCCTGATGCATTAAGCATTTGGACAGAATGTCTGGATAAGACTTTGATCTCAGCTAGGTTTGTCAAATTATGCCCACAGACATTTTGAAGAACTCCACCACAATATGCAATATTTTTAACCTAAAGAACAAAGCAATCTCAGGGATCTGTGGAATCTTTATTAGAAGCAATATTACACAATCAGAGACATACAGTGCTTGACATTTGCTGGCAATCTGTTTTATCTCATTTTCTGCTAGCTTTGGCAGTCACATCACAATTACTTTAAGCAGTGAAGATTTTTTTTAAAAAAAAAGAACCTTAACTTTCCCACAGAGGCATGGGGCAGAAGAGTTTATTCCACTTTCTCTTTTAAACGGCTGAAGCTATTACTGGTTAGGAAATATGGATTCCAGCTGCTAGCCTTTTATACACACACTATAGTATATAGTAATAATACTGTCATTTGCCCAACTGCTTTATGAGTTAGTCTGATCAAGGCAGGAATGTCATTCCAAAGAATTGTTAATGTCAAGAGTATTTTTCCCTCTGTCTAGCATCTTCTTAAAGACAAAGGAGCTCTGACAGTAGGGAAAGAATAATTTGGAAAGCTAATGCTGGGATCTAGACCAGAGACAAAAGAGACACATTTGCAGCATGCTGAGTGGAAAGAACATATTTATGGTCAGGTGCCAAAAGCCATGGCAGCCATTTTTACTGATACTTGGTATGTTGTTGGAGAAAAGATGGAGTATGTTCACCTGTTCAAGAAGCATTGCATTGCATAGTTTTATCTGCTCTCTGTTTTCAATTAGTTAGGGCCTTTCTGCACTATACTGTTATAGCACTATTACTCCACTTTCAGCATCCTATAGAATCTTGGGGTTTGCAGGTTAGGGAGAGGCATTTAAAATTGTCAGCCAGAAAGCACTTTGGCCTCAATAAACTAAAAACCCCAAAATTCCACAAGATGCTGAAAGTGAAATAGTAGCACTATAACAGTCTAGTGTGGAAAGGCCCTAAGGCTCAGTTGTGAAAACAGCCATGGAAACATTTGCTGTCACTCACAAAGTTGACTGTATCATGGTCCTTAGTAAGCTAGAACTATTTGCAAAAGAAGGAGAGAATCTTTAAACTAGAAAAAATGGCCCAGAGCAGAAACTTGAAAGAATAATGTAAATGAAGAGAAACAAAGCGGTTAGCATACTCAGAAGAGGGTGAGTTTAGAAACCATTTTGGAATCTGGACTTCCCAAAAATATTGCAATAGGAATTCAGAATTGATGGATGTTTGTCTCAGCCCTATATCTGTTATAAGAAATGGTGTTACTACTTGTTACCCACAGTGCTTATGGTATAACCTTGAAAGATTTGGGAAATAACAGCCATCTCTAGTTGCAATATTCCATACTCATTGATTCTTAAAACATTTCATTAGGATCCATTCTATGCATTGGAAAATGACCAGACGAAACCAGCCTTCGACATTATCTTAACTATCAGCAGAGTGCCAAGTATAATAAATCAAATGCAAGTTATAATGAGCCATAGCCATCTAAGTCTTCTTCTTATTAGATTGTCCTTCGAATACTTTAATGTCTCACTTTTGGCTAAAGCAAGAGGCCAAAGCTCAACCGCCTTTTCAGGGCATTTCTGACAATGCCAAGAAGAGACAAAGTGAGAACTGAGGTATTTAAATCAGAAACTTTTGAATGATTTGCATATCCTCATCTCAGTGAGCCTTGCCTACTTTCTCCTATTAACTGATTCCCAAATTTTAATTAACTAGCTGATAGCTAGATGTGACTTGCATAGAATCAGAAAAACTTCTTGGGAGATACCAGAATGTTCCTTTTAAGCACACCCCCATTGGTTCATCAACTGTATCCAGAAAGGCCAACAAGAATTTTACAAGGATTTTTTTAAAATGAATTTTCTTCAGTGTGCAACATAAAACAGGGTGGATTCCCCATTGTCTGTCCCAGGGTCCCTTCACACATTACATAGCATGCCAAAATTATTTATTGCCATGCCAAAGAACAGCTGCAGTACAGTTCCTTCCCCTACCAGTATATCCCTCCTGGTACTGTTCCCATTTGGGTTTCTGGATACTCACATAGCCCCTCTTTTATTTTATTTTATTTTTAATTTGATTCTGGTTCCTGAAGTAGTTTTCCCATTTGTTTTACAACAGCAGATTTTATCCTTTCCTTTATCATAGACTCCTTTTAAATATCTTTTGTTGCTATGGACCATTAAGACTAAACTCAAGATTTAAAACCCTAAAGTGCATCAAATATTTATTTAAAGTTGCTCATCAAGAGAGCCCCACCTCTTCCTTCTGCAGTGCAGCCTGGGAGTTTCCCAGCCTGCACTGGGGCAGGAAGTGCGAATGGTGCGGTTCTGGAGGCTCCGCACGCCAGGTAAGTGCGCACAGGGCCTGGGAGCACTGCACAATAGTGCACCATTTTCGGCTTCCAGCTGAAAATGAAAAGGTGCACAATCGGCACCTGCCAGCCCCTGGAGTGTTGCGCAATTGTGAGTGCGTCATGCAGATCGCTCCTCACAATCGCGCATGCTCCTAAGATATTGCTCTCTGTCTCGTAAGTAAGAGGATACAGGTGAGGGTCTTTTCTGTTGTGGCACCCTAGATTAGTGCTGTACTTGTTTTCACTCTGGAAGCAAGTTAAAACTAATAATTTGATAATTTAAGGCCTAATAATTTCATCCACATCTGCATATATATATATATATATATATATATATATATACACACACACACACACACACACCCTTCATATATATATATATACACACACACACACACATACATATATATATATATATTTACCCTTCAGCTGTTTCAGCTTGAACTTTTTATATTATTCAATTGTTTTCCTTACCCTGACTCAGATTTTCGAGAGTTTGATAAATGTTACTTTTAGCCTTACAAATCCTAGAATCCTACCCATAGCCATGCTAGTGGCATGGGAAGAGTCTGTACTAGCTGAGTCCTGCCATGAGCCCACCACCACAAACATAAAAACATAAAAAGAACATAAAAAGGATGGCTCTAGTGTTTTTTCTTCTTCTTTTGTTTGAAGCATGTGTCCAGAGATGACATTGTAATGATCATTGTAATGATCAAGTTACCTTGATTTCTGGGGTCCCGTGGGGGACACCTCAATGTACTCCAAATAATGGGGAATGGGAATTAGCCAGAGCACAAGCTATAGCAATGCAAGAGGCAGGGCAACTTAGCAAGATCTTTTACCCAATTTTTAGGGGGTCAGGCTGAGTCACAAACCAAGCAAAAGTAAATTATAATTGTTTTCTTTATTTAAAAGACAGTCAACACACATGTATGCAATCACTCACACAGACCTAAGAAGATAAAGGTAGGTGATTCAATAGAGGATTTTGAGAGAGATTTTTCAGGGGTAATACTGCACCTGATCTTGTAGCCCAGGTAGTCAGAAGAAAGTCAGTTGGAGCAGAGATTCTCAGCACGTGGAAGCTGAGGGGAAAGCTCAGCGAACAGAGCAGCAGCAAGGTGGGATGGAAGCCAAGAGCGATCCAAAGAAGCGCTCAAAACCAGGGATTCTTATAGGGGAGAATGTGCCTGTAGGGTAGTCCGTTCCCGGAGGAAACAATGGGTTTCGGGTTGGAGACAAAGCCTCTGAAAGGTCAGTACTTAGAATGATTGGATTTTCACAGAGTTGTCAATAGCACAGACAGTATACAAATGGGGAGTGCTTGACAGTTGGCTATTTGGAAGCGCTAATCTCATCAAGCTGGCGGTTTGGGGCAGAGAATGTTTTGTATGCTGTGTTACATACATAATGTACTTGCCTGGAGGTCTCCTGAAGCTGCATGCCAGCAAATTACTGGCCTGCCTGGATGTACCTTGTATTTTTCAGCTAGTTCAGCCATGTCCGTGTGCGTGCTTGTCCAGGGGCCTCGCAAGCACATGGAGAGGAACGGTTTGGAATGGCCAATCTTTAAATATCGAATCATATTTAGTAGACCTCGGGCCTGGGCTATAAACCACAGTAACATCTGTGTATATCGTTTTAAATATTAAGGTTTGGGATTATATTTAGATTCATGTGGCAACAGACTGTGTGAAATAAAGTAGTATCACAGTTCTCAAGGCATTTGAAATATTTGAAATATTCCTACAAATTTTACAATGCAAATAAAACACAGTTTATTGGTTTTCAAAACTGCCATTAACAGTAACTTCTTAGTAGATATTGTGTTCTTGCAACTGAAGTAATTAGGTCATTGAACGTGGTATGAAATATGTAACCTGCAAGTGCAAGGGAGAAACCTACTCTGTCTTTGTTTAAAAGAATAATCTTGAATTTCTACCAGATCCTGTGGCAACTGAAAGAAAACCCAGTTAAAGACCCCAAGGCAAAGTAATATGAGGTAACTTCGACATTTGTATCATGTTTCCTAACCTGTTTCTTCTTCTTTTCCTTCTCCACTTTTCCTTTTTGAGTCCTTTTAGACACATCTACTAGTGTATGTGCTAGGAACTAGTTTTGAAGGGTGAAAAAGAAACTTTAAATAGGCAGTAAGCTTTCAGCCAGGGACAGGAACATTCTTCTATTGTTACAAATGCACCTATCTCTGTGGAAACAATATCATTGTTGTTGTTGCTGCTTTTCTTTCCACAAAAATTATTTGTGATCACTTGTGAGTAAGCCCCTTCAATTGAAGGAGTTTTATTTACTTGCTACTGATTCTATTTTTATTGTTGTATTTTTAATACATTTCTTTCTATGTTATGATTTAATCAGAGCATAGAATTAACTTGGTTATTAATTTGCTCAGTTATTCAGTCACATTTTGTTCTGTAGTAATGTCACATAACTTCCTGGATTAGCTAGTATAGAATGGAGTTTAAAACATGCAGCAGTGAATTTGATTATTAGAACTGGTTAGGATGAAGACGTCTATTTCTGCCACATTCAATAAAACATCTGCTGTCTCAAAAGAAGAAATATTAGAACTGAAAGAAATGTGTCACTGGAGAAAATGTGTTGTTAGAAAGATTATTCTGTGTGATTTCTTTGAGACGATAATTGGGTGGGGAGAGAACTTTCTAGAACCCAGCTCAAATAGTTGGGTATTTGGACCAGAAAGATCAATTAAGTTTGGGAAAGAAGAAGAAAGAGTAATAGGAAAGATGAAAAAAAGTGAATTTTGGAGGGAAATTGGGTGGAAGTAATTTGCTTATAGGAAACTAAGGTTCTTAAGCAGCCGTTTCCGAAAGCCTCTCTGTTGGTTTATATGGAAGGTAAGTGGGAGGGCATTGCGACTCTTTGGTAAACTCTCCTTCTTTATCATTCATATTGTGGACTGGTATTTATTCTTTATTATTATATAGTATGCAATTACCATGGACTGTATGGAGGGCCTTTTCAGACAGGCATTTTAGGACTTAAAGTCTCTTAGCCCAAAAGGCAAGGGCCCTTATGCCCTCCTCATGCCCTCGGCCTATATGAGAAGAAGGTGTTTGGAGTCTTTCTTGGGAGTAAGAGTACATTACCCCCCACCTTCAATTGTATTCTGGAACAGAGGTGAGTTTCAATGAACTCATTGCAATTCTTTTTAGCAATTCACTGCAGTGAGTAAGAGGCACTTGGATAAATAAGTGAAAAGGTTTTCTTAAACCCACCCACCCCCATTTATTTTTCTCTTGGCTTCACTCTATTGACTTCTTTTCCCCATCATTCTCATTCTGCCCCCATTCATCATATTCCATACTTCTTTAATTACAGATTTAAGGCAAGGGAGATCCAGAGAAGAGTGGGCTTCTTAAACACTTGATCATTAAAACTACGGCTGCCATAGATTGTATTTGGGATCCTTGGCTCCTACATGCAAAACAGGCTCTACCAGTGATCTTTGCAGACAATACTTCTTTAATAGAAACGAGAAGACAGAAAAGAGGCAATAATTCAATTGTGCAGAAAAATAGTCACAGACTAAATATTTTCAGATTAAAAATTCTCTACTCCTGATACACCGACCAATCTTTGTAACTATCCACTTATTGGTCTCACTCACCAATCTTTGTAGCTATCTACTTATTGCTCTACTTCCCATGGATCAGTAGACCTACCTGAAATAAATCACTCATTGTTAAACTTTAGCAAACAAGGTATTTGAAAGAGTAAGCATGGTGTATGTGTTGGTGGCAATGGAAAGTAAAGAGAGAAACAGACAAGAGAACCACTGAACTGAAGAGCTGCAGGATGAAGTCTCTAATGTTTCCACTGCCGAGTCAATTAATGATAATTCAACAGATTCAATGATATCAATAATTGGTGTTTATGCTATTGATTTAATTTTACAATTTCTAACATTCATCATTATCAACTTAATTCTTAAACCTAACATCCAAAGTTCTGTTTTGAAGTCAAGTTTTACAGTGTTAATCCTTATTAGAGTATACATATTGAATTCAATGTCTTGGTGAACTTAAGACCCAATAATTTCAGTGGGTCTATTCTAGGTAGAACTAACACTTGGTTTTCCCATTGTTTTTAATCTGAATTTTAATTATTGTTAGCCACCATGAATACTTTTTCACAGAAAGACAGATCATAAATCATAAATACATATGCTTCTTAGGCACCTATCACACCACACTGTTATAGCACTATTACTCCACTTTAACTGCCCTGGTAGCACCCTTTGGAATTGTGGGGTGTGTAGTTTGCTGAGGCACTAGAACTCTCTGGATGAGAATTCTAAACGCCTCTCCCTAAGCTGCAAATCCCAAGATTCCATGTGATATTGACATGGCAGTTAAAGTGGAATTATAGCGCTATTATAGTGCGGTGTGATAAAGCCCTTAGTTGTCATAATAAGAATTTCAGAGGTGCTCTGAAATTTGGAAGCTCTGGCTTCCAAAAAAAAGGCAGACCAGAATGTTCTATGAAGAAAACCTGTTCTTTCTGGGTACAATTTATCTGAGGCACACAGCCTCCAATTCCAATTCCAACAACAATTTTAAGAACAGTCCAGATGGGGTGGCTTCTTCCTATATTAGCTATGGAGACAAATGTTTTCCCCTTCAAATATTAACTTTCATTTCATCCACATCTGAATATTCTATTGACCTGGCTAATTGTAACTTTTAATACACATAACTGTATTAAAAGCTTCAACCAGCCAAGACAATTGAGCTGATAGGAGCATAGTGTTGCAAGTATGTATCCAGATGTGCTTCTTATTCATCCTGTCAGCAGAGTCTGGAAAAGCTACCATTTTGCACTGCAGCTCTCAGAATTCCTTTTTGAACAATAACTTCCAGAATTCTGTTTTAGACTACAGTTCCCAGAATTCCCCACCGAGCATGGCCAGCTATTTTTTGTGTCAATATTTTGCTCGGGAAAGCTGCCGAACAAAGCTATGAAGTGGCTTCTTTAGATGACTTCATATTCTTCTGGATGAACCACAATCACACGTGTGTATCTTGATGCAAAAACACATTTCCCTTAGATTTGTAAATTCTGTGTGTGTGTGTGTGTGTGATTCAAGATCTTGTCCTCTGAAATTATGCTTCTTGAAGTTGATCTGCAGAATTGCAGCTATGAAGATTAAAAATACAGAAGAGAAGTTTATTTAGCCCATTCTTCTAATTAAATTGTTGACTTTTGGAACATTGCCTTTAATTAAGCACAAGGAAAACCACATTAACCTTTTAATATAAAGTTCAAATGAATATTCCTCAGGTGGGATTTGGCCCTATTGGGCTTCTCTATCTTTAAACACATACGTGGTAATATTTAACCAAGACGTAATGTCTAATGGTGCAAAAGGTGATTAGTACCAACTGCTGATTACTGAACTCAAATTATGCATGAATTCATGTGTGGATTCTTAATGAAGTCTAATACAGCACACATTGTGAAGCATATTTAGTTCCTAGCTGGAAATCTTTGCATTCAGTATAGCTAATGAATTGAGTTCTTATTTTTGTTGCTGCACTTTTACAGAGGTTCAGCAAGTTTCTGGTTTATGAATCCAAGCATTATTATTTTATTATGCTTTTATTTATATATGAGCCAGTCTGATTCTAAATTATGCATTTTGTGCTATTTCCGTTCCACCTCACATCATGGGGAATGTGTCTATTTGCAATGGAATTTCCAGATTTCCATTATATTCTTCAATCAGAACAGGCACAGTACGCCAAACAAATGAGCTCCCACTAGAATTTTCCCTTGATTTTTTTCATGAGTACCTTTCAGGTAATCTCTAAATACTCAATATATGTGCAATGTTCACCAAGTACTTGACATCTGTATCTATTATTTATTTAATTTATATCCAGTTTTCCAGCTTCTGACAGATCTATGAGGCAGCATCCTATGACAGTTTGTTTCAGTTGATATTTGACATTTGGTAGAACAGCCAAGCTTCTTGTTTTAAACCTGCAAAAAAGTATGCCAGCATTAAAGGCTATGTGTGTGCATGTGCATTCTACCCCACCCTTCCATCAAAAATGTGGGTAACAATTGAAGGTAAAATCTTAATTAAAACACAACAAAAATGGCATTCAGTTAAAAAAACCCCACAATTAAAAACAGAACAATAACAGATAGTGTAACCATTCAAGAAGTTAAACACCCTTCAAGAACCAACCAGCTTATATGACAAAGACATGGATGAAAAAAATATCTTAACATGCTAGTAGAAAGGAGAAAAAGGAAACCATCTTACTTTGCTTTGGCAGGGAGTTCCAAACACAATGTCACAAAGACGCTTTCCACAGGACAGCATCCTCCTAGCATGGAGACATGAGAGGAGTGGGACTGCAATGATGCTTCCACATGACTCGTTGCAGTCCTGCCCTTCTTGAATTGACAGCTTGTGCGATTGCAGGATATATCATTGATAGAAAAACCCTGTCAATGGCCCCTGATCACATGAGCCTTCCATCACCACCGGCCATGCAGAAGGGCTGGAATTGTGATCACGTACTTCTTCCCCACTGCAGCATGGGAAGAAGGCCAGCTGCAGTCAAAAAGAAGGAGCATGTCCATCATGCTCCACTCTGCAGGCAGCCGGTCAGGTGCGGAGGGGAGCATTGGGGACACACTCTCATCCCAGCAGGATTGCAATGGGACAACATGGGAGAGCATCATCATGCAGAAAAGGCCAAAGTCTAGCTAGGATGTCACAAAGACATAGGTTATCTTATCCAATTTAGACACTTTGAGAAGCTGGTACTGTTGGCATCAAAATGAACACTCAAACACTGGCAAAAGCTGGGCATCAATGATCAGGCAGAATCCAAGAGTACACTCAAAGTTCAGCACAGGGTAAATCCTTATCCATAATCCTGCATTTCAGCTAACCAGGATAATAGAATAAGAATTTAGTCAGTACCATTCAGAGTCTGAGTGTACTCTTGAATTACCTGGAACTCTTATACTGATGTAAGAAAAGCACTAGTTTGTCTTGATTCTGGAGGTATATATTGATCACTATTTGCTGTTATCTTCTAACTGGCAATATTGTTAATAATTTGGTGCATAATGGCTGATTAAAATTGACTGAGTTTTTGATAAGTCAGAAAATCACAATCAGTATCTGATAATGTAAGATCAATGATATTGTGGCATAACATCATCATCATCATCATCATCATCATTATTATTTGGTCATGTTTGTAACATAAGAAGTCCCCCAAAACCTAACCCCCCCTCTCCCTCTCCCTCTCTCCCTCTCCCTCTCTCCCTCTCTCTATATATATATATATTGAAAAAGAAAAGTCATGTTCAAAATAAAGTTTAAGTTGGACTGTAAATATTCATACTTGAAAACTGAATGGAGATACTGGAAACACCTGTGAATTTCAAATACACATCAAGTATTCACATGGATCAAAACCAACAAATACAAAGGAAATCTAAAATGTATGGTGTTCAGAGTTCCATCTTTGAAGGACAATTTGGAAAAAGCCACAGACCTGCTAGCTTCTTGATGAGATGTACTGAAACACTAACCCAATCTACCAGAGTTTGAAACAGTTCTGGGAGTTGTGGGGTGACATCTACCTGTGGGGTAAAATCTACCAGATGGACAAGTCCCAGTTGTTAACACTCTACAACTGCCCCTGTGAACACCAGCTATACTCCTTGCTGACTGTAAACTAGTTGTACATGAAAAGGGGGTTCTTTGTGTATAGTACCATATGCTCCTAAATTTGCTTCTCTCAAAGAAGGAACCATAATTGATACAGAATCCCATTCATTTGCAAGCAGTTGAAGAGTACTTCGGCCGTCATCCTGAGCTGTTGTCTAAAGCCTTGTGTTAAATATGTTTTGCCTCTCATGCAGCACTTGCATATTAGATGAGAACAGGAAAAATAAATCAGTTTTTTTTTATACCCCAAAAGAGGCTTAGGAAGGATCTACATTGCTAGCTTCCAAATATTTAAAGATCAATGGTATAATGGTAACTTCAAATATAAGGGATCATAGCATCTCCTAGAGATAAATACTCCCTTCAATATTACTATGTGGAATGTGTATGAAATTAATAACTGCAACACAATCTGGCATTACAGCAAGCTTATGGACTTAACAGTTGTATACAAGTTACTTACATTTAATAATTTCAGTTGTTAAGAATCACAGAAGCAACACTTTTGAGAATCCACTAAATAAAGAAGTTGAGATTCCAATGAAAATTTAAATCCTAGTTATTTTTTGCTGGGTATACTGTATGCAGTTTTTCCCATACAAAAAAATAACTGCTTTGGGCTACAATTCTGTACATATTTATTTACACAAGCATACCTCAGTGAACAAATCTCTGATAAAGCTGCTCCTTTTACAAAGTCCTTTTACACCCCCTCAGTTCACCCTTTTCTTCCCTGTGCCCAGTCTAGCTGGATGTTTTTTTAGTAACATCAGCACTGGAAAGTAGTGAAGGAGAGTTCAAGAAATGCAGACTTTCAGTTTAATTGCAGCACTGTTCTTGCAGTAAACGATGCAATAAAGCTTGATTCAGGAAAAAGTGCAAATTTGCTCTCACCAATCCCACTGTAGCCATGTGTCCTTGCCTACAAGGTAAACAGCAGCTGCTTCCAGAATCACTTACAAAGTGTGTGTGTGAACAGCAAAACAGAGAGATAGATAGAGAGTGGATAAATCTGGCTCGTAGCTCCCCCAAACATTTAAAAAAGAAAAAGCTTAGATTCAAAAGTTTGGTCACCCAAATGGAAATCAAAAACTAAGTGGAGAACAGTGGAAAAAAATATGCCCACAGGAATATGCCCACTCCATGACTGAATGTACAGGCTCTGAAGCCATCCTCTGTAACTATAATGTGCCTCATAGAGAATGGGCAGGATCAGAAAAGTATCTGAGTATGTCCCCATAGCAAGATGTAAAATTATTACAGCAGTACTGAGACCTCTGGTGGACCCCAACAGATCTCAGTGCTGCATAATCATTTCACATCTGATACAGGGACATAGCCAGATATTTCTCCAATCCTGTCCACTTCCCTTGAGAGGCAGAATAACCATGGCAGGTCTTTCAAAAGTTGCATGGTAATTCCACAAGAATGGCATATGGTTCAGCCTAGTATAGCTCTACATGTGGAACTATTATGCTACACTGAGTCATACAGAATTACAGCCAAAGTTTTTTCCCCATGTTGTAAATTGTAATTGTAAATGACTGGAACCAAATGTTTCACCCCATTCTGGCACGCATGGACATAACTGATAGCAACTGCAATAAATATCTTCTCAGATAGGTCCTCCAAATGAGTGAAATGAACTCAGCAAAATGTTATTTTTCTTTAAGGAGAGGCAGTGTAGGAAGAGGACAACATGTTGCTTTGTGGTATTATATGATTCTGATCCCTTCTGATGAACTTCCAATTTGAAAGGTCACAAGCTTCTTTTAATTTCACTTATTGCATCCCATAAAAGAGGTGTGCAATTTATGTCAGCACATGGATTGACATGTTTGTTATGTTTCTTTAATTGGAAAATAATGTCATATAATGATTTCAAAGTCCTGTATATCCACCTTGGTGGAACTGTTATGTCGGCTGTGATACCCCAGGTGAGGGCTCCCAGATATCACTTTGATATCATTTAATTCAGCCTTTGCTAGACCCCTCTCCATTGCCCTGCTGCATGTGTTTGGGTTGTTTTCCGTACAGGCACGTACTGGCTGCGGCTGATTAATAGCTCACATTCCATTCTCCATTCAAGCCAGCAATCCCCAAGCCTCACGTAGCTTTAGGGAACTCCCATACCCACACTCCACAATAGTGGCGCGACTTTCAGCCAAGTCATACCTTTACAGAGGCCATCAACCTACCAGCCACTCTATTGTCCTGTAATGCAAATCCCATCATGTTAACACTGACCTCACCAGATCCTTTTGTCTAGCGTCAAAATTCCTTTGTTCCTACTTGGTTTGCCATAGCCGACAGGCACGATCCACCCTATATAAGGTCTCCATTTTGAGACTTCGTTGGTTCCCCTTGAACATCCATCCCACCCTGCTGCCGGTTTGTTCAGTAGTTCAGCTCAGCCACCACGCTGAGCCCATCTTCTTCTGCTCCAGTATCTTCAGGACAACACGACCAGGTGTCGTATCACCCGTTCTCCCTCTGTGTCTATTTCCTTATTCTTTAAGCTAGTAAGTAGCGTGATTGTTGTTTATTTTGCTGTTGTATTTAATAAAGATTCTATCTGTTTATTTAAACCCTGTTGGCTTGCTCTCTGACCCAAAGCCGTAGACATTGGGTTAAAGATCTTGTTACGTTACCCTGCCTCTTGCTAACCAAACAGTGTTCTGACTAATTTTCCCCAATTTGGTATTTTTAATTGGCAGTCTGGGCGCCCCTCATGGGATGCCCCTATTCTCAGGGTAACAGAACCAGCCACTAGCTCTTAGAATACTTCTCCTTCTGGACTCACTTTAAGAGATGAATCCAATCTACTTTGATTATCCCTATTTGCTATTGAGTTCATCTATCAATACTACTTTTGAGTAATTTAATAATCTTCTAATTCATCTACTAACAATCAAATTCTACTAATTTGTCTCCGAATTTAAGATCTGTATATGAATGCTACTTCTGGTTTGTTTACTAATGTAGATTCTAGCAATTTTTAGATTCGGGAATTTGAACATATTTATTTAATTATATTGCTGATCTATATTTTAATTTATCCTTCGGCTATGTCTTTTTCTCTTTTGTAAGCTGATTTGAGTCTGAAACTGGGAAAAAGGTGGGATATAGATAAAAATAATCTGCATCAGCATCATCCATGAACACAGCTGTATGAGGTTTACAAACTGGTGCACACAAGTCTTATTTTTACAACAAGCCTGGTGAGGAAAATTAAGTTGAGGGCTATTGGACCAGATGATTGGGCCAGGATAATCCAGTAAGCTTGAGAGGGATTTGGATACCCTTCTTCTCTGTTCCAGTCTAGCCTTCAAGAGGGTTTGAGGAGACTAGGGCAGATGTGATATAGCATCCCACTGCCTGGTATAAAAGTTCTGCATGTGAGTGACTCTGATGAATGATATGGCAAGGTTGAGCCAGGGTCAACCATACATGTAGAAGCAGAAGGCCCCTTGCTTTGTGGGAGTTATCATGCATTTCTCCCCTCCCAATAGCCCTGGATTAGCCTTTCTCCAAGATACCCTTGACCTGTCTTCCTGTACTATCACTGATAACTTAAATGTTTCAAATGTTTGCATGCATAAATATCACCATGTTGCCTTTATTGTATGCATTAGCTTTATTTTGGGAAATCATCTAGAAATAGCAGCACTAATAAACAGACCTGTGTTATGAAGCTTTGGAGTCAATCTTTTTTTACCTGTTTTACATGGCTTCCTTTGGCTTGGCACACTTATCTTTTAAACAGATATAATAAAATTAAAGAGATATAAAAACAATTAAAGATCATTTTAAACTCCTACTTCCTCCTCAGTTTAGACAGCTCAGCTTACACACTGTGGTATCTTAAATGAATCCTGTATTTCATTTGCTCCTGTGGTACAAATATATTGCCAAGAGCTCAGCAAAAATGTAAACAGCTTAATGAATCAAATCAATGGAGGAGAAATCCCTGACAAAATCCCCATTTTCTGTGCAGGATTTGCACCCCCATGGTGAGTCTATATTTAAGAGATGATATGTCTAGGTGAGAATTTGTCACAGGATAATGATCTCCTACTGCTACTGTACATACAGTAACCAATAAGTGACACCATGTGGCAGAGAAAGTCTTGGAAAACTAAGTACCATCGGAGATGGTTCTGAAGGGTGGCGAGTAATAGCATTGTGGAAGGCTGTTCATAATAGATGACAAGATGCATGTAGCATGTGACAGGGCACAAGCAGACTTGGAGATATACTTCCTGTGAAACCTGAAATCCACCAGCAATTGCCATATAGATTGCCATTGTGTGGTGAGTTAAAATGACTGATATATCAGAAATAGAGCTTTTTCTGAGTATGCCAATTGCCTGTGTGTCAGACAAGACTGTAGATATGCTATGCAATTGGGAATCTGAACTCTGGCTCAGAAATGCCAGTAGCCTAAATTGGCATCTTGTCTAAGAACATCTTAGTTGGTCTGAAGGCAAGAAGGAGGCTTGAAGGACAAGATCTAAGACAGTAGGAGACTACAGGTAGAACTTAGGGTGTGGGCTAGAACCTGATGGATAAGAGAAACAAACTTGAAAACTTTCAGTTCCTTGCAAAGTATAATGTAGGCAGTCCTCAGAACAGTATGGTATATCTAGTCTTAGTCCTGAAGATTAAATTGCATGTGATGGCAAAAGACCTGGTTGTAGATCTAGATTCAGGGCACTTACAGACTACACATTACAGAATTTCGATTCCACTTTAATTGCCACAGCTGCATCCTACCTAGGGGTGAGGCACTAGAGCTCTTTGGCAGAGAATTCTATGTGCCCCCCACAAACTGCAAATCCCTTGATTCCATAGGATTGAACCATGACATGCTACTGTAATTGTGAAGTGTGAAAAGTTTCCTACCTTGATCATGTATATAGCAAGAGGCAGGCAGCCCAATCTGCAGAACAGAAAAGATATTTGTTTGAAGGAGGCTAAACTTTTCTACACTTACAACTTTCCTTCCTGAAATCCCTCCCCTCAACTTTCTTTTTCTGCCAGCCAAGGCCGAACTGATATTAAGTTTGGTTGAGAATAAATGTCCCTGTGCAGCAGTCTATGGAGAGGTAAAGTGAGCTATAGCTTGATAGAAGATTTCACTTTTACAAGTGGACCTCTATTCCTTCCTTTAGAGAGTGTTGGACCAGATCCAGGTTTATACAGGATTATGTGTAGTTGAAAAATGAGCCAGAGCCAGGAGTCGACAACATATTCTAGGAGTTTGTGAGATTCAGACTAAAGTACTTTATTCAGACATTTTAGACAGGCTGAAGACTGGCCCATTCCACTTTACACTTTACCTCCTTCCTCCTTAGCTGCCATAATTTAGCTTAACATAAATTCTTAAGAGTAAGGAACCATAAATCTTTGCTTGTTCATTAAATATACGGATCGTATTTTGACAACTCAATATGATTAATCTCCTTGAGGTGAAGTATGATCATTTTCCTTATTTACAATCCTCCCTGGATTTCCTTGGAAGGTGAAGATGCTAACTCACCATTCGAAAATTAAAGGTATTTACATGAAAGCCACATTGTATAACTCTCCTCTGATATTTGGTGGGCTGGGATATCTTTCCTATGAAAATCCTAGCAGTTCAATTGCCTTCTGTACTTAGATGAGACATTTTGTGAAGCACAGCAGCAATGCATGTCCCAGGCGGAGTATTACAGTTTAATATATGCAAAAAGAACCTAAAGTTTCATTGCACCTTTTCCATCTGTTTCATCTCTGGCCACTGTGCTGCTCTCAGCATCTGTGCTGTTCTGGACACTGAAGATAAACAACTGTGTCAAAGAGATAACTAACAAAGCACAGGCAGGAGAAAACACATTTTAATTGTTCAGCCTTGCAGTCTTTCCTCTTTTAGGAAAGGACTTCCAACACTTACTTCTCTTTTCTAAGAATTGTTTGGATGTGTAGTAGTACTGGAATGACAACCATTTTGTTTTCAATTTTCCGAAGCAGCATAGACCTGGATCTAAGTATGCTGTCTCTATGCTATCATGATAACTTTAGTGTGAATGTTCATATTCACATATTCTACAAAAGGGATGGGAAACTTGCATGGCTAAGCAGGCTACATTGAAGAGCTATGAACTCAGATGGGACTATAGTTTCTTGTGTCTTAGAACAAGCCAGATGGGAAGCATGCAGCTTGCTTACACAACAAGACAAATGGTCTAGGGCCCCAGCTCCATGCCTTGTTTAACAGTCAAATTACAGTTGCCCCTGCTTTCAGATGTATAGATGTACTGCCCATACTCAATAAGAACTTAGGAATTGTCCTCAATCCTTCCCACTGCATATATTCAAAAAGAGTGGCAGAGAATGGGAAATATCCATCTATTTTTGGCAATATCTTGAACATTCATAAGTACAGCACAACAAAGTCCCGCTCAATGTAATGGGCCTCACTTATTGTGATAATGTGCAGAACTATATATTTAAAAGATCTTAACTGGTACCAGCAGGTATAAAAATTGTACAGCAGATGTGCATGCAAACAGCGGTATTTTCTCAAAACTTTCTTCAGTAGAATTCTGAGACCATGTGAGGTTCAGTTCCAAAAATAACAGGATGGGAGTCACCTTCACCCACCAGCTAAAAAAGTGGTTGATATAACCTCTTTGGAGGTGTTCTGCCAAACAGAATGATAGAGAGGGCCATAATAGGTAGTAAGGAACTAAATCTACAATATCTCAGAAGCTCTGATGTGAAAGGAAATGGATTGTTGTCAAAGTTATTTCATACCTTATTAGGCTGGTTGCCTATGGGCTATTCTACACCTCATTATGTTTCAGGGCAGAGACTCATGGTTATGTTGATTATTTGAGAATGAGGTGTTGATTGCCTTAATGGGCTAAGAATCTAGTAATGAGGACTCAGTAATAACATTGTCTTGGAAGATTGAAATTATTTTTTTATGTCACGGTGTAATGATTTGTGGAGCTCAGAAACTGAGCAAGGAGCACAATATGCCACTTAACACATCCTAGAGAGATCTTAACTTTGACTTGACTTTACATGGCTATATGAGCCATGTGTGCATATAGTTTCACATTTATTTACTTACTTACTGCATTGATATGCTGCCTTTCTCCTAGAACATTTCTGCACAACACTCTTATAGCACAATGATTCCACTTTCAACCTCCTATGGAATCCTGGGGTTTGCAGTTCTGGGACGGGAATCATCGCGCTATAAGAGTGTCATACGGAAATGGCCCTAGTGTGGAACCCAAGCTGCCTCACAAACAATAAAACAAGATTGGCTAAAAACACAGTGATAAAATTAAAACACAATTAAAATATCACCATTTTTAAAACCATACATTAAACAATATAACATCATTTTAAAAAATTACAGAAGCTAGAGCACTACCCTACCCCCATAAGAAAAAAATAAAACCTGCAAAAAATAAAGCCTGCTTAAACAGGAAGGTTTTTTTGCTGGCAAGCAAAAGGAAAGCAGGGAAGGCACCAGCCTACTCTCCCATGGAAGATAATTCCACAGAGTAGAAGCAGCCACTGGGAAGGCTCTCTCCCATGTCCTCACCAAATGAGATGGTGGTGACTAAGCTGAGAGAAAGCCCTGCCTTGTGGATCTTAAGTTCATATAGGGAGGTATGGTCTTTCAAGTAGTCTGGATTTAAGCCATCCCTGATCTTGCAATTGTAGTGGCTGTGTGGTTATGTGATGACTGTGCTAAACTTCCTCCCAATATTACTTTGGCTGAAGATAATTATAACATAAAATCCAGAAATGGTTGGGGACTCAATGCTGGAGATGGACAGTGAGTCCATGCCACAGAAAATGCTGTATTAATTGTGTGGGGGAGAGAGACAAGGAAGGGTGAAAACTGAGAGTTCTTCTTGGGATGAGCAAACACAACCAAGGCAAAGCCGGGGATTTGTATAAGAAAAAAAGATTCAGGAGACTAACATATTTGGCTGGGGAGATCATAGTGAAAGCCTTGACCTATTTGCAGGAGCGTAGATACTGGTAGGGAGATGAGGGTGCTGTCCCCCAAATAAGCATTCTAATGTTCCCAAATGAAATTTTCTTCATTTTCCCAAATTTCTAGCATTGCAGAGAATGAGACACTGACAACTATTCACCTCTAGAACTCTTCTGTTTGCTGTGTTCACATTCCCTCCTCAATGTTTAATGCTCCCTTTCTTTGGAGTCCTAAACTCTATTTCTAAAAGCTCAACTAAAGTTTTAACTTACTTGCAATGCTGGAAATCTGAAGACTAAAGGAAAATTTCATTGGAGGAGCAGAATTCTTATGGGGGAGGCAATGGTCTCATTTTGACCCAGCCCCAGTAGCTGCACTCCTACCTGTTTCACAAGTTATTCCTTTGCTGGTTGTTAGCTTTCCAAGGCTGGGAGATATTTCAGTCTCTCTCAAATACTGCAGCAGTGCTGCATTGGCTCTTAGGATTCTTATCCACAAGGGAGCTTTTCACAGTATTGCAGAAATCTTATACAGCCATAAATGGGGATTTTTACCAGTACAAAACCAGCAAATGTGAAGGGTAAAATTATGCATTATCAGAACCTTGGTGAAGCAAGAACCTCATGGTCGGGGCCTAGACTAATTATATAATATCGAATTGGCTTCCTTTAAAGCTTGCTTGAGGTATATCGTGAAACCAAGCTGTGCAACACTGACTCTTCCCTGTGATTGGCAAGCAATGCGAAACCTTTGAGTTGTTCAAACCTGTTATAATCCCATGACTATTTTTTTTTTCTCCCTTCCTTAATTTGGTCAGCTGAGCTATCTTTTTGTAGCTCAGGCTCCAGCCCCAACCACAGAGACTGACCTGGAAAATCTCATTCTACCCACTGTCATCTGGGTTGGCCTTGGGTACACCTTGGAAAAGCAAAGATGGAGATATTCTTTTCAAAATATAATTCATTCCCATTACTTGTTATAGTGTTTTGGAAGTAATTCAGTGTGCTTCTGAAAGTAACTTGTGCTACATGTTGCACTGCTCATTACTTTTCTATCACTTTCCATTGCTTTTTTAAAAAAATGCTTTGGATCAATCAATAATTTAATTACGGTCGTAGACCAGCATGAATGCTTTGGATTGATTAAAGACTGACATTAAAAATAAACAGTTCCTGTCATGAGGTATCTAAAATGCTATTTTAAAGAGTACCTTATAGGAATTACTCATTGCACTAAAATAATTTTTGAAATGGAACTTGCCTATGTCCTTGTTACACCAAAAAAGTATATCGCATTATAGCATCACTTGGCAACTTGGGAGGGGTTGGAAGCGCCTTTACTAGCTTAAGACCTTCAAGGGGCCACATGGGCTGCCCAAAATGGCAAAAAAATGCATATCTTCCAATTGTCCTGATCCGGAATGACAAGCCATCCCACTTTTCCAGCCGCTTTTAAATGTCTCAGTTTTTATCTCCTCTTCCCACTTTCTCCCTTTGCCTACCTACTTCAATTGCTGCAAATTGTGTTCAATATGCAAAAGTAATATGCACTCAATTAACTCAGACAGGAGAAGGAAAGAAGAGGGGGTGGAATCTTGCCCTTTCCAGTAAGCTCAGCAAAAGCAAACTGTTGCATCCTTTCCTAGTTTGTCTGTGGTTCATCCTTAATAACTTTCATCGCCTTGCTCAAACTCTGATTTTGCTTGGACACACGTGTCCCAGTTTCCGTCTATGCAATGCTAGAGAAGATGAAATTGAGATAAACTGAAATTATGCAGCAGTCACTTCCACAACAGGCAATTCAGCCTTTTTTTACCAGAAACAACAAAAACAAAAACAAAACATTGTCAAGGGCCATCTACCTGTGTCAAGACCTACAAAAACAGCCTCAGGCTGACCTACCAGCAGCACTTTCTTCAAGCATATGTTGCAGATAATATTTTACTGCTTACTCCCATTTTCTGTGGAAAAACTACTTTTTCAGAGTACAATTTCGAGGTGTCCCTAGCCAACGTGGCTTGTGGAATTTTTCCAAGGGGTGGCCTTGGCATTCCTATACATCTACACATAAGTTTAGGGAAAGGTCTGACCAACAGAGGCCATTTCCACACTACACTGTTATAGTGCTATTATTCCACTTTCAACATCCTATGGAATCCTGGGGCTTGCAGTTTAGGGAGCGGCATTTAGAATTCTCAGCCAGAGAGGTCTTTGACCTCTGGAAACTACAAACCCCAGAATTCCACAGGACATTGAAAGTGGAATAATAGCACTATAACAGTGTAGTGCGGAAATGGCCAGAATTAGGCCATTTCCACACCTTACCCATCTCCTTTGTCATCCCGGCATGGGAGCGCAATGCAAACACTCCCTTCTGCACCCAGCTGGCTGCCTGTGGAAGGGCAGTACAAGCAACACACACCTTCCTTCCAGGGCAGCGAGCCACTTCCTGTGCTGCACTGGGGAAGGAAGCGTCCAGATTCCTCCCTTTTCAGGCCGCCGCCAGCAATGGTCATGATCAGGGTCCATTAATGGATTTTTTCCCGGTAATGGAATATACCATGATCACAATGATTGGGAAGCATTAGCAGCAGAACTGTGATGGCATTGTGCAAAAGCATGACTCACAGACTGGCAGTGCATTCCCATTGTGGGATAGGGACATTGTGCGGAAATGGCTTTAGATCAAACTGGTTCAGGATTCAGCAGTCATTTAAGCTTCTTTCCACTTACCAATGTTATTATTGTTTAATGCCAAAATAAATAAATAAACCAGAGACTTATTAAAAAGTTGTAATCCTATGTTTAATATTTTCCTCTGTTAGTTGATGAGGAGGGGGAGAAGAAGAAGGCATTATTGTTCTCATGATTTGGAAATGTGAAATCCTGTTTGAAATGACATCTTATTTAAAGAGCTCAGGCCCCGTTATTAGAAGACATGCAGATGGTGTTTTTTAAAAAAAAAAAAAATTACAGTTGATACAAAAGTTTCTAAACCTCAGTTTTATATTTCAGGAAGTTTAAGATAAAACCTGAATACATGGTGATAAGAAGCCACGACAGGCAGGATCTTATCTTCAGTGAGAATATTAAAGACTTCCCAGAATCAAACTGATAATGTGAGAAACAATTTTAGATTATAAAGTATCAGGTGGGTAGTGCTGGGAAGAAACTGGCAATGGGTTTGAAAAATGCTGCAAAGACCATTCACCAATACTAGAACTTCAACATACAAAGTCTGGCTTAATGGTTTTTAATACTTAACTGTCCTTCCCTTCTTTGGCTAATGCCATCAGGTAGATGAGTTTTGCTGTCTGAAAGATGTGAAAACAGTCATCTCCCTTCAAATGCATTTTTGCTTCAAGCCACTTCACATTGGGAGAGTCACTGTACTAAACCACATCCCTTTCTACTGCAGTCCTGTGTGTGTCTACTCAGAGGTAAGTCTCCCTGAATTGAGCATCATTTCACATAAGTGGGTTTTTGGCCAAAACTTTAGTAAACGAAAGGAACTGGGGAAGTAACACTGATGTTATTAACTAGATCTTAGTGAAGGTGTTGTGATGGATTACTACATAAGGAAAGTTGTGGAAGTATTAACATACTGGAAGAATACCACTAGCTTGTTGCTCAAGTGAAGCACACTTTATGAATGCAATGCAAAGTATTCACTTCTGATGATACTGCACATTTTGAACAAAATGTAACATCTCATTGTTTCCAGAAGTTTAGTGGCAGAATTTTAGTTATTTTTATAGAAATCAAAACTTGGTATTTCCTCCCAAACAGCAGCAGCAGCAGTACACAGTTTGCATGATTATCTGAGCTCATTCAAAAAGATTTTGTTCAGGCAATATTCCCCTCCAACTGCCAATGTCAGGTCCAAGACAATTTGCTGCCTGAGACAGAGCAACAAATGGTAGCTTTCCAGACAAAAATACATTATGTTTCTTTTACACTACACCATTATAACATTTTGATTACTACTTTAACTTATATGGCTGCATCCTATAGAACCCTGGGATTTGTAGTTTGCTGAGATTCAAGAGCTCTGTGGCAGACCCTTCTAAAACTACAGATCCCAGGATTTATAAAACTACAGATCCCAGGTTTCCAAGGGATGAACACATCGTAGTGATAGTGGTATCAATATGCTGTAACTGTGTGGTTCTCAGTCAAGTGAATTTTGGTTGTACTTCACAGTATATTTCAGAGGAAAAATCAGTAACATCTGCAAGTGTACATATTACTTCCAGAACTTGGAATGTTGCTTTTTAAAAATAGTTACAGTTCTAGTGCTGCCCCAAATTTTTAACTTTAAAGCAACTCTTTACATTCCCATGTCTCAAGAATAACTAAAATAGTTACCTGTAACCTGTACACGAAAAGTTACTGGCCTGTACTACAAAGCCATACTCTCCTCCTGTTTACCTTGCTGTTGCCTCACTACCCACAACAGAGCATGAAGCAGCCGCACAAGGCCCATACAAGGCATCATTTGAACCGTAATATTCCTCCTATTACAACACACAAAGATTGAACTTTTTTTAATCACAAAGGTATAAAGCATGTCAGTTGTACCTTCGAAAAAAGGAATTAATTGCTAATAACTTTGGCTGGTTACATTATGATGTAACCAAATGCGGATGTTCACAATTTGATGACACCATTACCATGATCACAAATACCCCCAAAAACCTACCTTGAAAGCCAGGCATCTGTACCAACTGAAGAAGTTTGGGACACAAACAGTAGCAGGGACTCTGTGAGGTCCTGTCATAACTGCTTATCACACCTCAGACCATTTCCACACTACAGTGGCCATTTCCACACTAGCTTGTTATAGCGCGATGATTCCACTTTCAACATCCTCTGGAATCCTGGGGTTTGCAGTTTCGGGAGGGGCGGCCCCTCCCAAAACTGCAAACCCCAGGATTCCAGAGGATGTTGATAGTGGAATCATTGCGCTATAACAGGCTAGTGCAGAAATGGCCAGTGTTATAGTGCTATTATTCCATTTTCAGTGCCCATGGAATCTTGGGGTTTGCAGTTTAGGGAGGGGCCTTTAGAATTCTCAGCCAGAGTGCTCTTTGGCCTCCATTAACTACAACCCCAGAATTCCACGGGATGTTGAAAGTGGAATAATAGCACTACAACAGTGTAGTGTGGAAATGGCTTTCCTAGAGAGAAGGGCTGGATGTGTCATCCTTCAGTGCCCCACTTCCCAGTGCCATGAAACTTCTTTCTTTGGTCTGGCTGCCTGGTTCTAAGGTGGGTTTCAGGGGTCTGGATAGGAAGAAGGATCACAGATGTCATTACAGCTATGGCCATTCCTGCACTACACTTTTATAGTGCTATTATTCAATTTTCAACATCCTGGGGAATTCTGAGGTTTGTCATTTACTGAGGCCAAAGAGCTCTCTGGCTGAAAATTCTATATTCCCCCTCCCCAAACTGCAAACCCCAGGATTGCATAGGGTGTTGAAACTGGAATAATACACATGCTATGCTAATAATAGCACTATAACAGTATAGCGTAAAAATTGCCTATGTCTCCCGTGCAGGATCTTGACCTTTGTTAGTAACTAGTTACTTCCAAGCTCTGTGCTTTGATTGAAAGGGAACTTGTACACGCTTTGCTGTTGCTAAAATTAGGATGAATGTTTCATACTTTCCCCTCCTTGAGTTTGAATAGTCCTGGCATTCAACTGCAGAACCATTCTACCCACGGGAGGTTATGCACGACTGAAACCCTGTCAGTTTTTCAAAAGGGACTTGGAATACAAGGAGAGTCAGCTCTCCCACCAGTGCTATTCTTTACTCTTTCTGAAGTGCATCCAATTGCTAATAATCCCATTGCAGAAACAGCAGGAAGTATAAGATTGTAAACAAAGATTTGCATTGCATTTGAATGTACCATTTATACCCAACCACTTTTAAATATTGTGTATTTACATTCTGAGTTGAAGCTGCAAAACAGATATGTATATTTGCATTGGTATATTTACATAAAATACAAATGCTTCCCAGCAAACATGCACCATGATACCCAGGGATGAAAAACGCTGAATGACATGGTGCTATGTAAAGCTCTCTGTATACAAAAAGCAGATGAGGAGAGATTTCATGCTACATTTGAATGCAGTTCTGTTTCCCCCATTCTTTGTGTTATGGAAGAGGAACCAAATGGAAAAGAATTAGAATCTGCTGATAACTTTTTAGAAGGTGTGGTCTCATTAACATTCAGCTCAAGAGTTCTTCCTCAAAAAGGAATCAGAACCTGTATGATTTCCTGTAGTCATAATTATTAATTCTGCTGACAACAGGAGTAATTGCTTTGTGCAGCAAAAACAGGAGTAAAAGAAACAGTGGAGCGGGAAGCTGTCTGAGAAAGATAACAGTATTTGGTCAGTTTAAAAGACATTATATGCTTATGATTCCTTGATTCATCTCAGAGAAATTCTCAATGCCTCTAAAAAGTCTGAAAATATGTTTCTGGTGAAGCATGTAAAATTGTTCTGGGCAGTGAAATGAATGGCAGGATGAGACCATGTTGTGACTGCATTTGTTCTGATTCTTCACAGTTCAAATATAAAAGGTTCTTCAGCCACAGGGACAACTTTGGTGACTTCCCACTTCATAGGTGCCCTTTTAATGGGAAGGCACCATGTAGAAAACAATATAGGCTATACATGAGCATGAAAAGCTGCGGTCAATTGGTTAGTGGCAGGAGATGAGCTATTTCCCCAGAACCAGTGTGTTGTTGCTAGTTAGGCTGTTGGACTGAAGCCTGAGAGGTCTAGGTTCACATCCCCACTGAGCTATAACACTCACTAGGTGATCTGAACCAACTGCTTTCTCTTAATCTGACCTGTCTCACAGGGTTGTTACAGTTGTTAGTTGTGAGGATAAAGTGGTAAGGAGGAGAACCTTGAGTTTATTGGGAGAAAGGCAGGATATAAATGCAATTAACAATAACTAATAAATAAGGATAATTTTTGTTCACCTAGTGATTGTACCACTTAGCACCCTCAACTCAGCAAGGCTCTGTATATGTGAGAAACACCATAATGCTCAGAGTGGGAGATAACCATTAATACCTTCAGGTAACATTATTAAGAACAGTGATGATGCAACAAAGACTAGAACTTGAATAAACAGTCCTTTCAGATGCCTGAAGCTCTTCCAGATGGGGTAAACATGTCAGAAGATGAGATATTTGTTGCTATAGTTCTCAGGGTTTTTAAAAACATACAAATGACATTTCCATTTGTTGTTGTTGTTGTTATGTGCCCTCAAGTTGTTTCTGATTTATGGTGATCCCCAAGGCAACCTTATCCTGAATTTTTCCTGGCAAGATTTATTCAGTGACAGTTTGCCATTGTCTTCCTCTGAGGCTGAGAGTGCGTAACTTGCTCAAGGTAATTCAGTGGGCTGCCATGCTCAAGCAGGGATTTGAACTTCATTCTCCAGAATTGTAGTCCAGAGCTCAAAACCACTATGCTATGCTGGTTCTCAACATTTCTGTTTCCTTGGGCTATTTTCTCACACTTTCCAACATGAGCTACAAGATTTTATTCCCATCCTCAAGTGGATTTACTTTTATTTCCACAACATAAGAGAACAAAAAAGTTTCCATCACTGAAACTATACTTTTTGTATTACAATGCCATAATCCCAAAGGGAAAAAAATTAAAAGGAAGGGGATTCAAACCACACCCTATCACTCATTTTGTTAGAAAGAAAGAAAGAAAGAAAGAAAGAAAGAAAGAAAGAAAGAAAGAAAGAAAGACAGACAAAACTCTTTGGTAAAGTCTTAACACTGATCCAAGAAATCAACAGAAATTGTTGTTGTTACATGCTTTCAAGTCATTTCAGACTTATGGTAACCTTAAGGTGATGCTATCATGGGGTTCTCTTGGCAAGATTTGTTCAGAGGAGGTTTGCCTTTGCCCTTCTCTGAGACTGAGAGAGTATGACTTGCTTAAGGTCACCCACTGGCTTTCTATGACCTGGGGGGCATTCAATCCTTGGGGTCCAGAGTCCTAGGCCATTTCTGCACTAGACTGTTATAGCGCTATGAATCTACTTTCAACATCCTATGGAACCCTGGAGTTTGCTGTTTCGAGAGGGGCGTTTAGAACTCTCAGCCAGAGAGCTGTTTGGCCTCAGTAAACTGCAAACCCCAAAATTCCACAGGATGTGGAAAGTGGAATAATAGCGCTATAACAATATAGTGCAGAAATGGCCATAGTCCAGCACTCAGACCACTACACCACATTGGTTCTCAACAAATTGTCCCTCCCAAAAGTGGAATGAGGAGACACAGAAGAGACAACAACTGGCAAAACCCAGTAATATTACAAGCCATATTATGAGAACTCATGCTTCTTTAGACCAGTGTGGAAAAACCTCTGAAGAAATTTTTGTAGCCTCAATTACTGATAACAGTGAGCAGCAGAAAGGATCATGATGTCTTCTTATTCCTTCTTATTCCTAAGACTATGTCTAATGTCCACCATGTTTCAGGGCAGGAAGCAAGGGCTATTTTGCAGATTGGCCAGGGTGACTTGATTGTTGCTTAAGAAGCTTCCTTTCAAAATGCAGTGGAAAGTAAATCTCAACTGAACATTTTCCTGTGTGTGTCTTTGCAATTCACGGAGGTAGGATGGTAATGGGGGAAAAGTTGTGGAAAAAGCAAAAAGAGTTGGAGATGGCAACATTCAATAACCTAAAGTATGTAAGTGGAGCTCGTGGCTTTAACTCCCCCCCTCCCATATTTAAAGCATCCTGTACTCGATCGGAGCAGTTTGGGCTCTTCACAGTGAATTTTTCAAACGAATAGCAATTTTTGTGCTATTCTTGAGCATTCACACAACCACTGAGAATTACTCCTGTGTTAGATGGACATAGAATTGAGCTAGAATTATTGAATCGTAGAGATGGAAGAGACCACAAGGCCACAAGGGCCATTGAGTCCAACTCCCTTTCAGCTGTACTTTGTATGTTTGGTGTAAAGATGTTCATGTTATTTCCCACTCTTCTTCTGTGGTGTAGTCCCTCCTTTTAGGCCACAAACCAGCTCCTTGTCACTACAGCCAAAAGGTATGTTTTGGGAAAAGAGAACGGGGCAAGCCATCATGAATTATTTTGAATTTATTTTTGAGCAGAGGTGGGCAAGGAGTGGCTCTCCAGATGTTGTTGGACAGCAGCTCCTGGTAATCCTTACAATGCATGCTAGGACTGATGGTTTTGCAATCCAGTACTTTCTGGAAGGTGGCACCTTGCCCCATTGTTCCAGAGTAAAGTTCAAACTCAAAATGATTTCAATTTGGGTCACGCTAAGTTTATTATTTCCAAACTATGTACATTCTTTTTATGTCTCCCTCTTTTAAATTCAGTAAGCTGCCCAAACTTAAATATGCCTTAGGTTTCTGCCTTAGGTTTATGTATCCAAGTATATTTAAATCCCTTCCCCCTTTCTGAGAAATTTGAATAGTACTGAAACTCTTTTAGCTGCTCTTGAAATTCCTCAGACACTTTGCACAGGCAGGAAGCTCCATATCTGCACTAAATTTTGCTTCAGGCAGAATTTAGTGACAACCGAAGGATATATGCATCCTCCTGAGAAACCTTGCCAGTGTTAAGAAAACTCTTTTAGCTTCCCTTGACAATCCACTGGTATTTTGCCTGAGAATGAACCTTCCAATTTGCTTCAGATTTTCCTCTGGATATAATTCAGTGGCAATTGGAGTATTTACTTCAGTCTGTGTGTCTGTCTCATAATTTTAACTGCAATTCTTGTTCTGAAAATAATTGTCCCTTTGCAGCCGTCCGTGTGAGCTGATGCAGTGCACATGCTTTTGTGCACAGCACGAAAGTTTCCAACCTACAAGCCCATCTTCTCCCCAACTTGCATGTTAGCTGATTTATGGAATCTTTTGAAAGCAGTCATGTTAGAACGTGTTTTCTTGTTTAATAATGCAGGGAATGAATACTTCAATCCAGTGACCTATGAAGAAAACATCCAACAATAAAAGGCAAGGTGCCAGTGTTCATGTACCTGAGCTGCCAGTTATGTACTTTGAAGAGAAATGCATGTAATCAGCAGTGACAACATGAAGACTGAAGGCAATTGGGCTGACGATGTGTCAAAAGGGATGTTGGTTTATCGAGGGAACAAAACATAGGCTTTCCTGGAAGGAGTGGTAGCCCCTTTTCAGTGATAGATCAAATGGCTCAACCAAATAGCCTACATGTCTCCAATTGTTTAATACTTCAGAGTTCGTCTCTCAATCTCTCCAGGCAGAAAAACACTGCAATAAACACTGAGATTAACCTGACTGGCTGGGGGATGTCATTGCATTTACACAGCCAATTGGGCATTGGTCTGTCAAATGAAATACGAGTTGTGTCAAGTTTGCAAGAGTGGTTAAAACGGTTTGAAGCAAATGATTGATTAAATGGACTCATTGTTCCTTTCAGGAACAATGTCAGCTTGGCAGTCAGGGGCCCTGAAATTGTTATGCTCAGTAATGGTTTTGGTTGCGTCCTGTGCTCTGACCAATATAGGTAATATTGGAGTGATACAACGTTACCTGATTCTGTGAGCATGAATTTTGGAAGCTTGTGCTGGACCCAGAATGCATATTTCTATCTGATGTGAAGGAGAAATAAAGTCTCAGGATGTGTAGAATAGGGATATAAATCCTTGAGTATTGTGTCCTTGCATGCAACAATGAACAGTTATACTAGTTTTCCCCCACGGTGGGATAACATTCCTCCACAGTTTTCCCCCACTATCTGAATGTTCCAAATTATTCTGTTATTTTAACAACATGGGGAGGTTTGGCCCAAAATTCCTATTTTCTGAACAGGAAAAAAGTTTCAGTATTTTTTTGTTTTTGTTTTTTGAAATAGGTTTTTGTGTGCATGCACACACACACACATACACAAAATGTATTTTTCTGTGCAGAACAATTTCACCTGAAACATACTCCCATTTGAGTCTTGGGAGAAAATTTCACAAGATTCACACTCATCTATTATTGTTCATTATGGGGCTTCCTGATTATCAGCCATTTTCAGATCTGGGGATGAATAATAATGAATATTCCTGCAGGTATATAGAAAGGAGTTTTGTTTCAAGAACAGGTTAATGGGTTTTGGCAAAGAAACAGCTTGACACATTTTTAATGGTCTCCACAAAAAAACATACAAACACTTCCTGAACAAAATGTGTTTGGCTATTTCTTAGAATAATTTTTTTTTCTATACATCCTGAGAATGTTTGTCAGTCACATCCAATGCACGTGTTTATCATTATAGGAAATGGTGTCCCTATGGCAAATGTTTTCATGCACTTGCATTAATATTTAGCAGCCTACAGTGTGTGAATTAGGGACAGCACTCAAGTGTTTCTTGCTTTATATGTCTAGTGTGGCCACTGCAAAGAAAACTGTCCTGTTTTTTTTGAGGAGAAGATTGCTAAATCTTATGTGTCATGTGACTAAAATTCACTACAAACTTACTTATTCTCATTGTGACCTTAACATGTAGTCCAGCAATAAAGATACTATGGCCCTTTCTACACGAGGCAAGTGAATTGCTCCATACCATTACTTACCAGTTCTTCTGGGTCCGAAGTAATGTGGACTTTCCTTTAAGCCCTTCTGCAGTCTAGTGTGAGGTCTTTAGATCCGCACTGCTCAGGCTGAAAATGGCGGCTTCCTGTTTCTTCGTGGGTCTGGACCAATCGCTGGTGCTGGCCACGCCCCCACAGCCCACCCTCCACTGGTTGCAGGCTTGCATTGGTGCGAGCCTGCGCATCTGCACAAGTCAGCGGGAATGCAATGGTGCACTCCAGAAGATTGAAAGACTGGATTTTTCTAGTCTTCATTTAGCGCACTGGAGGACCACTTCAGGGCATTTTGGATTGGACTAAGGTGCAGAACTAAGGTAAGTAGTCCAGATCTAGTCTGATCCAAGGTGCGGACAACCTCCATGCCAGGACACCTTGGCCCATTTTAGCTTCCTCATGTGGAAAGGGCCTATGTGTATTACAAAGTTATATTGGTTTTATACTAGTCTTGCTGATGCAGCCTCTCCCACAGGATCCTTATACAGGAAGCCCCCACCTTTCAATGCCCCATTATCTAACAATTTGTTCTTTGGCACTTTCAAATTAAGGACAAGTTCCATTAATTTGATAGGGGCTCTGCTTTTTTATCAGTTCTCCTGGCCTATGGAGGTTCGCTTGCAACCACTCATACATGTGCTGCTTGCAAAACAAGCTGAACAGAGAAAAAAGGCACCAAGCCAACTGAGAGACCTTACAAGCAGTGAATGTGCAGTCAGTAGCAAGAGACCCTCTGTAAGTCCTTCATGCTACCTACAGTACAGTACAAGAGTTCCACTTTTCAATCAATTCCATTTTCTAACGGTATTCTGGTCCTAACAGTTCAGATAAGTGGGGAAAGGCTGTAATTATAGTTCAATGAGAGGCAGAGAAAGATGGCCTTTCCCCTACTGAGCTTGCTTCACAATTGACTCAAGCTTTCACAGAGAACTCTCTGAGAAATTCTAGAGATTGTCCCAAGACTGCTCTTCAAACATACAGTCCTGGTGTATCACAAACCTTGCATAGCATCCTTCAATCCTTCCCCAACAGTGTTCCCTTTTTCTAAAAATCATGCTTGTGAAGCAATAACTGACACCAGCAAGAGAGGCCAGTGTGACAGATGAGCAAAAGAAGAGAATTTATTTCTGAGGGGTGGGTTCCAAGACTTCTTTTCTAAAATAAGATGCTTAGTCTCAACATGCTTGTTTGTTTAAATTACAGCCTCATCATGCTCCCCAGGCCTCTCTGTCTTTTCTGTAACACTCCACGCTTCCTACACACCTAGTCTTTGGACCGAAAATGTCCAAATCCATTCCTTAGGAGATGCGACTGAACATTTATCTCATTTCTGTGGCACGGCCTAGTTTTGACCATGGAGTCTTTTCCCCCAAAACTGGAAAGACCAGATGGTCACTTCTGTTGTTTTCTTTTAAAGCCCATATGGGCCTAGCACAACTCACACTGAAAATGAGGCTCAACAGCTAATCACTCCCACTAGAATATGTGATTTTTTTGCTTGGGCCTCCCAGAATTGAGGATGTGGGGGTACAGGGTTTGGAATGGCAGGTATGACCTCTGAAATCCTGAAGGTTGGATACAGCCCCAGTCCTCTAGAAGTCACCTACCAGTGTATAAAAATGTGAGGGCTACTGTTGCCCTTCTCCGATCAATGCCAGTAATCCTCCTAGGCTTTACAAAGATGCTGCCCACCACTCTCAGAACACTTATCTGGATCATTCCTTGCTGCCCAGGATGTGGAAACCATGGTATTTGATGTCTTGCAACTAATCAGGGAAATATTGATATTTTCACATTCCAGAACTTTTTGCAAATTTCACAAAAATGTGTCTTGTGAGAGTTTTTCCTTTCCTTTCCTTTCCTTTCCTTTCCTTTCCTTTCCTTTTTTTTTTTTTTTTTGGCAAGGGCACAAGAAGCTATGAAAACTGAAAGAGAAAAGAAAAGAAATCTTGAGATTATTGCTATAGTTCAGGGGCAAAAAAACCCACACAGAAACCTCCCAGCAATTGGCACTTTCTTTGACATGATGTTTCAATATGTCAATACTTTGTTTTTCATCAAGGATAAGCAATTCTGCAAATATTCTTTGCATATTCACTATGATCCAGGGCTGAAATTCAGAACCATTTGGGCTCAATTGATTTTTCACTTGCAATTTTCAGAACTGGGGAAATTGATGAAAACCCCGCTGGTTGATGTTGGACAAATCACACTTTCTCAACCTCAAAGAAAGGCAAAGGCAAACCCATTCTGAACAAATTTTGCCAATAAAAACAACTGATAGGTTTAACTTAGGGTCACCATAAATTGGAAATGAAGGCACACAGCAACAGCAATAGCAGCAACAACAACAATGATATCTCAGTTCACTGAAAGAGTTTAGGAGTCCAAACAAAACTGTGGATTATCCTGTTAAGGATAGTCTATTCTTTGAACTTTTGGCTGATATTGCAGCATCATGGAGAAAGGGTCCGGGTGCTCTTATACCATTCATCTTGTGCATGCTTCATGCTTAGAAAAGTGTTGACTGGTACTTGTATTTGGAAGTAGAAAAGAAATTTTCCTCTAGTCAATGATCTGAGAAGTTTCAGAACAGGAGTGACAACTTCATATTATTTAGATTTAGGTTTAGATTACACTATGGGTGAATGTAGACAATGATCCATATTGATGTGTTGTCCTATCTGCTAAGGATATAGTATCTCAATGTTCTTCCTCCCTCCCAGTGATCCCATTTCCTCTCTTTCATTCATCAAGTGACTTGGGAGACTTAAAATGAAGGAATACATTCGTATGGATTTCATAAAATCATGTGCATATATATCTATATGCATTTCAAGGAAGATTTATGTTTTCCTTTACATTCTCCTTTGAATACATGAACTGTCCAGAAACCTGCTCAGCAAAGATTTACATGCAAAACAAATCCTTTGCATCAATGGCTTTTGGCATGGTTGGGATTAGGAGAGCTGCCTGCAGTTGTCTCTTGGAGAGAAATGTTCACCTCTTGGGATCACAAAGAACTTCAGCATAGAAGTGTCGATACTGAGACAATGTGGAGACTGTAAGTGAGTTTCAGAAAGAACCATTTGAAAGAGAGAGATATGTGCAATCATGATCTCTCTCTCTCTCCCTCTTTAAAATTTCACTCTGTGAACTGAGATGTCAGTGCTGAGTTGTGTATTGTTCTAACATGACCATCCATTACTTTTAGGCAGGAACAGTCTATCCCATTAATCACAGAGAGAAGGTTAAGTAAAGATGTAAGCATATTGGAAACAAGGCTTAAAATGCACATAACCTTGATATATTAGGCAAATGTCTAAGAAAGGGCCACAGACCTCAAAAGATTAATGGAAACAGACCAGGCAGAGTTATATTAACCATGCTAAACCACATAATGTTCTAATCTATTATTCCTGTACAGAAATAGATCATTCAAGAGATCTGCCAGAGACATAGACTGCATCTGTGTGTGTGCATGTGTGTGTCTGCACTTATCTAATGAAAAAAAACAGGCTCATGTATTTTGCTGTGATAAATAAGCCTTTCAAGTTTAATTTTCCTTTCCATGTTACCAAACTGTTGCTTCCATTCTGCAATGGAAATATGTTAGAATGGGCGACAACAGAGTTACAAATCAAGTCTGACTCTTATTTTCTCTTGAATATTTAAATTAGAACTTTCACCTTTCAAGAATCTCAAAAGTCATGGAGTAATTTTTTACTCTAAGAAGATTTTTAAGAGGTGTGACATTCATTAAACAATGGATGTCTTCTGTTTCTTTCAGTAGGGTCAGCATGGTAGCAGTACTTTGGAGTATCAGGCTTTGGTTTAAAAGGTCAAGCTTCTTAAACGTCTGCACAATACGTGACCCACTTGATCAAAAACAATCACCATGTGGTGATACCAGTGGCTGAGTGAATGATGTCATAGGAATTCATTGTTGCTATGATGAGTTATGTTCTACACAAGTACCTAACCATCTAAAGATGTTTTTATTAGGACACACCTACATGAGTTGTATGTGTGAGAAACACAGAGAGAGAGAGAGAGAGAGGATTTTTCTTCCAAAATATATACAATGTTGTTATGTTTTGGGGGTGCTGGGGAAACTGCAATGGAATTGTCAAATCCTTCTCCCATGTGAAATGTGCTATCTGCATTTTCCCAACCATTGCCACAGTCTACTTATCTGGATTCCAAAGGCAGCAGCATACTTGCTCACTCTAGGGGTGTCTGAATCCATCAGTATGGGGCCCTTTCACACCAAACAATTACAGCACTATTGTTTTACTTTAATTTCCACAACAACATCCTATGGAATCTTGGGGTTTGTAGTTTGGTGAGAGATTAGCACAGGGGTGAGCAAAGTACACCCCATGTGTGCAACCTCCAAAATTTTCTTGCAAACAAACAAAAAAAACCTTTTTTTTCTTTTTCTTTTTCTTTTTGCTCCAAAATGACCTCTAGAGGATGTGAGGGGCATTTTCACCAAATCTGTAGCCCCCGTGGGCCTTCCCAGGCTCAAAAACAAATATTTGCAAAAAAATTCAAAAAGATTTTTTCCTCAAAATGAACCAAAATGCCCTCTAAGGGACCAGAAAGGCAAGGAGGAGGAGGAGGAGGGGAAGGAGGAAGAGATGAAGAAGCAGATGAGGAAGAAGAAGCATGCTGAGAATGCTTCCATGTACCCTAGACTGCGTCTGAAGGGATTTTTTTTCAGGAGTGGTTATGGTGGGAGGTGTTGTGCTCCAAGGGCTCTTGGCAGCCTAATTTGTGTCACCTTAGCCTACCAAGGCTTTCAGGAGGAGATGAAATCTCCCAGACCCTCGCAGAGCAAATTGCTGAGCAATCCACGAAATGAAGGGACACACAACGGGGCTTGAGTTAAACATGGGCAATTTTATTTACTATTGCCTTCTTGAACTTGAACTCTGAATGCATGTAATTTTTATTTTATTTATTTATTATTCATTTGTATCCCGCCTCTCCATATGGATGTAACACTGCGGGGGGAGTGAACTTAAACACAAGAGATGCTGGGATGAGTGTTCTCCCCCTGACTTCTCCCCCAGCTTTCCTTGGGTGAGATACTGGGTCCCAAGGCGAATCTGTGAGGCTGGGTTGCAACCTTGGCCACTCCTTTTCTGGAAGGTGGGCCCAAAGGAACAGCCCAACTTGTCGCCAGATCCAAAGTGAGGGCTGACCGTCATAGAAGGATGGCATCCTTCACCACCACCACCCCATGTATCATAACAAGTAGAGAAAGCTTCAAAGGCTTAATCTTCACCAAAAGGTGCCATAGGTACTCACCGAAGCCCTATTACCCCCTCCCATTACCTGTCATGGATAAGGGCAAGTGTCTGCTTAGTCCTTATCCCCCAAGAGGTTGTGGCAGGGGGACATGGCCTAATATGGGTTCACTGGCTCCTCCTTGTCCCACTGCATGACTCTGGGTCATGCAGGAAGTGTATTATCCTCCCACATGGGAGGCCCCCCACAGCCACTACATGGCACAATTGGAGGGAAATGAATTATGTCCATGAATCAGTTTCAGCCCAAGGACTAGAGGTTCCCCTCTGCTAAAGTAGGGAATTACTGGCTTAAATAGATAAATTCAGGGAGAAAAGATAAATACCCATCAGACATTCTGCATTCCTAGCTTTAGTTTCATTTCAGGAAGCTTCTCCTTGCATCACTTTTTATATCTGTTAACTCAACCCAATGAGGATCCTTTCGGAGTAAAAATATTATCTGCAGTGATTTTTTTTAAACTTTTTAAAAGCAAAAACAAAACAGAGAGAGAGAGACCAGAAATCTTCAGTAACAAATGACAATGTAAGTATTGTGGAAGATGCTCCAATTGCCTCCGAGAGGTCCCTTGGAAAAACATTAATGGATATGTTAACAGCAAGCTCTGCATTTAGAAGCCATTAAACCATAAACTTTGCATCAGCACCTAAAGAAGTTTTATTTAAAATGCTTACATCCTAAACTTGCAGCCAGCGTGAACTTATATTAATCTCCTGGAGAGTTTCTGAATGCCACAATAAAACCTTGTGTTGCCAGCATTTTGGCTTATTAATACTTTAAAAATATGAAATATAGATGCTTTTGAGAGAAAATTTGCTGTTTCCCAGGAGCTCACTAAGGTAAATTCTCTAAATACTCATACAACTGTGCTGACTGCTACAGAAGGTGCAGCATAAAAGAGAATAGAATTCCTGGGCATTTTGGTCTCTGTAGACATCACTTGTCTTATTAAGGGGCAAAACACTCCAGGCATTTTCATTCACTTGAAAAGACTTTCATTCAAAATGCATTTTAACAGACGAACACCAACGTATGTGATATTTTGAAGATCTTAAAAGGCAATTTAGTGGAGGGAAGCCATATGTAAAGAGAGCACTTACAGGAATAGGCAACCTCCTGAAGTACTGTTAAGGCCCCTGGCTACATGAAAGATACTTTGTGTTTCCTTGCTGTGCCAGTACCATCCTTTCCAACAATGCAGAAAAGGATGGCACAGGGAGAAAGCACAGCAGGGTCTCTTCCCCCTCCTCCAGTACATTTCTACCATTCTTTTCACAGCACATAGGGGATACACATGCCACTCCATATAATAGAAGGGGGTTCAGTACAGTCCCCTCACCCTCTGAAATTGAGACTTTGTGAGTGTACAGATCCGACAGTTGCAAAAGCTCAGATTTTTTTAAGGCACTCAATCTGAATGCTTTTTAAAAAATATCTTGGGCAACATTCAGATTAAAATGCTAATTTTGACTCTACCTTCCCTTGCTGCAAGGTCACAGTGGCTTGCATCTCTTAATGCAGACAGAGGAAGAGGATAGTGGAAATTCTTAAGGCCTTGATGAAATGTGTTTTCCTGATGAAGATGGGATTGGGTGTACCTTACCTTCCTAGAATCTTCAGTGCCAGTTCTGAGGAGGATACAGATTTATTCTTATCCCTATTCCTTTGCAAGAAGCTCCCACCAAACCCTGCTTCAAACTGTCCCTTAAATTCCAGGGTGCTATCTCTGCCATTGGTTTCTGAGGAATGCAACACAATCCAAAATCCACAAAAGAGCAATATATTTATTATGCACAAAATACATCATGCCAGCTTTCAAAGCTCTACTGGCTTTTTCATCAGACCAAAGGTGTCATGCGTAAGTGACATCTGTGTCCCATCCTTCTCCCTTCCCTAATGCAGAATGACGATGTCCTGCAGAAAGGGCCCAAGTCCCAATTCATTAACTCACTCTTCTTAAAATTTCCCCTGCTGCAGCAAAATTCAGTATCTTCAAATCCAGGAAATGTATTCAGGAATAGCCATGCTGGCCATTTAGAAAAACACAACAAAATTCAAAGTCCACAAAAGAGTAGCATCTATTTTGGCCAACCAAAATGTACAAAACATATCATGCAAGCTTACCTGCATTGAGATCCCTCCAGAGCAACTGAACTACAAAACAAAAAAATCTCACACAAAATGCAGGCTTGTAACTCTACCATTGTCAACCTTCTTCTTCTGTATGATTTTTTAATATCTTTTACCTGATGAAGAAGTAAAACCTTACATTATGTATTTTCTGCTTTTTAGTCTCCCCTCTCCACAAGAAGATTTCTGGAAGATTTTGCATTTTGTTGTATTGGGCTGAATGACCATCACAGCTACTCTGAATATGTTTCCTGGTTTCTTATGAGTGAACTACCTGTTTTCCAAAGAGTTAGAAGGCCTGTCACCTTAGATGCCTTCATGCCAAACTTTACACCTTTTGAAGAAGGCAATAACTATGTTAAAAAGGCATGGGCCCTTTAAGCTTGTGAAACGTAGCACTTGGGGGTGAGATGGGGACAGATCTTTCAAAACTATTGTCTTGGCTAGATTAGTAAGCATGGGCACTTCTGGGAGGCCATTGCTAAGGCAAGTTGTTGTCTTGCCATAGCTTCAGGATTGGCAGCTGAATTTCTGAAACCTAACTAGTGATTTCTCTAACAGAGTTCAGGGTCTAGACCATGAAGACTCTATGGTCCTAGCAGAGGGACACCCTATCACCATCATCTGCTAGTGTTTTATGCTGTACCTTTGCATCAGATTGTCTCCAACTCCATCAAGCTTTGCCTCCCACTATCTTGTCAGCATCATAGCCTCCATGTGACACAGGGATCCATGATGTATTATGGTAAGAAAAATACTTATTTGTACAAGGATGTTCACAGTAACTCTAGTATAGGTTGTGGCATTGACCATTATGGGGTTTCGTTTTGTTTTTTTCCATATTTATACCTTCTTGTTGTATAGCTTTACTGCAGGTTTCAGTGTTTTCCTATTAGTAAGGCTTTCATTATAGATTCCTTGGAGCAGGCCTTACTGACTAGAGAAGGAATGGATATTAAACAATTTCCTGAAAATGGTTGAAATTTGGTATTACCAACCACTCAGGAAACACTGACAGGAAGAAAAACAGTGCTTGGAAAGTTCCCACAACTTTTGGTCTGTAGGGTAAGCTAATTAAACTAATATTAAATAAAATTGCACTTTTTTTTTTCTTGGCACAGCAAAACAAAACAACTTTGTCAACTCTGTACAACATTTAAAGCTGCATGGATGAAATACAATACAATTCTCCAAGACAAAGTTGCACACCCATATTAACTAAAATTGCAGTTTTTATATGTGTCTTAATGGTTCAGCCTTGAAAAGGGGAGAATGGAGTAAATCATTCCTTGAGTGCTAAACCCCCAAAATTGCACACCTTAATTGTGAAACCTACATGTATTTTGTCCTCTAACTTGTTTCCTCCTTGCCAAGGCTGTTTCTCCCCTACTGCCCCCTCTCTGTCACTCTTTCTTGGCTGTTTTTTATTTATTTATTTATTTTGGTTTTGTACAATTTCTTCATGAACTCTGAGCTTTCTTGACCTGCCTGCTTACCTATTTGGTGGGCAGCCAAGAAAGAGCAGTGGAGGAGGGGGAAGCAGGACAGGGCCTACCTTGGTAGAGATAAAGAAAATCAGCAAGGATGAGAAGGAATCTGGGAATTGGAGAGGAAGGCAGGTTAAGAAAGAAGGAAGGAGACCACAGAATCAGAACCCAATGAGTTCAGGGAGCAAGTTGCATCCTTCCCCACACACACAAAGGCACAGGAAGGGTGGTAGATGAGGGGGTGGCAGAAGAAGAAAACTCTTGATGGGGATGAAGCAAAAGTAGCTGGGATTAGAAGGAATTGCAGAACTGGAGTAGGCAGGTAGGTCAAGAAAGAAAGAGACCACAGACTCAGAGCCCAGGGTCTTCAGGGAGAAAGTTGTCAAAAAAAATAAAAGGTGGCAGAAGAGGAGGAGATAGGAGAGAAGCAGCCTTGGTGGAGATTTTTCAAATTAGGAGGGATAAGAAGGAATTCTCCAGTATGCAATATTCCTTTATTTATTAATTCCTAGGATCTGATCCATCCATTACTGTGCTGTCTCATCCTTCTTTCTCAAAAAGTTGTGCAAAATGAAACAGCCATGAACAGTACCTCTGTTCTTCAGAAAGTTTTGAAATTCAGGGTAAAACAGTGTGAGTTTCTTGAAAATATGTAGTTTTTAAACACTGAAGTGAGTTCTCCATCATTTGCGAGGAAAAAAATAATAATTCCAAATGTTTTGACACTATGGAAAGAAATGCCAATACTTTTTCCTAGACATCTGTTGGGAAGTGGGAAAACTGAGAATGTCTGTCTCTAGTACTGACAGTAGCAGGGAGAAAACTGTAATGTTATCAGCTAAATAGATGTTTCCTCCATGCCCTACATCTTCTAATCAAATTCATATAAAAAACAAGGTTGTTCTGTACTAGGAGTTGGCTCATACATGAATATCAAGAGCTTTATTTCTCTTTTCCTTCATTACTCCATGATAGGGAGTGGAATGTGTGAATTCAGTCCACTGATTAATCTCTGGTTGTTCTATATGACTAGAGTTTGGATTCCAGTCACCACAAGATGGCTTCATACAGCTTTGAAATTTGCTGGGAGACTTGGGGCACTATCTCTTAACTTATTTTGTGATAAGGCAGGATAAATCCCAAGTATGCCCAATGTGAGCTGTTTGGAAGAAAGATGGGATAGAAGATTCGATTCTGGAGAGGATGAAAGAACTAGAGAAACAGATGAGGGAAAAACTGATGGACAACAAGATAAGACAACAGATGAAGGTTTGTCAAGCTGAATTAAATCAACTAAATTTGCAGGAAATAGAACAACAGATGCGAAGAATGAGATATACTTTTTTTGAACAGGCAAATAAACCTTCTAAACTTTTAGCCAGTTTACTCCGTAAAAGAAGGGTTAGAAATATTATTACGGAGATTAGAGTTGGTGACGGGAAAACTACAAAACAGGAGGAGATAAAACAGCCTTTTTAGAAATATTACATGAAGTTAATGAGTTCGATCTCCTCAACGAAAGAACAAAAAGAAATGGAAGAATATTTGGAAAAAATGAACAAAATGAGATTCACCGAGGAGCAGAAATCGATTCTGAACAAACCCATATTGATGATGGAGACAGTTGAAGCTATTAGGAATTTGAAGAATAACAAATCTCCTGGGCCAGACGGCTTTACTGCAAAATATTACAAAATAATGGAACATGAAGTTTCGATACCTTTGCAGAATACAATGAATGAGATAAGAGAGGAGGGAATACCTGACACCTGGAAGGAACCTAATGTGGCTCTAATACCAAAAGAAGGAAGAGACTTAACAGATGTCAAGAATTATAGACCAATTTCATTACTAAACATAGACTATAAAATCTTTGCTGCAATTCTGGCTGAAAGACTTAAAAAGGTGCTTCAAGAAAATATATATGAGGACCACAATGGCTTCTTACCAAAGAGAACAATCCGAGACAATATTAGGACAGTGCTAAATATAATTGAGTATTATGAGAAACATAATGAAAGAAAATTGGCAGTGATATTTGTGGATGCAGAAAAGGCCTTTGATATGATTAATTGGTCATTCTTGAAGACGGTCATTAAACAGGCTCAAGCTGGAGACAAATTTATCTCTTGGATTGAAGCAATATACAGTCAACAACAGGCAAGATTGATTATTAATGGAGAGAGAACAAAACAGATTGAATTGCATAGGGGAACAAGACAAGGTTGTCCCCTATCTCCACTGTTATTTATCATGACATTGGAAATAATGCCATAAGGGAAGACAAAGCAATAAGAGGACTTCAGATAAAGAAATATCAGTATAAACTCAAAGCATTTGCAAATGATTTGGTTTTGTTTCTGGATGATCCTCTTAGCAGTATTCAAAGGTTGATGGATATTGTTCAAGAATATGGAGAATTTTCTGGATTCAAGATAAACAAGGAAAAAACAGTGCTTATAACAAAAAACATGAGGGAGAAAGAAGAGAAGGAACTTGAGCATTTAACAGGTTTAAATAAAGGTCAAAAAGCAAAATATCTGGGTGTCTGGATTACAAAAAGAAATAATGAGCTATTTCAGAATAATTATAAAAAAAATGGAAAGAGATAATCAAGGATTTGGAAAAATGGACTAGAATGCAACTATCTTTGATGGGAAGAGTGGCAGTCATAAAAATGAGCATACTTCCAAAGATGAATTACCTTTTCCAAAACCTTCCTATTATTACAAATACTAAGCCTTTTATACAATGGAAGAGAGATTTAACTAAATTTATATGGCAAGGGAAAAAACCAAGAATAAAATGGAATATCATGACAGACTCAATAAGAAGAGGAGGGTTGTGTTTACCGGATTTACAGATATATTTCAAGGCAGCGGCATTTACTTGGATAAAAGTCTGGATGAATCTTCAAAATACGAGAATGTTGACATTAGAGGGAGCTGATTTAAGGAAGGGTTGGCGTGCCTATACGTTCTATGGGAAAGCTGTGGTTGACAAAGACTTTGTTCATCATTTTGTAAGCAAATCACTACTTAAAATATGGACTGACTACAAGAATAAGAACATTAGGCAACTACCTACATGGGTCTCCCCTCAAGAAGCCTTCTTTGGAAGATGGTCTGATTCAGATAAGTGGCTGTGTTATGATGACATATTAGAAAAGACAAATCTGAATCTTTTTAAGATGAAATCAAGAGAAAAATTGGAATCAGAAGGAATAAAGTTAAACTGGTTCCCTTAGAGATAGTTAACTGAGAGATTCCAGATGGATGTGAAAACTTATGGAATAGAACAAAAAGAGCAAGGAAGAATGCTGAAGTTACTGCGGGAAAACCTGCCTCATTTATTATCGCATGTATACCAGGAGATTTTAAATCAAGAAACAGAGGCCATTTCTGCACTACAGTGTTAAACTGCCGCTATTCCACTTTCAACGCCCTGTGGAATTCTGGGGTTTGTAGTTTACTGAGACCAAAGAGCTCTTTGGCTGAGAATTCAAAGTGCCCTTCCCTAAACTACAAACCCCAGAATTCTATAGGAGGTTGATAGTGGAATAGCAGCACTTTAACACTGTAGTGCGGAAATGGTCAGAAGATGAGACAGTCAAATCAGCAATGATATTGTGGACTCAAAATGTCGCACATCCAGTTCAATTAGAGCACTGGGAACAGAGCTGGCAACGGACACAAAAATTTACTGCAGCTCAGAACCTAAAAGAGAACTATTATAAGCTTTTTCATAGATGGTACATGACACCAGAAAAATTAAAGAAGATATATAATACGGGAACAGGTCAGTGCTGGAAGTGTCAGGAGAATGTTGGAACACAATTTCATATGTGTGGTCATGTCCTAAGGCTAAAAAATATTGGTATGATATATACAATATGATATGTAAAATATTGAGGGTTCAAATTGATAAGAAACCTGAACTGTACTTATTAAGTATGACACATGTGTTAGATGGAGCTGTTGCAAAGAAATATTGGGAATAATGCTGTATATGATTACGACAGCCTGCATTGAATATGCAAGGCTATGGAAAACTGAGCAGATACCTACAATAGAGCAATGGTGGGCAACTTTTATTGAAAATTGGAATGCAGATATAGTCTCTCAGAGATTAAAAGGAAAATCAGATGCTGACATTAACAAAGAATGGCAAATTGTTCTGGAAATGGGTTGGGTGTTGACAGGTAACAATGCTTAATTCATGGTAGCATGAGTAGTTAGAAGTAAAAATCAGTGGAATATCATGGAACATGTAAAGTAGGATCGAAGAGCAGGATCTATCTTGTATGTTAACAAATATAATGTGATGCATAATGTTGAAATGTCAATGAAATAACAGTATTGAAATCCAGAGAGGAGTGGAAGATAGCGGTAATAGTTTGGTAAAATGTACAATGAGAAATGTTGTTTTATACGATGTAACCACAATAAAATTAATTTTTTTAAAGAAAGGAAGAAAGACGGGATAGATTTTACATATACATTACACAGTCAGATTTTTAAAAAACTTGTCCAGATTACATTTGAATATAACTTAAACACTTGCATTCCTTTGAAAACCTAGATTTATTCGAAGCTTAACAAAAATATTTGCAAAAACATATTTGGTGCAGAGAGAAAAATGGACTGTATCAAAAATGGGCTTTTACAAGAAGCATTAAAATATAACTGATTTAGTTTTTAAAAATAACTGTTCATTTTTAAGTGCAATGTTTCTTCAGGCCCTTGCTTATTAATCATTAATGCAGGGACTCAGCATGGTGCAGTGGTCTGAGCACTGGATTACGATTCTGGAGAACAGCATTCAAATTCTCACTCAGCCATGGAAACCCACTGGCTGAACTTGGGTAAGTCACACTTTCTTAGCCTCAGCAAAAGTCAAAAGCAAACCTTATCTGAACAAATATTCCTAAGAAAACCCTATGATAAGGTCACCATAGATTCCAATGACCTGAAGAAACACAATAAATCATTAATATAAACAATGCATTGAATACGTTGGTGGTCTAGGCTGTTTAAACCGGTCAAAACAATAACCATGTCTATGTTGGAAATAATTAAGAAGGTTGAAAGCAGACCAGTCTGGTGTTATGAACTGTTAGGTGCCTGATAACATGCAATTCTACCCTAGTCTTTCTACATATTCCTACTGAATTATAATGAGCTGCTTAGCAGTTTGTTTATATTCATTTGTAAATCTTATACAAATGGTTGTAAACAATACAAAAAAATTTCAAATGAGATCAAATTATACATGTACAAATTAAAAAGAAAAGAAAAGCAGGACTGCTTCCCTTTTTGGTGTTTACATTTTTGTTTTCTTTTAATGCTTCATATTTATATGTAGTAATGAAAAAAAAGCTTTAGGGAACTCAGGTTTCATCAGATGAGTTTTAAGTCAGAGGATCAACTACTCAAGTGTTTTCAACAAAATTGTAATTATTTGGGATGTTTTTAGTATCCTTTACAAAAAACAAGAATTATGGAAGATGTTCCATAGCTTCTGACCATTTTTCAGGCTGAACATCCCATTAAATTTTGTTACATTAGGTTTCCTTACAACTGGTCGTCAGTGATGTGGACTCAAGTCAATGGACTTGAACTCAAGTCCAACTCAGACTCAGCTAGTCAATAAATCATGGATCGACTCAACTAGACTCAAGATTCATCTTTTCTTAGTGAAGGACTTGCTTTAGAGTAAAGGAGGCTTGGAAGTCAGAGGGAGTGAAAGGCAGGAATCAATGTTGCTGTAGGGGGTTTAAAATCTGGCAGGAATCCATAGATCCACGGAGTTTAAAATCTGGTTGAAGCAATGGGAGAGTAAAGGAAGGCAAAGAAGTGAAAGGCCAGAATCTATGGGTTTGGAAGTTTAAATCAAATCCTGATTACTTGTGAGGAAGCCACCAAGCTAGGAATGCTGTGTTCCTTTAAAGTTGAAATGTTTAAAGGAAATTTTATGTCTGTCTGAAGTATTGCTAAGGCAAGGTGGGAAAGGGAGTGACAGTATGGGGCTTTGATTTTCTAATTTTTGAAACTTAAACCCCACCCCCACCACCTCCTTTCTTCTGTTAAATTGGCTTCCAGACTTAAGACTTGATTTGAGTTATCTTGCAAGGACTTGAGACTCGACTTGAGACTTGAAGGTAGAGACTTGGAACTTGACTTGAGACTTGGAGTAAAAGACTTAAATACATCACATCTGGTTGTCATGTATTTCCTTCATGTTCCATTGGGTACTTCATAGCTACAAAGTTGGATTTGTTTTGAAAGTTACTTGGAGTCACTATGTATTTATTCTCTCAATGACCATTTCCACATTAGCATTTTAAAATGGTGCAGAGCGACCTCCAACGGAGGTCTTCTGCACCATAGCGTGGACTGGCGTGGACTACTTTTTGTAGTTCCACACCTCAATCTATGCAGGAGCAACCAGAGCCGGTCGTGCAGCGTGGTTTTTAAAAACCTCTTCTCAGAGGTTTTTAAAAAGCACGGAGCGCTCAGCCCCGTGCCGCTCTGTCGCCTGGCTCAGAAGCAGATTTGCAGGCTTGCGCAAGTGCGTGCCTGAAGATCTGCTGGGGGCAGGCTTCTGGCTGGCAAGCTTCTCCAGTTGGTGGACAGCCTCCACCAACTGGAAGCCACCATTTGGGACGCTGGAGGACTGTGGAGCAGTGAGCTTGCGCTGCTTCGCGTGGCGACGGACTCGCCTGGCTGCTGGTAAGCGCTGTTTTCGGGCATTTTCGCCCATTTCTCCCACACACACACATGTGGAAAGGGCCAATATCTGTTGATACCACGTATTAGCTCAGTTGTTTATAAAGGGTATCACAGAGCAGCTTTGTTGCAGAGAATATTTTGATCATGTAAATACCGTTAAGCTATAACTAGATGATCTTGTTCTCCAATCAGACCTGTTAGCACCTGATGTTCAAACCAGATTTTAATGGAAATAGAGTATTCATTGGATGCATGCTGTTTCTGCAATTTAAAAAAAAAATCTTTGACATGTGATGATTCCCTTTACTCTTTGGAATTGTTTTGTTTTCTTACAGCCTTTCCATACTGCACAATTAGAATGCTACAATTCCATGGCAACATTGTGAGAGATACTGAGAATTCTTATTCAGGTAGTTCTTGTGCCTCACCAAATTACCAGTTCCAGGATTCCGCAAGATATAGTCCTGACAGTTAAAGTATGATTATACCGCTATAGTTGTGTAGTGCAAAATTGTCTCTGTGTTGTTTGGGAGGTGGTTCAGTATATTCAGTTTAGGCAGAGAAATCATGCTACCTTAGCATGGCCCTCCCCTCCATTCCAGCTATCACTACTGTGGCCCCAGAGAGAGAGAAGTATAGGCAGTATCTACCAGAGTAAACACCTTTGCCCGCTCCATTCCATTTCCCTTATGTTCCATATCTCATTTAGATTCTAAGTCTGAGGGCAAGAAACAATCAGTGTAATGATTTGTAAGCTGCCCTGGGAGGCTTTTTGGCTGAATGGTGGGTTATAAAGACTCTAAATAAAAGTAAATACCTTTCTCCAAAAGAAATATTATTTATTTTAATTCAGTGGTTTGCCTGTGTGTGATTAAACATCATTATGGCATACTATCAAGCAGTGCATGGTGCATCTCCATTTTCCTTCTGTTCCTTGTTTCAGTCAGCTGTGATTAGCCTCAAATGTATTTTTTTTAAAAAAAAAAAAAAATTCCAAATTTACACAAGGAGAAAAGTGTATTGAAATATACAGTCCACCCCATATTAAGTCTTTACAAAGCAAGGCAAGGCATGATGTATATCTGTCTGAATGAAAGTTTGTAGACCGTTGTTTAAGGCCAACTGTGAGCTCCATCTTTATCAGAACAAAGGTCCACAAGGGACACCTATGTTGTTTTGGTGGATCCTGTAATGGCAGATCTTGCACAGAAGTCCCTGCACATGTTCATTGGAAGCTTGGCAGTCTTGATTCATATAGAAGAGGAAAATTTCACCCACTTCTGTCAAGAAATAAAACAGGTTATTAGCATTTCCATTAAAAATAAGAATGACATGTAGCACAAAAGGTCTATACAACAGATCCTCCCTATCAGTGACCTCTGGATCTGCAAATTGAAGCAATTGTGGAATGTCACATCCTATACCTAAAATGGCAGCAACATGCGTGTGGACACACTGAAGTGTTCACATGCACATTGACACCATTTAATAACATGAGACGTGAGCATTCCTGATTTTACCCACTCACAGGGGGATCTTGAAACAGAATCCCCACAGATATGGAGGGTCTATTGTATCTGTTTTGTTGATAATTTGGTGTTAGTTCTGTCCACAGTTGGGATTGGCATGCCTACAGAGTGTAAGTGAATTGGGTAGATTTCACATCAGTCAACACTGAGCTGCATCGTTTTTGAAACCTCCACATTAGTATCAGAACTACAGGTAACTGTGGTGACACTTTATTTTCACAAGATATTATACAGGCCAATAATTGGAAAGTAATCAGGTCTTTTCCATTATATAAAGTAATAAGTAGCTCTTAATAAGCAGCTTTTTGTACATAACATGAAGACATTGCTTTTCTAATGAGCCATAGGGGAAAAAATTGAATGCAGCTAGTACAATTAAGTATGGAGACATGTTCCATCTCCTTTTAAATATAAAATTCCTTCAGATTTTATTTACAGAAAAAGATGTGCAGCAGAAAAATGAATCATTTGCCCACCTTTGTATAGTACATGATGTTCCCAGCAGAGTTGGAATGAGACCAAAGATTCTGTACAATGATTCTTTTCAATGAACATTTTTATCCTATTGCACAGTTCTCATGAAAGAGACTGCATATAATATGCTACAAATCAGGTGCATCTTTTAAAGTATGGATTATTAATGATAGCTGGCATTTCTGTTTCCTAGTGCTTCTCAGGACAGCCTTCATATCTTCTGAATTATTTTCCTCTTTCAGTCTGAGGATAGCTGTTCAGAAAAAGAAGGAGAAAAATGGGAAGCATATCTGTTCCATCATTCTTCATCTAAGCACTGTTTAGTACACAACATTCAGAATTGTGAAGGGTCTGTTGTATTTCTTGGTCTGGAATGAATTCTGTTAAAGAGAATATTAAGGATGCTAATCATAGCGATGCATCAAACATAGAAAAAGAATAAAGTAATCTGGAGATTTTCATGATGGAAACAATTGAAGGAAACCAAAAGAAACTCTCTTATCAGCAGTGTTCAGCTGTTCCTAGCTTGTAAGGTTGCCAGTCGTTTGTTTTGTTTGTGGGAGCTACTAGGTTTGCTCCCCATCCTCCACAATGGAGATATTTTTGAAGGTAGTACATTTATTGACACTGTGGAAAGAGAAGTTGCTATTAAAAGTGATTAGTTAACAGGTATAGTTTGAAGGGTTCACAAAATAGCTAGTTGCCATTAGAGTTACAATGGTTTTACTTTCAGGTTTCCCAAGAGTAGGGTAGTAGATCTCCACATAATTCATACTTGTATGCAAGAGAGAATAATTGCAACAAGGTTTTTTTTGTGTGTGGATGTGGATATTTCTATGATTATTTTTTTTCCCCTTTGCAAGTTATTTGTGGAAAAGTCACTTATTTAAAACAAATTTTTGCACACGTAACAGTATGTTGGTGCAAAATACACTGTTTCCTACACACACACACACATGAAAAATGTTTGTGTGAGTTTTTCACACAAACATTCTGAAATGTGAAAAATCACAAGGCACTTGACCATTTTCTCACCAAGGTATGTATAATTGCCCTTTCTTATCAAGAAGAAAAAACAAACCTCCAATTATTCCTTTCATTCCTATTCAGGACTAATTAAACATCATATACCCCTTGGTCCATTTCTGGCATTATAGTTGCTATTTTAAAATAACATTTGCATTTGCTGTTCTGCAAATGCAACTGAAGTTGTTCCCTTTATTAACTCATAAATATTTGAATGCTACGAACTACTGTCATTTGATTCAAAACAATTTTTTCTTACATCACTGCTCATCACCAGCTCATCACCACTTCAAAACACCAAGCTAGGGTTGTAGTATTACCTGGTTGCTGAGTTTTAGGCATGTTACCTGGTATCTGTTTTCTGAAAACACCTTTTGTTGTCTTTTTGAAAAGTGAATCTCTAGCATTTCTGGAAGATGTGTGTGTGTATATGCCTTCAAGTCATCTGTTAACTCATAAATTTAGTAGAGTTTCCTTAGGCAAGGAATACTCAGAGGTGTTTTTGCCAGTTCTTTCCTCAGAAATAAAGCCTATGGAACCTGGTATTCATTGGTGGTCTCCCACCCAAGTACTAAATCAAGGCTGACCCTGCTTAGCTTCCAAGATCAGACAAGATCTGATGACTTTAGGGTATTTAGCAGGCAAAAAATGTAATCCTCTTGTTTTGCAAGAAACAGGCCTGCTACTGCCTTTTAGTGGTCACCCAATGTGTGAGGTCTCACAGCTTGTATCACAGAAACGTAAGTATTCTCAGGGCTTTATCACACAAGAAAGGTAAATCGCAGCATAATAGCATCTTTGGCTGATACCTATCACATGACACAGTTCCTCTTCTATTGTTCTCCCGGTGGGAGATCATTTGGAAAGTATTCCTTTACAAATACCAAAAAAATAAAAAAAACCAGTTAATGACCTCCATTGTAAAAAAAAAAAGCTTTCCAAATGGTCTCCCATTGGAAGAACAACAGAAGAGGAATGAAGTCATATGATAAGTCCCAGTCAGAGATGCTGTTATCCTGCTATAAGTGTGATTTACCTGCTTCATATGATAAAGCTCTCAGTTTTCCAGGCTAATGTTGTTGTTTCGGATGCTTGCAAAACACTGGTCCCCTGTGTGTGTTTGTTTTTTAACAAAGGTGCCCTATATAACACATAATAAGAAATTAAGGAGAGCCCTAGGAATGAATAAGGGAGAAGTGAGGCACAACTAGAAAAGCAGGATAAAATGCCATAATGCCACAATAAAGTTATTAGAATTTAAGGTATCCTAGACTTAAGCTGGATTTGAAATGGAAGGGAAAGGGAAGGGAGGCCTAAGGAGTGGAGCAATAGCATTGCATGAATGAATGGGAGATGGTGGGCAATACTGCTGTAAAGTGAGATAGGGTGCACTGAGAGGATCTTCCCAGTCAGGGTAGCAATGTAGATCAATAGTACTTTCATCTGCTGACTGAGTCCTTCATTCTCCCTAATGATAGGGTTAGCCCTGATCATGGACTGTAGCCCATTTCATCAAAAGAATGTAGTTGGCAAATTGTTATAGAAATGGAAGGATGTAATCTGTGGGATGAGATGGAACTGAATTGCACAAGGTAGAAACATTGAAAATTACTTTACCTGACATTATTAACAAGCAGTAATTCAGTAGCAGCACAGATACTCTAGCATGGATGTCTCATTAACACATTTATGGGCTTGAATCCAATTTATAGTCCCAAATAAGAGTTGGCTCATTGAATATGTGAGATTTGTATAAATGTTGAATCACCATAGAGCAGTTGAGTCTATGGATCTATTCTGATTAGTACCACTAATAGGATTCAACCAAAAGGATGAAAAAAAATGAATAGAACAACAACAACAACAGAAACTAGAATTTATTGCAGTTAAAACATTTATTCTGCATGTTTGAAGAAAATCACACCTTGTTTCTTTCTCTCACTTTACACTGATTTCCCCCCTCTGGATCAGACTTTTACCAACTTGTCTTCTTTCTCTGTGTGTATTAAGAATACAGAGAGCCATCATGGTATAATGCTTTAAGCACTGGACTACAATCCTGGAGACAAGGGTTCAGTTCGTGCTCAGCCATGGAAATCCACTAGGTGACCTTGGTTGTGTCACACAAAATCAGCCCCAGAAAACCCTATGATAGATTCACCTTATGGTCACCATAAGTCAGAAGCAACTTGAAGGCACAAAACAACATGACAATGACAAGACCATCCTAATCATGAGAACCTGGAAAGAGAGAGGGAGCTTAGGGAGTGTGTGAAAATCTGAACAGTAAAGCAAAGGGCTGAACTCCAAAGTCTTCATTTAGGAGGTCTGGGATGGGATGCCATAGTTCCAGTCCCCATTATCAGTCCTTTCTCTTCCTCAATGTCTTGTCATTCTGGGAAGAGGTTTATCCAGCACCCAGAAACCTAGATCTTTAAAACAATGATTATCTTCTATAAAAGTGATCAACCAAAACAGCACCTTATCTCTTTTTCTTAATCCTGCTGAGATGTTCTCCTATATGGATCTTTAGAGACCTACATTTTTTTTACCTATCTATGTGTCTGTCTGTCTGTCAATTTTAATAGGGCTGCCTGAGAACATAAGCCCCAAAAGAAGAACTGAAATAGTTTTAAAGTGGGACTTTTTTAAAAAAAAAAATGAATACAGAGTGCCCACTTGAGTAATGACTCTATTGACTGAGGTTCCTGGCCAAACATTGGTTTGGATATGCTGACGGTCTCTGAAATCACTTTTAAACAGATTATCATAAATGCTGTGAGATTTTTTTCAAGGAAGTAAGGGTCTTTTCTTTATACCTTTCTATGTCCTGTAAAATGCACTAGTATTTTCCAATTTTATCGTCTTTCTGGTTCCTTTTGTTTATTTGTTTTCTTATCCCTGCTTTTACCAGTGCAACTGCTCTATGAAAATCCATAGATTATATATTAATAATAATCTGTGTGAAAACCTCTTTTTCAGTCCTATCACTTTATCACATGAACAAACTTCAGGGTGAAAGAAAGAGAGTAGCTTTCTGTGAGAAGAGACAGCAAGTTTTCTTTGTACATTGAATGAACTCACCTTGCCCTGTCCGCTGATTCTCACAGGACAGGAATACATGTAGTCCTCAAAGAGTCCTTTGTAGTTTATAAGCCTTCTGTAACCCCCTTCTACCCTCATACCCCTAGATTTTTTTTTTCCTAAGAAATATTTTGGTCAAAAATAGAGGGCTTTTGGTCAAAAATAGACCCTTGAAATATGTTACTACTCTCTCCCAATCTTTGGCAAATTTTTCTATATTGACTCCTTTCAATATGTATGTAAATCTATCCATTTGCAACATATCAAAAAGCTCCATCTCCCAATCGATTAATGAGGGGAGGGTCTTTTGTTTCCAATTTTGAGCTATTAACATTCTAGCTGCAGCTGACATACAAAATAACAGTTTCTCCACTTTTTTCTCTAAATCCTCATTCATCATTGATAACAAATAAAGTTCAGGGGACATTTCAAAATGAAACTCTATTTTTTTTTCTATCTGAATATGAATTATGTTCCCAAATTTTTTAACCTTTTTACATGACCACCACTAGTGGTAGAACATACGTATATCAATATCACATTTCCAACATTTATTTGAGCAATTTAACAAATATAACATATTTAATAGCATATTTCAGAAATCAATGGACTGATATCAGGATGATTAATATTGATTTTTAACTTTGTTGAGGGACATGTGATATAATATTCGACTGACAGACATTCGAAATACTGTTCGGAAATTTTATTACCTCTCATTCGGGGGATGGTTGGATGTATTAAATGTGGAAAAAGCTTACAAACATGTTTAGATAGATGTATGTATATACACATATATGTATATATCTGTCGTTATATGCTTATTTGATTTTGTACGAGCTAATATAAATGTAAATGTCTTTTGTATGTTTTATTGTTAATAAAATTATAAAAATTAAAAAAAAATAGACCCTTGATATTCCATTTTGGCCTAGAAACACTGTTAGCCCATACAACTGACAGGAAAGAAAATTAGAAAGTAATTGGGCATGGCTTCTGATCACCCAAAACATCACTTCTAGTCACTACTGGGTCTAGGGCCAAGGAACTGGAGGAGTCAAAAATGGCCTCTTGATTCTCAGAGTGCACCTATTCCCTAAATGAAATTATATAAAACTCAATTTTCTATTTCATGCTGTTCTCCACTGCTTTAGGGGTCAATATCGAATAATTGAGAAGTTGTCTTGTCCACACCTGTTGAAACTGAGCAAGGAAGATGTCATCACTGTTGTGTACGGAGTTCAAGAGAGGAGGGAAATAGACATTCTTCCCAGTGTGTCTCAAGATGGTGGTGGATGGCATAGGGTTACCCAAGTCAGTGTTTCCTTCAGACCTTCTGCAGAAATGCATTTGCTGACCATGACATCACCTGTCTGAACTGAGTACTGCTGGTCAACACACAGTGATGCGGTTACATAGTGCTAAAAGAAAAGCCTTCATCTAGCCACCTTTAACTTAGCCCTTTTTGTTAAGAAGTTGTGTCTCCATTATCTGTGACCAGTCGAGAATTGAGGCAGCTTTTTTTACTATTATTATTTCAAGAGCATCATCTTTCCAGCCATTACTGCTCAGATTAATAGGAATGTGCCTTTTCAGTAGTACTTGAATAGGAGAATAACCCAGAAGACTAAACATGATAAATTCAGACAACAATTCTTAAAGAAACCTAACTAAGCAATCTAGGATATGTTGGCATCAGCCATGCAAAAGTTTTTTGAGCCCAGTTAGATTAATTGTGCCTATATAAATGAGTGAGGAAAATCACCTCCAAATGTCCACAGATCCTATCCCATTCCTTTTGACAGGATATGTGCAAGAGAGGAAACATTTGCTTATACGGCAGGATCCTTCCAGGCCTAATTTTTAGTACTTCAGCTTAACTGGATTATATGTATGTATTGTGGGTACTAGCCATTTATCACCATGCTTAAACTTTTGGAGTCCAAAGTTTTTTATTGTACATAAACGATTTCCTTTTTTCTCCCAAACAACTCCTAGGTGGCACATGAAACCTTGTAATACCTCAAATACTTCATGGCTTCACAAGCAGCTTTTCATAATTCTAAAGACAGGAGTTCTGAAAATACTTCAGGGAGTTCTGAGACTCTAAATCCTAGGCCACTACGGAAACTTTAATAACATTACTTTCTCTGTCATAATAAGAAGGAAATGCAATCAAGAAGTATTGAAAAATTGGTCCTGTTCCCTTGATGTGTTCCCAGTTCCTTTGACTCTGTAAATATGCCACACAAGCCATAGATTAGATTCAGATGTAAAAATTTTTTTAAAAAAATGATGAGATGGGACTGGCGAAGCTGAAATGAGCAATATTCCCAAAGAAGCACTCAGGTGAAGAAGAGTATGTAATACTAACTACGCAAGCAGAGATTCCCACATTTGGTTGGCTAGAAGAAAGAGATGTGTAAAATGTGGAAAGGGGGTATAATTGGCATAACAGATAAAATTTCAACCTTATGGTTCTAAGGGCAAGCAGTACACTGCCCAGGCCTTCTTGTATGGGAAGCGGAGGTTTGCTTGTGCAATATACCAAAGCCATTTCCGCATGAGAGGGGAGGAGCAGTTCATCGCATGTCAAGATTGGTGCTTTTATACTCCGATTCAGAAACTGTGCTGTCTGCACCCCCTCATTTGCGTAGCACTACTGTAGACAACAGCAGTTGCTGTATCCACAACAGCAAGTCCCTGGTCACTCCCATTCCCTTCCCTCAGTCCAGCCCACCATCGCTGATTGATATGTTTAAAAACACATTTCTGCATTTCTATGTTTGTGCATAGATATCTATGTTTCTTGATACATGGAAAAAAACATGTCTTAACAGTCCATTACCAGATCCACTCTCTTCCTGCTGTCTGTTTAACACATAAAGACAATAATTATGTCAGCCTGTCCTTTGATGGGTGGGGAGAGATAGGGACAGAAATGATCATAGAATCATAGAATCATAGAATCATAGAAATGTAGAGTTGAAGAGACCACACGGGCCATCCAGTCCAACTCCCTGTCATGCAGGAACACCCTCAAAGCACTCCCGACAGATGGCCATCAAGCCTCTGCTTAAAAACCTCCAAGGTAGGAGACTCCACTACTCTCCGAGGCAGCAGATTCCACTGCCGGACAGCCCTGACTGTCAGGAAGTTCTTCCTGAGGTTCAGGTGGAATCTCCTTTCCTGCAGCTTGAATCCATTGCTCCTTGTCCTGGTTTCTGGAGCAGCAGAAAACAAGCCCCCTCCTTCCTCTACGTGGCATCCCTTCAAATATTTAAACATGGCTATCATGTCCCCTCTTAACCTCCTTTTCTGCAGACTAAACATACCCAGCTCTCTCAGTCTATCCTCATAGGGCATGTTTTCCAGGCCTCTCACCATTTTGGTCACCCTCCTCTGGACTTGCTCCAGCTTGTCAATATCCTTCTTGAATTGGGGTGCCCAGAACTGGACACAGTATTCAAGATGGGGTCTAACCAAAGCAGAGTAAGTGGTACCAGTACCTCCCTCGATCTAGACACCATACTCCTGTTGATGCAGCCGAGAATTGCATTGGCTTTCTTGGCTGCCGCATCACACTGCTGACTCATGTTCAGCTTGTGGTCTATGAAGACTCCTAGATCCCTTTCACACGTACTGCTATCCAGCCACGTGTCCCCCATCCTATATTTCTGTATTCCATTATTTCTGCCTAAGTGTAGGACCTTACATTTCTCTCTGTTGAATTTCATTTTGTTCGCCCTGGCCCAGCTCTCCAATCTATCCAGGTCATTTTGAATTTTGATCCTGTCCTCTGGCATATTAGCAACCCCTCCCAATTTGGTGTCATCTGCAAATTTGATGAGCATGCCCTCTATTCCTTCATCTAAGTCATTGATAAAAATATTGAACAGCACTGGGCCCAGGACAGAACCTTGTGGCACCCCACTAGTCACTTCTCTCCAGGATGAAAAGCAGCCATCCGTGATCACCCTTTGGGTTCGGTGGTCAACCAATTACATATCCAATTAACAGTAGCCCTGTCTAGCCCACATTTTACTAGCTTCGATGCAAGAATGTCATGGGGAACTTTGTCAAAGGCCTTACTGAAATCGAGATATGCTACATCCACAGCATTCCCTTCATCTATCAAGCTAGTAACTCTATCATAAAAAGAGATCAGATTAGTCTGGCATGACTTATTTTTGAGAAATCCATGTTGACTTCTCGTGATTATTGCGTTGTTTTCTAAATGATTAGAAACTGAACGCTTAATGATCTGCTCCAGGATCTTTCCGGGTACCGATGTCAGGCTGACTGGGCGATAATTATTTGGGTCCTCTTTTTTTCCCTTCTTGAAGATGGGGATAACATTTGCTCTCTTCCAATCTGCTGGAACTTCTCCTGTCCTCCAAGATTTCTCAAAAATTATAGCAAGCGGTTCCGAAATGACCTCTGCCAGCTCTTTTAATATCCTAGGATGCAATTCATCTGGCCCTGGAGACTTGAATTCATCCAATGCGGCCAGGTATTCCTGTACCACCTCTCTACTTATTAAGTGCCTCATTTCCTCTGCTTCCTCCCCTGCTCCCCTACCGCCAGGTTGAGTGCTTGTATCCTTCTGGGAAAATACGGAGGCAAAGAAGGTGTTAAGTAGCTCTGCCTTTTCTCTCCCCCCTGTGAGTAATTCGCCATCTTCTCTGCGTAGCGACCCTACTGTCTCCTTCTTTTTCCTTTTGCTGCGGACATATTTAAAAAAACCCTTTTTATTGTTTTTAATGTCTCTGGCCAGCCTAAGTTCGTTCTGTGCTTTAGCCTTTCTGACCTCCTCCCTACATCTCCTGGCTACTTGCTTAAATTCTTCTTTGGTGGTTTCCCCTTCTTCCATTTCCTATACGTGTTTCTCTTAACTCTTAGCTCAGCTGAGAGTTCTTTAGTCAACCATTCTGGTTTCTTCAGATGCCTTCCATTTTTCCTCCTTATTGGCACAGTTTTAGACTGTGCCGTCAGTATCTCCTTTTAAGGAACTCCCATGCCTCCTGAACTCCTTTCCCTTTCACTATTCCTGACCACGGAATTCCAGCCAGCAGCTCCCTAAGTTTACAGAAGTCCGCTTTTTTAAAATCTAAGACGAGTGTCTGGCTACCCTTATCTTCTCCTTCCCACTGAATGCTAAATTCCAACAGGGCATGGTCACTCCCCCCTAAAGATCCAACCACTTCTACCTCATTCACAAGGTCATCCCTGTTGGTCAAGACCAGATCTAGAATATTTGATCCCCTTGTGGCCTCTTCCACCTTCTGGACCATGAAGTTGTCTGCAAGACAAGCAAGAAACTTGCTGGACCTTGCTGTCTTGGCAGAGTTTGACTGCCAGCATATATCCGGGTAATTGAAATCTCCTATTATTACTGTATCTCTCCTCTTTGAATGTTCAGTCATTTGGTTGAGGAAGGCGTCATCCAAGTCCTCAGCCTGGGTTGGAGGTCTGTAGTAAACCCCCACCAGAATATCCCTGTTGTTTCTCGCTGCCTTAATTCTTACCCAAATGCTCTCTACCTGGCTTTCTGGGTTTAAGCCCAGGATCTCTTCACAGGTGAAAACATCCTTGACATACAAGGCTACTCCTCCTCCTTTCTTGTTTGGTCTATTTTTACAAAATAGGCTATACCCCTCTATTCCTATATTCCAATCATGAGACTCATCCCACCAGGTCTCAGTGATGCCTATCAAATCGTATTTATTTTCTTGTACTAGGAGTACAAGCTCATCCTGCTTGTTTCCCATACTCCTTGCATTAGTGTAGAGACACTTAATCCCCAGGCCCTTCCTGCAAGTCCTGTACTATTGTTTCTACTCCTCCCGCCATTGGCCGCTTGTACTACTTGTCCAGTATCATTTGGGCCTTTTCCCCCCGTGTTCTCTGAGTCCTTGCCCTGAATAATATTGTCTCCCTCCCCAGTGGATCTTAGTTTAAAGACCTCTTTTAAACTTCCTTGCAAGACTGTTTGCAAAAACATTCCTGCCCAGTTTTGTGAGGTGCAGCCCATCCCTCGCCAGAAGCCCATGTTCATGGAAATTCAGGCCATGTTCCAAAAACCCAAACCGTTGTTGGCGGCACCATGTGCGGAGCCAGTTGTTGACCTCTACTATTGCCCTTTCCCTACATGCGCCGTATCCTTGAACAGGGAGGGAGACGAAATGACCACCTGCACACCAAGGTCCTTAAGCTTGGTCCCCATACGGTCGTAGTCCTTTGCAATGTGGTTTAAGCTGCTCCTCGCAGTGTCATTGGTTCCCACATGAACCAAAATGAGGGGCTTATAGTCAGTGGGTTTGACTAGCCTGGTTAGCCTCTCCGTTATGTGGTTGATCCTGGCCCCAGGAAGACAACAGACTTCTCGATTGAGCTTGTCCGTTTTGCAGATTGCTGTTTCAGTTCCTCTTAGCAAAAGTCCCCAACAACCAGAACTCGCCTCCTCTGAGACTTGTCCTGGGCTCCTCGGCGAACCTGTTCTACTCGGACTGCCTGGGCATTCTGTTTAGGCTGGGAGTGTTGATCTAGTCCCTGTTGGTGAAGTTTGATTCCTTCTTGTTGACATTCTGTTCCCTCCCGTGGTCTCCTCATTGTTCATAAGGCCAAGTAGTTCGAAGCGATTGTGTATGCTAAGAGTCTCTGTTACCTTCCTGGTCCTTTTATCCTCCGTGTGACTTTCCCCCCCAAACCTCCGTTTCCCGGCAAAGTGTGGTGACTTCCTGATCTGGCAGCTCCTCCGTGCATTCGGTCTTCTGGTAGGTTTTCTCTGCCCTATCCAAAAACTCCTCCCCTTCCCTAATAAGATGGAGATCAGAAATTCGTGCCTCCAGCTGGGAACCTTCTCCTCCAAGAAGGTGACCAGTTTGCACTTGGTGCAGGTGTACCCGAAACCTCTTGTGGCAAGAAAAGGAACATGCCAAAAGCTTAGGTGACTGCAGCAGCTCCCTCACCTTCCATCCTTGAAACTACAGAGAGTAGTACAGGAGAAGCTCGAGAAAAAAAAGGGTGCAAGTGCGCGCGCCGAAGGCGCTTCCCGTTGGTAGCTCCTAATAAAGCTCCTCCCCGCTAGCTGCCTCCTCCCTCTCGTTAGTCAGACCGTGTGATAGGCAGAGCCCACGGCCAGGACAGTAGCCAGCAAACAATAGCAAGCAATTAACAGCAAAAACAAGCAAGGCCCCCAAGCACAGCAAAAAAAAAAAAAAAAAAAAGATGGAAGGAACAGCCTGGAAACGCCCATAGCCGGCCACTTTTGTGAATCGATGTACACTTCTGCATGTACGTGAAAAACAAAGCAGAATTGGTTTGGGAGATTTTCATTGGAATTTTTCCGGTTTTCTGATACAGTGGTTTCTCACTGCAGTGAACCATTCTAGGAGCTGAAAAAGTACAGAACCACAAGGAAATTAAATGCTAAAATGGTTCAACATGTAGATTGGGGGGTAAAATTTTACCCTACTACAATGTAGCAGAAATGCAGAAATGGTCCACTCTTCTGGATCCTTTATGTGAAGGAGAGGAGAAAGAAGGGTCAAGTAAAGGGGACCTCACTGTCAACCAGACAGCATACTTATAACCATTGTGGAGGCAAGTGACACAACAAAACTGATACTGCAGCTGCTGCAGTTATGGGGAACCCCCTATATGATAGTGCTGTCTGATGGTTCACCACCACTACTTCTGCTAGCTCTTGAGACATGCCTTCCTTGTGCACCTGGTCCAACCTTCCCCCCTTCCCATTTTTAAATTGATGTGCTACTTTTTACAGGAAGAGATCCACAGAAGTAGAGTGATTCTCTTTCCCTCAATGTTTTCATCAGCCACCCATCACTGTGGTGAGATTAGAAGAATTATAAAGGAAATAACAAAAAAAAGCTCTCCTTGCAGTTCAAGGGCTGTACAAACATTAACTTCTGTTGCTGCAGAAGATAGTGTAGCCATAGCACATCCAAAGAGTTCTCCTAATGCTTCAACCTGTATAATTATCAAACCAGTTCAGTCAGGAAGGTGACAGGACAGTATAGCACTACTCTTAGTGTAATTGCCCTCTTTCACTATTGTCTTTCACCAAGACATCAAGCAGCTTCTAATGGGGGACAAAAGGCAAGCCTTCCAGGCTGTCCTCTGATCAAGGCTTCTTTGTCTGTGCAGGAATGGGGCAGGCTATAGCCTCTGTTGGCTTGTAAGCCGAGGACCCTGCTCCTTGCAGTCCAACACAGCTCTGCTCCTCGTTGGCATATTTATTGTGGACCCAGAAAAATGGAATGTAGATATAAGTTGTTTTGTTCTTATTAGGAAGGTCTCACCCATGCCAGAGCCTGGACAGCCTGTTGCATGCCTAAGGAACAGCTGCCAGAGCAATGGGCTTGATTGTATTCCTAAACTAAATGCAGATTCCCTACATACACTACACAACTCTGTGTGGATTGAGATGGATTGCAGTCTTTTATAGAGGAAGCTTTCCAACTAACTTCAGACCTCTCAACTTAATGTCCCATAAAATGTACAAATACCATCTAATGTCAGTAGCAAGTCTTATTAACAGAGAAATATTTATGGTACCATCCTTTTCATTTATTGAAGTTAGCTTCATTAAATTCAATAGGCCTTACTTCCAGATAAATGTAGATATGGCTGCAATCTTAGGTGTGTGGGGCAGTCTTTTGTTTAAAAGGTTTCCACCAAGAAATTAAGAAGATGGCTCTTCTTAACATTTTGTTAACATGGTACAAAACACATCCAGCAGAATCTTCCTAACACTGAATCAGACCATTGGTTCATTTAGTTCAGGACTGTATATTGACTAGTAGCAGTAGTCGAAGGTTTTTCCCAGGCCTATCTGGAAATGCCATGAATTGAATGTAGGATCTTTTGTGTGGTGTGTAAAGCAACTTGTATATCACTGTGGTATGGCTCTTTCCATATCCTCTGACATTCTTTCCCTTAGGTTGGAATGCTGCAGAATGGGATGCTACACATGTACTTATTCTCAATATTGTACATAATATGTGCAAAAGCAGGTGATTTAAACATATGAGCTACATTCAGAATGCAAAATGTGAGTTATTGTATTGTGTTGTGTTGTATTGTGTTATTATTTTGTGTTGAGGAGCATCTGTCCCAACTGGAATTTTTTGGAAAATTATGCAACAAATGTCCTAAAGAGACCATCCTTCTAGAGAAGGAACTTCCAGTTACTTGCTATCAAATTTTACTGGGTGTCAAAGGGCTATGTATCAGAATGCCTAAGTTTCAATAGCACAATATTATATCAAATGTTTTCCAGATAGCATAAACAAATTAGAAACATAGGTTGAGATCCTGCTCCAGAAGACACAGTGTAAGTTAATATTCATGGAGTTACACTTCAGTTGCACTACACTGCCCTGTTACAGAATTTTAACACTGCACAACCAACTGTACATTGTACCCTGATGCACAAGGTGTAACCACGCAATCAATGCTCAATGTGCAATGATGCCCAGTGAATAATGTAAAATACACAATGAGTGCAATCACACCATACAAGGAACTCCATTTTTATAACTTTCAATTAATTTGAGCATTCTGTATCAACCAAAAATGTTTGCTCATTTGTATAAGGCACCAATTGAATGCCAGCCATCCACAATATAATCCCCATCTGGTAGTTTACGATGCAGCAACAGTGGCAGGTGGTGGCTGCCAAGTCAGTGGGTGAACAACCAATCCAAGTGTTAGCTTGAACATTAAAGGAGATGTCCAAGATGCTGAACCTATGGGGGGGGGAATAGGATACAACACTTTGGACACCTCCAAGTTCAAACTAAACCCAGAACACATTCACTACCCTACTAACATGGAGGCCACCAGCTGCCAGTGTCTAATAAGATGCGATGCAAAAAGGATCGGAAAAGATAGGATAGAAAACAAACAGGAAAGGCAAGAACAACCCATCCAGGTGCTAATGTTTCACTAATGGTGAATTAGATGGAAATGGTTGCTAACAAGTCAGAGGTGCAGAGCAAGACTCCACAGACAAACTGTTGGAATGAACCATCCCTTCCCTTTCCTATCTCTCTTCTTCAACCAGGTGGAATGATTGCTAATAGAATGTAAAGGCAGGTGCAAAGTGTTCTCACACAATTTAAGAAGTCACTTTGACTTTACTGACATGACCAGTTTGACACATTCAATTAGAACCTGTCTTGTTGGGATGCTTCTGAAGAATTTCTGAAAAGTTTTGGAAGCAACAGGAGCATTAGAAGAAGTTCCTTGCTGTGCTGTATGAGGCCAACAGTCTTCGTGGTGTCGAATGTTGTTCTCAATGCTAGACAAGCAAAGCCAAGAGAGAAACAGGGTGCTCAGAGTGTCTGTATGTATTCATCGAGATCTATAAGCACTTTGGATGCATTTTCCTGTCTTTATTTTGCTTGGTTTATTTCCTGTGGTTCCCCTGGCCTTTTCCTCTCTCCTCTCTAGTCAAGAGGCTGACCTCCTTTCCCCAAAATAGGCTCCACATCATTTAAAACTCAGAACACATCTCAGAATAGCTGTCAACAACTGTCCCCTGTGGGACAAATTAAGATTAGCAAATTAATCCCAGTTTAATAGTAATGGCAACAAATTAGCTGTAACACTAGTGTTTCCAAGCTCTAAACAGGTCATCACAACAACATCCATTCTCCATTGTTTGTTTGTCCCATTGCAGAGGTATACTTCCATGGGAAATGAAAGTGTCATTTCACTACATACCAGCATGAATTTTTCTAATCTTTTTTTTTTTCAAATCTTTCAGTGCCTCTTGTACAAAGAAATAAAGAAATAGTTCAATTCCCGTTCAAATACTCCACTGTAGTTCCAGGCATTTTATAATGCCTTTTTTCTTTTGTACCTGCCCCCCCCCCAAAAAAAAACTGATGCAGTTTTAGGATCCGTCAACAGAAAAATAATATCTAGACTGAGGGAAGAAATAGTATCATTCTGTTCTGCTTTGATCAGATCTCATTGCACTAGTCTGTCCAGTTGTAGGTGTCACAGTTCGAGAAGGATATTGAAAATCTCAGACATGTCCTATTGTACATGGCTATTGTATAACCTCTTAGTCTTCTCTTTTCTCTCTTCTCTTTTCTCTCTTTCTCTTTTCTCTCTTCTCTTTTCTCTTAACCATACCCATTCTTCTAAGCTGTTGCTCACAGGACTTGGTTTCCAGATGTTTTCATATTTGGTCACCCTCCTCTGGACATGTTTGAGATTTTCAATATTCTTCTTGAACTATGATGCCTACAACTGGACAGAGTATTGCAACTGAGATCTGATCAAAGCAGAAGCAGAACATGGACAGATGTCACGTAGCAAATAGAGCAAGCTTGTTTTCTGCTGCTTCAGAAACTAGAACACAAACCAGTGGATTCAAATGATTAAAAAAGGGATTCTACCCAGGAAGAAGTTGTCTGTAAACACTGTTTCAAGAGTGGAATGGATTGCTTCAGAGGATCATGAATTCTCGTTCTGTGGAGACATTTAACTAAATGTTAGATAGCCTTTTCCTTGGAATGGTTTAATTATGTATTCCTGCATGGCAGAAGGCTAGACTAGATGGTTCTCATGTTCTCATGATCTCTTCCAACTCTGTGATTCTATAATCACTGAGGGATTTGTGCTTTCAGCAGTCCCCAAAATGTAGGGATCTATATGTGCAAGTCACCTGATCACTAGAAAAGATGAGAGAAATACAATACTAAAGCAAATGTGCTGGCAAATGGACCTTCGCTTTTTGTATCCAAGAGGCTACTGGACTAAAGTGTTAACTCTTTCATCTTTTTTTTTTCTTTGTATCTGCAGTGCAGGTATGTTTTGTGATCTTAGGCAGGAGCCCACTTGTTCATAAATGTAAGGTTTTGATCTTAGCCCTTTTAGATTTCCCCATCTCCCCTTCAAACAGGTCATCTAATTTACTGGTGTGCAGCCTTAGAAAATAAATGTTTTATATATGCTTTAATTACATCCTTTTTTCATTTCTACATTTTTAAAAGATTGAAGTCTACCCTCAACTATATTAGAGAGGTTAGAGGCCTAAAATAAATATCGCATGCTCACTGCCATTTTAGATGCTCTCTCTCACACACATTCTCTCCCCCCTCCAACCTCCCTTCTTTATGAGAGAGGGATGGGGAGCGAGGCAAGAACAATGCTTTTCAGCATTCTTAATATTTTCCAGTGACTAGTTTTGGGACTCAGTCACATGACCATGCCATGAGCTTTGATGATCTGCAATCCTAAGACCTCAGAGTAGGCATTAATGTCCTTTGTCAATAACCTTCTTGAACTATTGTGCCCAGAACTGGACACAGTATACCAAGTCCAACCAAAACAGAATAGAGTAGGACTACTACCTTGCTTGAAGATTTCTGTGGGGCAAAACCACAGTTCATTTGCTACAGATTACATAAATGCACAATGTTGCTCATTCAAAGTGTTGACTGGCTAGCTGTCATATAGTGAACCTGCTGTTACTTGGTCATTGCTCTCAGTCAATGTGCTGAATGCTGCACTATGGATTTTCATTGTATTTCATCAAGGTACTGGCAAACCTGTTCTTCTTCATAGTGATATGCTGTTTCTACAAAGGTAGGATCATTTTACTCCTGCTCTATACTATGCAACTAGTTTAGTTGAACAATATGTGCATTTACATACTTGTTGTGTCCGCATTTTTTTGTATCCATTATAACAGTTTGGAAACCCTTTTTTGGGGGAGGGGTGTTCTCCAGAGCTGCAAACCTACCTAAACTATGATAGCTGGTGGCTCACATGTCAGTGGGACTGTGGATCTGTTCTAGGTTTTAGTCTGATTTCTAAAGGAGTTATCTGAGGTTTTGAACCTGCTTGCGAGAATAGGATTTAGCACTTTGGTTAGCTCCTTTAAATTTCAGACTAATATGCAGAGCACCACCAATTCCCCTCACTTGGAAGCTACCACTTGCCACAGCACCTACGCAGATAATTTTTCACAGGATTTTTCTTTCATCTCGGAATCATAGAAGGAAGTCACATATAGCCACTTTTCCACCATAACAGAGGGAAGTAGATTTCACACACACATTGTTTTTGACAAAAATCTTAAAAGTGTACTACTTGGCATCTGGAGTGGCTCAGGTGGAAGGACATATTCTAAAAATTAAGAGACAGGGTGTCTCTGAGCACATTCTTGGTCCAGGAATTTGTAAATGGCACCGGAACCTAGGTCACAAGTCCTTTCAAATAAAAACCCACTCCTGGTTTAACTGCCTCCTCCCATTTTAGTTCTCCAGTTTAGCAGGACTGCAATGGTTACTGATTTACTACAAATCACCTCAAAATCTAGCAATATCTCCCCACATACTGTATTTCTTGTCCACCCCCACACTATAATACCACTTCTGTGCCTTTCAATGACACTCCCCACCACTCCCACTCTGCTATTTTGCCGAGCAACTTGTTTGGAATCCTAGAAGAACCTCCTGAGAGTGCTTTTTCTATTACATTGTTTTACTACAAGGTTTTGCATTCTGCACATCCATCATAATCATTCTGCTTAGGAAAGTGTCATACGGCATGGCTCATCTCCTACTCCTTTCTGCTCATAAAAGATAGAGGGCTGAACTCTGTAAATTTGTATAGCTCATAAAAGTGAAAGACTGATAGTACTACTTAAGGACACTGTGAATAGTCGCCGAGTAGGCTTCCTGCCATATAAGCTGGAATGTGTTCAGCAGTGAATTATATATCAAAGGCTTCTCAAACACCAGTGGCTTATTAAACTCCTAAGCATATTGCCTAATATCTCTTTACATGAACCACCATCTTGGATTTTCTTCCTATTAACATCCATGTTGAATTGTGGGCTTCGGACATTTATTTATATATTTAGATGTGTATAATTTATATCCTGACTTTCTCTGGCCATGGGGCCAAGATGGCTCACATCAAGTTAAAAACAAAGTACAGCTAAAACCTATTTGAAACAAAAGCTGAAAACCATTGAATAAACAATGATTGAAAGCACTAACTCACAACAGTTGGGGAAAAAATTAGAAGCCAGCAAAAAGGTATAATACACCCCAGTAAAAAATCCTTCTGCCAGGAAAATTTGGAGATGCAAATGCCCACCTAAATAAAAAGGTCTTCACCTGCAGGCAAAAGGACAGAAAACAGGGGGAGAATTGAGTCTCCCATGGGAGAGAATTCTACAAGCTGGAAGCAGCTACAGAGATGGCTGTCTTCCTTCTGCACACCAAACACATCTGTGATGGTGGTGCGTTGGAGAGAAAGCTTTCTTCCAATGGTGTAAGAAGTCAAGAAGACTTAAAGAGAGAGATAGAGGCCATTTCTGCTACAAACCCCAGAATTCTACAGGATGTTGAAAGTGGAATAATAGCACTTTAACAGTGTAGTATGGAAATGGCCATAGACTTTCAGATAGTCTGAACCCAATGGCCAGAAAGTCCATTTTGAATTGTGCCTGGAACAGGAACAATAGCCAGTGAAGTTATTGCAACATGGGAGTTGTGTCTGCCTTTTAACCAGCCCCGGCTGGCAGCTTGGACACAGCATTTCAGACCCGCTACAGTTTCTGAACAGTTGTGTGGGTATAATGCTGATAGTTTCCTATATAACACTCACATGAAGCCATAAGGAGCTAGATGGGAGACTCTTGAAGAACCTTGGGGAGATGGATGGATGTCATTGTCTAGGAATATGTATCTGCCCATCATCTTATATAGGTTTCCTATGAGAATTGCTTGGCAGCCTCTGTCCAGGTTCAGTGTACACATTGGTAAATCAGCTCAAATATTCAATAAACAACATAGGTCTCCGGGGATTTCTTCTCCTGTTGATAACTGCTGTGCCTGGAATGTGTCGTTGCTCTAGCTAGTGGGGTGTACATGACAATATTTTTGGTGTAATTTAAGAGAATTTGGTTTTGGAGGAGCTCCTTCTCCATGTAGCTGATTGATTCTGCAATGTCGGATAAGAGATTCTCCCTGAAGCTGCCACACTCAGGTTCGGTGCTTGCATTATGCTGTCAGGTTTGATCAGGAAATAACACTGTGTCGAAAGTCTCTATTGGCCATGATTGCATTGCTTTAAGAGTAGCAGAATAGAAGTTTACATTCCTTCCTGTTATCACTGCAGAAGGAAAGTAAAAGGACTTTCTTTTGCCCTTGTGCCATTTAAGGGTAAATTCTCCAGACCTGTTTGTGTTACCTTGCCAGAGATTTCTGATAAACCATATTGATCTCAGGAAGCCAAGGCGGATTACTGGATGATTATAATGTTCTACCAGCTAGAACCTACCTAGTTAGTTACTTTTGGCCTTCTCTGCTGTTAGCAGACTAGTTTGCCACTAAACTATGTTGATAACACTGTAGATTCAAGTCAGATCTAGTTTATATCAAGTCTTAATCCTGTCTCATATAGGCAGACCCCTGAAGTGTTCCTACAATGGATATATAGAAGTTGAAGCAGTACTGAAGTGCTGTAATTATATAATGTAAATGTACATTATGTACATTATACAATTACATGTATAATGTAAATGCAGAGACAAATGCAAAATCCTACATTTAAACCACAGACACCAAATGCACAGATATAGGATGGGGATACATAGTTCAGCAATACTACATGCAAAAAGGACTTGGGATTATTGTTGACTGTAAACTGAACATAACCCAGCAGTATGATGTTGCGGGGGGGGCGGGGAAGGCAAACAATTTTTTAGCCTACATTAATAGAATTATAGTTTCCAAGCTGAGGTAATAGTCCCACTATATTCTGCACTGGTCAAGTCTCACCTGGATCTCTGGGTACCTCATTTTAAGAAGGATATAGACAAGTTGAGCAGGTTCAGAGAAGGACAACACTAATAACTAGAGGAATGGAGAACAAATCATACAAAGAAAAGTTGAAGGAGCTGGGCATGTTCAATTTGGTGAAGAGAGGTGACATGACTGCAGTCTTTAAATACCTCAAGGGCTGTCACAGAGAGGAAGGGACATGCCTGTTTACTGCTGCCACAGAAGGTAGGACCAGTTCTAATGGTTTAAAGTTACAGAACAATAGATTTTGATCAAACATTAGAAGGAACTTAATGACAGTAAGAATGGTTTGGAAAAGGAACCAGCTGCCTGGAGAGGTCATCGGGTCTCCTTCTCTGGACCTCTTGAAAGAAAGGCTGAACAGCTACCTGCTAGAGATGCTTTAGCTGGAGATCCTGCATTGAGTAAGGGATTGAACTCAGTGGCCCATGAGACCCCTTCCAAATGAATCTGCTTCTTGTTTGGGTAGTGGTTCTCTCACTCCCCCGTCCCCATTTTTAGCAAGAAATCAGAAAAAAGGTTGTTTTTGACTACCCCTCCTACAGCCACTGGCCATGTAGGCTATGGGTTCTGGATGAAGTATTTATATATCTATTTATTTATGTCCCATGATTGGAACATAAGGCAGCTTTTATCATTTTTTTATGGGCTTGTGTGGGGGACAAATTTTTTAGATGGTCTGGATCTCAGATTTTATAGGTCATTACAGAACTTTGAATTGTGCTCCAAAACTGATCTGTATCCAGTAAAGCTGTTGAAATAAGGGAGTTATATGTTCCCTATTACGAGCCCCAGTAAGCAGTTTGACCATAATATTTTGAATTAATTGAAGTTTCTGGGTGCTCTTCAATGACAGTCTCACCTTACAGGTATCCAACCAAGTCAATACCTATGTCAGGAGTTATGGCCAGATCAGACGTCTCCAGGAAAGGGCATAGCCAACACACTAGCTTTAACTATACAAATACACTCCTGATTGCTGTAGAAACCTGGGAATCTACGTTTATAGAATGGGTCTGCTTTTCAACTGATCACAAGCACCTCTGTATTGTTGCAATTGAGTTTCAAATTATTGACACTTTTGTCTTATTTTGTCCATTACTGACATGCTTCTGTCCATTTTGTCCATTACTGACATGCTTCTGATCTTACGAACCTTCTAATTTGTGACCCAGAACTGGCTTGGTTTCTCCATAGTTTGCTTTTTTGGACTACAAGTACACTCACCTGGACACTTGCTACCCTGAATCAGGACAGCCATCTTCTGAAACTGGTCCTCTTGGAAGGACTAAAACCAGACGGTGTTATAGAAAAGTATCCAACAATAGTTTCTGGTATCAAAGGCCACTGAAAGTCCAACAGAACAGTAGTTTCCAGTGTAAATCATCCACCAAAGTAACCCAAATATTCTTCATATAAACCAGCAGTTCTCAATATTTGGTTCTCCAGATGGTCACAACTTCAGTTCCTACACACCCCAGCCAGCGTGGCCAATGGTGAGAAACTGTGAGAGTTGAAATCCAAAATCTCTACCAACCAAAGACCAAGAACCACTGATCTGGGAAATCTATCTCCTCCAGGAATATCTAGAGCTGAGAAGCCAGCATGCACTATAAAACCTTCTTCAAGAATGGGAACTGCCTAGTAATTATCCAATACACTGGTATTCAGATGGGTCTTAAAAAAAATCTGCCTCTTTTAGGCATGATAGAACCCTCCTTTGTTTGAGAGAGGCCATCCTCACTCCCTTTGTCAATCTGTTTTTATTGTTGAACAAGTAGGAGCCCAAATTACATCCACTGGGACTATCAGCTAAGGTCTCCAAGTCAGAGTGGACCTAACTGGTTTATTCACAAAGTAAATCAGCCAATTTGCCAAATTCTGGTTCACAGACATTCTGTTATTCTAGAGCAATTTCCCCTTAAATTATAGAGCATCCAGTCTATTCTGAGGAAATAAAATGTTAGCAGTCTGAAGGAAGCTGCTGAAATAAACCCTGTCACTGAAGAAAATAAGTTCCTAGCCTCTTGGACCTTGAACAACAATGGCGGCAGTAGCAGCAGCAGCAACAACAACAACAACAACAACAACAACAACAATAACAAAGTCCATTTGTGCCTGTACATTAGTCATAGCATTCTTTTTCATCACAAATTAAAGTTTAAACTCCATGGGTCATGATCTGTTAGCTATTCAGTGAACACACAGCCCTCCGATGCACACTTACCTGGAATTAAGTCTCACTGACTGAACACAGCGTGAATTACTTCCAGCTGAGCAAACAGGCATAGAGTTGGGCTTTCTATCTTCAAAAGGACTTTGAGATTTGTATTATTTCCATTATTTTTCATGTTTGTGTCTTCACATCCTGCTCATGCGCACATATACACACACAATAGCATGGAAACCTCAATTATTCAGTTGGTTTCTGTGAAAGGTTGAAAGGATGATATGGAAAGACAACATCATATTAAATCAACTTTAAGAGCCCTACCAATTCTGGAAATCACTACATTTCTCCCTTGGTTTATGTCTGCCATTTCCTGCTACTAATGCATGCCTATGTGGTATGCTTGGATCATTCTAGGTCTTCTCATTTATTCATGAATACACTTTTTGTCTTGTGTTTACTGAACAGAATGCATTACTGAAGCCTGGGTTTCATGGCTATATTCTACATGTTGGATGAAAGCAAGAGATATAATATGGAGGAAGAAAAACTTTTTACTCCTACTCCCAGAGTTATTTTCATTACAAATAAAGACGTGGATTACACAACACTGATAATCTGGAGACTATAATTAGATAGTTTGAGACCTTCTAATTATGTTCCAGAAAGGTGACAAAAGCCAGATATTGAACTGCAGCATATTAATTAGACATTTTGTCCTGAAATATATGCAGAAAGAAGAGTGTACAATTACCATAATTTAAAAGTTTTTTTACTAGAAAGGTTAGTATTGTCTTGTAAACAGGACTGCAATTTGCATTTTTCAATATTACATATTTCACACTGCAAATAAGTTTATTAAGTGAAGGCCATGGTCACGTTCCAAAGAACATACGCTTCATGCAGGCATTATTGCTCTGCAGTATCATCATCATCATCACAACCACCAGCAGCACCAATTATTGGCTGTGATTCCATATCATGGCCTACATTGCATAACTTTATGCATACTTAGTTACATGGTGGAAGTGCTAAGGACTTTCCTAGTGAATTGCAAAGATGTACAGTCATCCCTCCACATTCGCTAGGGTTAGGGGCACTGGACCACCATGAAAGTGGAAAAACCGTGAATAACTCTAGGCTCTCCCAAACCATGTTTAACACACAAAAAAGCATGATCACCATATTCAGCTTAGCATGGATTCCTTTGAGGCATCAGGGTTCCTTCACAAAGCAGAAGTGAATTGCTGATGGGGCTTCCTGCCACCTCCACTGCTGCTCCACACTGTAGTCCCTATTAAAAATGGCATAGGGAGGCAGCAGAGGTGACAGCAAATAATCTGTGAATAATCAAATCCGCAAAAGTGAAACCTGCAAATGTGGAGGACTGACTGTATATCATGCCACTGGCAAGAGTGTCTTGATGTGTGTTGGGCTCTAACAACGTGCATCAACACTCCCTAGCCAGTGTCCCAATTCACTTTGGGAGTGCCAAAAGTGCATTGGTGCTTGTGCACCAATCCAGTTCTAAAGTGTTCCCAATGACCCATGGTCACTTTGCTGGTGACTCCCCTATGTAGTAACATCATGGCAGCCTCTTACTGAATAAAGATGTTGCAAAACTGCTCTTATTTTCCACAGATATTAATCCACTCACAAAGACATGAGTTCCTTACTGAATTCTGGCCATGCTTATTATTTATCCATGCAGACATCTCGTAGAAGAGCACAGAGTTCTGTATCTGGACAGTTGGTCCCACAAGTGCAAAATATGCCACGTTATAACATAGAAAGCACCAATGGTTTGTTATCTATTGGCAGTTACTGGCATCATCGGTGCTTACATAGTAAAAGGGAAAATTTGCAGAAAAAATATCCTTGATGTCAGCCACCACAAGATGGTAGGCTTGGTAGTTGATAGGTCTGCAACAAAATTCACAAATTTTCTCAAGAGATTTTTGCATATTCCTGGAAAAGCTGAAGTTTTGGGCAGAGTAGTGACTGTTGCATTACTGTAATAGTCAAAATTGAAGTATGCCACTGGCAGGCAGTGAATGACAATAACAAACAATCAAACAAGGTAAAGGGCAAAGCAAAGCTGAGCAACAGGTAGCTGAGCTAGCCTAAGCAAGATGTCTTTACAGGCTGTTACAGCCCTCTTAGTTCATGTCCCCATATTTACAGCACCCCGCTTCCTACACCTATCTGGGGGAGCAGGATGACTCCCTTAGGGGGTTCCCCCTTCTGCCTTAGTTTTTAAAAAAGAATCACACTGACAAAGCAAATCAGATGCCTAACACATATCATTTCGGTGGGGCCTAGTGGCAATAATAATTTGCACTACCCCAAATATACATAGATTCACACACAATAAAGAGATTGGTACTACTACTTTATTAATTGGCAAGAAAGTAATTTGAGAATTCAGCCAAGGTACTGAAACCAGCAAGATAACATTGTATAAAGTTGGCAAATGAAAAGACGCTGAGACCAAGGCCCTTTCCACACCTTACCTTTTTCCGGCGCTGGGGTGCAGGGACCGCACGAGCAGCCTCTGGTGAGAGGCTGTTGCGTCCCTGCTGCTTCAGCTCCGCACGAGCTGCCTGCTTGGGGGAGAGTTCCACCTCTTCCTTCCACAGTGCAGTCTGGGAGTTTCCCAGGCTGCGCTGGGGCAGGAAGCACAACCGGCGTGGCTCCAGAGGCTCCGCACACCAGGTAAGTGCACACAGGGCCCGGGAGCAATGCGCGATCATGCACCATTCTCAGCTTCCAGCCGAAAATGAAAAGATGTGCGATCGGCCCCTACCGGCCCTGGAGCGTCGCGCGATTGTGAGTGCATTGTGCAAATCGCTCCTCACAATCACTTGACGCTCCAGGTGCCCTTTTGCATGGCAAATGCCATGCAGAAAGGGCTCAAGTCCAATTGATAATCAGCCACTACCAGAACCCTCACCACAGTTCTTTCAGTATCTGCTGCTAACAACTTAAACCTAGCTAATGAATACTGAAATGCATGACTATAATTTCAGCAATATCACTCTCCTTCCTCATAAGCACTGTGACTGGAAACTGTGGTTGATGAGGATTCTGGTTCAAGGTTGCATATCCTAGGTTGTGAAGTCAGGCGTCCTTCCTCCTCCTCCTCCTCTGTATCACATTCCCTCTTTATAGGGTCATAGTCTAGTCATAGTCCAGCTTCTTTCCTGCCTATTTTTAATGCCTAAATTATTTTGGAACTGAGTCATACTTATCCAGTCCAATTTGTTCATGGTCTAAATAATTCTCAAATCAGCCAGATTCTGTTCAGAAGTCAACCACATTGATTGCATAGCCCTAGTTACAATGCTTAGGGCTGTTTAACTTGGAGAGGGGGAAGGAAAATAACAGGTCTGTGTAAAAGTATGCGTTGGTGGGAAAAGTGAGCAGGGTCCATTTTTTTCTTCCTCATTCAAATAACTTGAACCCAGGATTACTTACTAATACTGAGTGGTTAAACAAAATCAAGATATAATAAAAGTAGTTACTTCATACAGTCCACAGTCAGACTATGGCAAAAAGGAATGACAGCTGTCAAGCTGGACTATTTTAAAAGGTGCACAGATGATGGAGAAATCACTGGTTCCATTGCCAGAGACAGCGCACCTCTATATATTAATTTCTGGAGAAGACAAGAGGAAGGATGGTGTTGCACTATTGTCTTGGTTGTGGACCTCTAACATATCTCTGAATGAACAGAAATTTAGAGCACTGTCACACTACACAATTATAAATCTGTACTTCCACCTTAACTGCTATGACAACATCCTACAGAAACATAAGGGTTGTAATCTGAGGGTCATTCACACAACACAAATATAGCACTTTTATTCCACTTTAACATACATGGTAACAACGTACGAAATCATGAGGTTTATAGTTGAGGGAGGCACTGGAGTGGTCTGGCTGCAAATTCTAAATGCCCTTCCCTAATCTGCCAGTCCCAGGATGAAATCATTTCCATAGGATGAAACCATGGCAGTCAAAATGGAATCATAATGCTATAACTACGTAGTGTGAAAGGGCCAGTAAACAGAGTGGGCTTTTGATCCAGCATGTGTTTTCTTATGTTCCTAATGCTAGGCTACTGGCCTACTTTAATTGCCTACCAGAGCAAGAATGGCTTCCAATTCAATTTTTCTGGTGTTTGCTAAGATTCCAAATGACCAAGTATAGAAGTTTAATGATAACCAGACAAACAAAATGAGTTACTAGTCTCAACTGCTAGTTTGCTTCTGTAAGCATTTTACTTTATGCATTTTTTAATGTTCTGTTTTGCATGTACAACACAGGCATTGTGATTTATGAGTTCAACCTCTTTTGTCCTGGCCTCTACTGTTGGCTTTGGAAGTGCAAATGGAGATTCTATTTTATAACGTCTGCTGCTATGTTTATCCCTTGACATTTTGATTTGTGATGTACTGCAACCTGTGTACACCTTTTGCTAATGTCTGAATTCTCCTCTCTGCTTTGGATATTGTTGTTGATGATGCAGAGGACCTTCAGGATGATCCAGCCAAAGCAAAGCACTCTTTAAGTCTTGACTAACTGAACAGAAGAATTAAGCATATTCTTTTTAACTCTTTATATTGATGACAGTGCTTAAATGTGCCTACCTTTTGCCCTATCTGGACTGTGTCCTTTGGTTGCACTTGGGTATTTGATCTACAGTCCCAGTGTTGGTGGCTGCTTATAGATTAAGGTACACCATCACTCTCAACAAGCTTATACATATGACTTGGAGTAATAAAAGATCATTTAATATTCAATGCACATTAATTGTCACTGCTTGAGCTGGCAGATAGAGAGTACACTTTCCCATTCATCCTGCAATGTATTCAGTTTCTGTAATTTAAATGTGGGCTGCATCAGATGCCTCATGTCAGAATGCTCATTGCCATGCAGCTCTCCAACTATATCTTAGTCTAGATGCAGTTCCCAAAGCAGCAAAGCTACACAAGGACAGAGCAAGCTGCTGCACATGTGTATTTCCCTTTCTGGAAGTGGGTGAATGTCTTGCATTTGCAAATAAGAGATTTCAGCAGGAATATTTGTCCATTTGTGTACGATGTAAAATGCTGAAGGACAACCTCAGTACTACCAACACCCTTAAATAATTTGTACAATGATTTTTTTTTTCCGGAGGACTAGGTTCATGCCTTTCTTTAACTTTGCTTTTGAGACCAAAGGATGTATTAAAAAGTGGGGTGGGGGGAAGGTATTTATGATGCACCTGACGTTTAGCTATGAGACACTTTGGGTTCATCTCCAGGCAAATGGGAGACAAATAAATGAGACAGACAGAACATTTTTCCCCTTCACACATATAAGTCAATAATTTTCTTGTTTCTAATTTGTGGTTCAAAATTTGATCTCCAGATGGTATGACATTGCCATGAAATCAGGTGCCTTCTGAACTTATTTCACAGAGGCCACAGACTGCAAATCTTTACAAAAGGTCCCAAAGGCTGGGAAAGAGCTGTAGATAGGAAGAAATCTAAAAGATATGCATTGCAAAATATGGCAAGGAAATGTTGGGTGCAATCCAATCAAAAAAAGAATGTATAATTAAAATTATTTTTAATGTTTAACTTCTTTCCCACTCCTGTAGCCCTGAAAACAATATGAAGTAAGATAGTTCCCAAAGGCAGTCATGGGTGGATTCAAAAGGCTAAAACCACAGGGCTTCATAGTAAACTCAGAATTTAGTCCTCTTTCCCTCATTCCCCATGATGTTTGAAAATAGGGGTGGAAGTACATCTGATAGCATGAGCCAGGATATTAATGGGTTTATTCCACTGATGAAACTATTTCTGACAGTTGAATCCTCCTGAATTCTTTTATGAGACCCCAAAATCTGTTCTTCTGAAATCTTCTGGAACAGGATAATTTGTGTCATGGGTTGCTGTTGAGGAGGGGGGGAAAGGGAGTTCTATCACACTGGTGGTCAGTTGCTAGTATAATGGTAGATATAGGCTAACCTTTAAAAAATTAAATGGGAAGAAGTACTTATAAGCTGTCAGACATAATCTAAAAGACAGCATTGTGGCACAAGTTTCCTTGCAACCTCATAAAAAGGCAGTCAAAGGGAGAAGTTGATTATACAACTACATCATAATGGCTCTTTATTTGTACAGTGTGCTTTCTAATACACATCAGCTACAAAATACAGAAACTCATGTGTATGCACACTTGTGTTTGAAAACTATTTATATATCATTTCTGGTTTCATAGCTCCTCAGAGGTTCTCAGAGTAGTCTACAAAGAATAGCATGGCACAATCACATTTAAATGTAGGCCCTTTTCGCATGGCATTTGACATGCGAAAGGGCCCCTGGAGCATCGTGCAACTGTGAGGAGTGGTCCACACAATGCACTCACAATTGCACAACGCTCCAATGGCTGGCAGGCACCAGTCGCGCACTTTCATTTTCGGCTTTGAGCCGAAAATGGTGCATGATCACGCATTGCTCCGGGGCCCCACATGCACTTGCCATGCATGCGGAGCTTCAGAGCCACAGCGCTCACACTTCCTGCCCCAACGCAGCCTGGGAAAATCCCAGGCTGCACTGCAGAAGGAAGAGGAGGAGCTCTCGTGCTACCTGCTCATGAGCAGGCAGCAGCTGCGGAGCTGAAGAAATGGGGACATGAGAGCCTCTCACAAGAGGCTGCTCGCGCAATGCCCACATCCCAGCTCTGCAAAAAGGTGAGTTGCGGAAAGAGCTGTAGTATCAGAACAGAAATATTATGGTGCTATTTGGACCCCATTTTTTTTCCATATCCTTGAATTTCCTAGGCATTGCCCTTTGGCTGCTGACTACAAGCCATCAACAGAGCTTGTGAAGTTACCTTTTCAATGTAATGAGTTGTGCAGCTGGCTATAACACCTCCCAAGGCATAAGTTAGCATTAAAGCAGCAAACGGTTTTGCTTTGGTTTGGTTTGGTTTTTTGGTAGCTCATTACATTACATTGTGTGTTGTGTTACTCATTGCTTTTTCATTTACTTTTCTGTTGCTTTTTTTAAAAAAAAATAGTTAAATTTTTAAAAGCATGAAAAAAAATCACTGAAAAAGCCTCCACAATGTTGTTTAAAAGTAAAATTAGGTAACATTATTGCCTCTTGTTGGGTCACCTTTAAATGATAGAGATTCATATGTATAACAGGATTCTCCATTAAGAAACCAATAGGGATGTAATTCTTCACTGACTTTCTTCATGAAGGTAGCAATAAGTATTTTGAAGAATTTTCTTACCACTGCAAGAAACCACTCAGTTTTCAAAGGCTATTTACAATTCAGGCCTTTTTCAATGCAATATTTGCATATGGTTGTTTTGCAGAGAAAGCAGCATTTTCTGCATGGAAAATAATATTTCAAAGGAGAAATATTAATTCCTGTGCAAAATATGCAGGGTTTTTGTACATAAAATACTGATTTTATGCACATAACCATGTGTAAATTTTACATAGAATGAATCCCCAAATGTAGGATGTTGAGCATAGAAAATAGCAATTCAGTGTGGGAATTAATATTTCTGCACTGAAATAGTATTTTCTACACAGAAAATGCTGCTTCCTGTGCAAAACAACCATCTGCACATTTTACAAAGAAAAGTCCCAAATTCTGAAGATTTTCATCAGTCCAAAATTCTTCTCGTCAGGGATTCTCAACAGTCAAAAGACATATTTTTCTACCATTCTCTGAATATTCTTTCCATTCCTAGGAGCAAAGACATCAATGACTCAAGAAATAAACTAAAGCTTTATTGTAAGAGCTCCCTTAAAAATAGAACAGCTCCCTAAGGGTGCTTGGTTAACACTGAACTAAGCTAGTTTTACTTTTAGAAGTTAGAAAATAAGGGGTATGAAAGAAGTGGAAAGTTCCCTAAGAGTATCAATTTACATTGCAGAGAGGATAAGATAGATGGATTAGAGATGAGGAGACTTTGGCCACTTCCGCCCTCCACTGTTACAGTGTTATTATTCCACTTTCAACATCCTATGGAATCTTGGGATTTGCGGTTTAGGGAGGGACATTTAGAATTCTCAGCCAGAGAGCTCTTTGGCCTCAATAAACTGTGTTATCTTTAAAAAAAAAAAATCTATCTGTGACTAGGAAGTACTCTGCTGAAAAAAAGAAAGTGATCCAAACAAAGAAACCATTTTTAAAAAGTGACCTTTCTGTTACATTTTAGTATCCTGGAGTTGATATTTGCAAATTCACTGAATGAATTGCTGTGCTTTGTGGAAATTTGAAGGTATTTATTTGAAGTTTTCTTTGAAAATATATCCAGGGATGAATTTTCTTTCTTATCGTTTCCATTTTGTTACCCTCTAACATATAAATATATACTTTTTTTAATGTGTGTGCTTGTCCCCTCTTCTCTTTTTTTCTCAGTTTGGTCATGCATGGCCAGTAAGGGATTCTGGAGGTCTTTGCTGCTTACCTCACCTTTTATAGGCAGGCACTCACACCTACAGTAGGATTTGTGGAGGGCTAGTAGATGATGGGAGCTACGCAAAACCGCAATAGCACTTCCCTCTTGCCACTGAGCTCTGACCAGAAAGCTGTACCAGAGTCAAGTGTATCAAAAACCAACATATAGCAGGGTATGTTGACACAGCTTCAGAAGCGTGCACAGCAGAGTTTAAACTAGCAGCAATGCTCTGAAGCCACAAAAACTCACCCATGCAATGCTATCCTCCAACTTGGAGACATTTAATCTTCTGTTACAATAAGTACATATTTACAGGATTCACGGATCCTCCAAACAGAAGCTCAGCATTCCTTCTGCACACAGCTGGCATAGCCTCTTCTGGGCATAGCCTCCAGACAACGCGATCAGGCAATCGAGAGGACAGTTGGCTAGAACCCAGCTCCTTATATACAACCCTTGCTGATGCAACATCCAGCCAACTTTGCACTTCCCATGTCTGATGCAACCCTCTGCCCCGGTTACATATCACAATGGCTCAGCCTAGAGTCACATGGGATTACCTCATACACTGTCATCCCCAGGTGCAATCCACAATGTACATCATATGTATTTTATTGGACCAAAGGTCATGTCCAACCTTTCCTCACAGGACTGGCTAAAGTAGAATCTCTCAAGCTTTACTGCTCGGTTTACTACAGACATGCTGCTGCAATCCAGCACTGAAAAACTGTGTTTCTCCACCCCTGCTTCAGCATCCTCCCAATGAAATAAAAACCTTCCAGCTAGATAGAGGCCAAGAAAGAAGCAAGTGTACAACAGCTTTGTAAAAAGGAGCTTCTCTTTCAGACATTTGTTGACAGAGACATGCCTGTATATAAAAAATTATAAAATTATATTCCTTGGCATTTCATTTTTCTGTGTCTTTTATTGCATAACACTATTTCCAGCCATACCAATCTATTAAGTCCAGGTTGCAAAGTACATTTCTGTATATGTCTTCCCTCTTTCCATGGCCCTTTCCACAGGTTATTGGATCCTGGCGGCATCCTGCGGGGATCCTGGTATAGCCTGTCTTGGGAGGGGAGTGCAACAGGAGCACTCCCCTCCGCACCTGCTGCCTGCAGGAATGAAGGGGGCATGATAGCCATGCTTCTTCCTTCCAGCACAGCCAGAAACTATCCCAGGCTGTGCTGGGGCAGGAAGAATGGCCATTGCACTTCCTGACCGTCTGCAGCTCAGCTAAGTATGGGAGGGTGGCAGGAAGGCAGTGTGATCACTAGTCATTGATGGTAAGAACCCGTCAATGATTTGTGGTGTGATCACGCTGCCTGGCAACAGGAAAATGACAAGACATGGATGATGTCATGCAGACATGTCTGGGTCCTGTACATCTCCTGTCCCCAATATGGGACAACAATGTCCTGTCGAAAGGGCCTATGAAGGAGATAGATATAGATAGATACAGATATATAGATATAGATATAAAAACTACAGTGCTTGTCACTCAACTGACCTTTAGGTCACTCTGTATAAGAAGCTACTGTATGGTTGTATTTTTAAAATATATTGAAAGTCTTACCTATGCAAAAGGGAGCTGGGATGCCTTATCCTTGGATGATCTCTCAGGTGAACAATTTCATCTGACAAAGGTCTGTCTACTTGATTTCCCTTCTGAACAGCTTGACAATAGTGCATTAATGTCATAAGCAGAGGGAAAGCACCACTATTATAACCATGTATGCTCTCACCCATTTCCCTTTTAAAAGGATTATTACTGAAGCATAAGCTCTTGAACACAGAAGTTATTCAGAGTTGTAATGAGCAAAAGGAGGGAGTTAATCCTGGATGAGATTTTTTTTCAACCTGTTGAGCTGGCTTCTTTGTGTTTTGTGAAATGTTTTTGTCTGTAATCTGTTTTCTTTAAAGGAAAAAAAGGGGGGGTTGTGTTTGCCAAAAACAAAAACATGAGTAAAAATTATTCTAAACAATTCCAGTGTCAGAATTTCTACTGTAGAGTTTCTGGCTTTCTGGCAAGATTTTAAAATTATTTTCAAAGACGCATTAGAAATGTTTTGTTTTTGAAAGCTGCTGTACTAGAACACCTATCTACAAGAATTGACAGATGGATTTCCCAAGGGTCTATTTTTAATTGCACTTTCTGATTCAAGAAATTTAGGAGACTGACTTAAATAGTACATCTGTTTGTAACTCTGAAAAACATCATATTGTCCAGATTTCAAATCCTAAAATCAGAGGACTGGACTGTCACTGTTACTGCAGTTTGGGCCTACCCGGTGATAGCACTAGATATCGCTTTTGATATCAAATTCATTCGGCCTTAGTCTGCCACCCCGCTCCACGTGTTTGCGAGGCCTCCGGACAAGCACGTACACAGGCGCGGCTGGTAAGTGTCAGACATTCCATTCTCCACCTAGGCAGGCAAAACAGAGCCACTTTGTTGCTTTAGGGACTTCCCTGCAAACACCTCTTGCTTAAGCGCGACTCTAAACAAAGAAGCCTGGCCTCGAGCCAACAGTCTTACAAAGCAAAACTAAGCACCTTGCATTTGCATACTGGCTACACTATTGTTGATTCTGTGCTAAGCCGATCATGTTAAACTTGACCTTTTCCAAAGCTTTGTCCCGCTCCAAACTCGCTTTGTTCTCACTAAGTGTGGCATGGCCTGCAGTCACAATTCACCCTATAAAACCCTCCTGATTCCAAGAGCACCTTGGATCGCTCCCGAGTTCCATTCAGTCTTGCTGCCGCTTCGTCTGGCGAGTTCCCCTCGGCCTCCACACTGAGTTTCTTCCCTACCATCTTCAGCTTCTTCAGGACTACAAGAAAAGTTTCCCCCGAAACTCCTTATTTCTAATTCTTCCATTAGCTGTGTGATTGTAGTGTCCTTACTGTTTGTTTGTCTTTTAATAAAAATATCATTTGTGCTATTTTAAAATTGTCTGACTGCTTAACTGACCTGACCCTGTAGACATTGGGTTACAAGATCCCTGCTAAGTTACCCTGCCTTTCGCTAGCTTTAGTGAGTGTTCCAGCTAATTTCCCACCTTTGCATCATTGTGTTTTGGTTATTTGGGCACCCCTCCCAGGACCCCCAGAGAACAGAGTAACAGTCACTATGGTTATTAGTTTAAGATTCCTTTAGTACTAACTGCAAATTAACTTTGGAAATATTTGGGAGACATGATGGCTACAAAGCCAAAACAAAAATTCTGAAAACTGATTTTTTACAAAATCAATTATGGTGTGTGTGTGTGTGTGGTGTACTTTATTAATTCAGAAAAAAAAAGTTTTCTTTGGATACTTCAGATTTTCATGTTTCTTATGTTGTACTTCATTGAAAAATCTGAAACAGAGCATTTACATTATCAGACAGAAAGAAAAATTTCCACAAAATCAATCTTTGGATGTAGACCTACTTGCCATGTTTCTTTAAATAGTAATTCCTGTTAAAGCATGGGAAAGTTATTTGTTTGGACTACAGCTACCAGGAAACTAGCTAATATGGTTTGTGGCCATGCTGCCTGGAAAAGACTATGAGAGTTGTAGTCCAAAAAAGTAACTTTTTCCAGTTCTGATGTTGGTACTCCCCAGTGTATGCTGGAAATCCCAAATCAATTTCACAAATATCTGAATTTATGCATGAGGAAAATATGAGGCCACTTTGGGTTCCATATGAGGAAAAAGGTGGAGTATAAATTAAAAGAAAATAAATAAATTGGTTCATATTTGTACAGCAACTTACTTACTTCATACTTCTTGAACGAAGATGCAACATTCCCTAATGTTGAAAGACTTTCCAATATTACCAGAAGTTCTCCACTGAGTCCCCAATTCTCTTTTCACCCACTTTGCTTAGAAATGTTCCAGAACATTTTTCCTGAGAATGTTCAGCACATTACAAAGAAGTCCAGAGCACTTGGGGCTGAAATTTCATATTAATATAGTTCCTGGTACTGTAGTGCAATTCATAAAATTCATAAAATTTCCTTCCCTGCAAGCATCTATGCTAGGATGTGTGTTTCCAAACATGTCCAAGAACAACAAGAAGGAACACAATATGCTATTATATTGGACCAATTGTTTAGGCTCACCCTTCCCTCCAAGGAAATGAGTTTATTTTCAGCATATCTGGCAACTTGGAAAGGCTTGCAGGCTTCTAATTGGTGGGGAAAGCTTTCAGAAAATGAAGGAGAATAAATTTTAAAAACTAACTATGGAACTTGCAGTAAGGGCAGTCCAAAACTAGGATGAAAAGAGCTAAAAGTAATTTTTGTACTAATGTTAGATGAGGGAAAAATTTTTTGTACTAATGTTGGATGAAGGAACAAAGCAAATTAGGCACTTTTTAGCAGTCCTGTCAATACAGTTCATTGTGATAGATTTAGCCATAATTGTTGAGGGGAAAGCTGGCTCAATAATAAGGATCATATTGAGTTATTTTAAAGGCAAGGATTATTTTATTCAGCACATATAATGTCAGATAACTACTGGAGTTAAAATGAATGTAATTAAATTTGTAACTTTTTAAAAGGAATAGATGAATCATAAAACATTGGGGAAAGAGCTTATTTTAAAACTTTCCTGATTAGTTTCTCAAAGCTTTCCAGCTGTTAGAAGCTGGGAAGAAATTACATGTAAAAGCATGAATTTCAGTTATGTCCCATCATGAATATGAACAAATGAACCATTTGTTAAGAATCCTGTTTTAGAAAATCATCAATGTGGTGTTAATTCTCAACTGATCTTTTTTATATAAGAACAGCACATACCAAGACTATGAATGTTTTATTTTTATATAAACCTTGTCCCTCAATAATACGCTCAAGTGCTATTCCAAGACAGTAGAAAAAAGCATAAGCATGTAATTAAATGTAATCATGGAGTTCCAACAGTGAGAAGTAAGTTTGGGAAATAATGTTGAACATCTACTAATATGTTCCAAATGCCCCAGAGCCCTAATTTGCCTTTAGAAACATCAGGGGAAGTAACACCTCTATAATGACTGTACTGTTTCTGAGTGAAGCCAGTGGATAGCAGTTTTTAGATTTCTCCATATGAGAAGTTCCTGTGTATGTGTCACTCTACCCTTTGAGTACAGATGTGGGGATCAACAAGAAAACTCTAGGAGTTAGATTTAACTTTTCTTCCCCAGTCATATATTTCCCTGTCCATGGCTTGACTTTCTGCCAGCATTCCCAGCTGGATTCGTCCTTTAAACTCAGAAAGCAGCTGAAATCTTCCTCACTCTGGGTGCCTTCAAAGCCCCTCCCTCTTCCGTTTCTCAGGGACAGACAGATCATTTTCCACTGCAACTAAATGGGGAGGTTACTCTTCTCCAGAACTCAGGTTCTCTTTGGTAACAACACTGTAGTTTACAGCAGATACATGCAGATATTTTTCTCGCTTGAAAAGTATTTTTTATTAAGAAATGGAGAATGCATCCCTGCAGTTGGCTGTCACTGGATATTACCAAAAACAAAAAAAAAATGAATTTTACAAAGAACTAAGACCTTAGGCACAGTTTGGGGTGATGCAAAAGTAAATCTGCAGCCCAGAAGCAGAAAGTAGATGATCAATTCTTTTGAAAAGTGGTGCTGAAGGAAAGTTCTACAGATACCAGGGTCTGCTTAAAAACTAATTAGTCCTAGAGCTAATCAGACCTGGGCCCTTTCCGCACTGCATATGCTATGCGAAAGGGCGTCTGGAGCATCGTGCGATTGTGAGGAGTGATCTGCACAACACACTCACAATCGCGCAATGCTCCAGGGGCCAGCAGGGGCCAATCGTGCACCTTTGCATTTTTGGCTGGAAGCCGAAAATGGTGTGCAATTGCACATTGCTCCCAGGCCCTGTGTGGAGCCTTCAGAGCCTCATTGGTTGCACTTCCTGCCCCAGCGCAGCCTGGGAAACTCCCAGGGTGCACTGTGGAAGGAAGAGGCCCAGCTCGCGCACGAGCAGGCAGCTCGTGAGGAGCTGAAGCAGCAGGGATACGAGAGCCTCTCACCAGAGGCTGCTCATGAGATTCCTGCACCCTAGCACCAGAAAAAGATGAGGTGTGGAAAGGGCCCAGAAGTCAAGATGACTAAACTGAGGCTGTCCTACTTTGTACATATCATGAGACAATGTGACTCACTGGAAAAGACAACAATGCTTAGTAAAATGGAAAGTGATAGGAAAAGAGGAGGACTACACTACAGGTGACTTGAGTTTGAAGATCTGGTCAAGGAAGCTAATGGAGAAGACTCTTGGGGGTTTCTAATTCATAGGGTCACCATGAGTCAAAGTCAATGTGATGGCAAATAACTACAAAGCCAGAAGCCCTCAAAAGAAAGCAAAGTAGTGACCTGTTAACATCTGAGATCTCCCAATTTGTACCTCCATAGATTCAGTCTTAGCCTTCCCATAGGCCAAATTACCTGACTGCATGGTTACTCAGGCCAGTGTGGTCCTATATCCTGCTGTCTTTCTGGTCAGAGAACAAACCATGTTTGGAGCCACTGTCTACTTTAAAGTTCCCACAGAGATTCTGATTGATCATCCCAGGGTTATCTAAGACTCTTTTTTCCAGCAGAAGGATTTCAAGGTCCATACCAAGGTAATGGTTCTTTATGATCAGCATAGTTCGATGTGTTATTCTACAATGCATCTTAACAAATGATTGAAACAGCCCCACAAAGGCACTGACTGAAGAGAAATTGGCAATCTCCCCATGGCTGGTGGCACTGTAGACCAAACAAAATTGATAAAATGTATGGAATGGTGAAAGTCATCACAAAATTTGGTGAGGAAATGGGATGCTTTCTATTTGCCAATGAACCTGATAATTATGATGCAAAAGCTGCATCCAGAGTAGCTAGACAAATCTTCATGCATGCATTTTCCTTGACACACATAAAGCCGTCAGATAGATAAGTTCAGTAATAAATGTTTAATATAAGATCATGAGGACTGAAAGGTAACAAGGAATCACTTAGCTTGTTTCTTTTATTTTAGTTATATCTTTGTTTTAAGAAACCGCTTTGATCCTGATTAAAACCCATATTGCTGTTAGAGAATGACAATGGCTAACTACATAAAAACCTGTTTCCTACTGCACAAAATGTGTACAGCTTTGCATTAGAATAATGCCTGGACCACTCACTAAACTTTGTACTATGCTCCTCTGTGTGGTCTTAACTGCTAACAGGCACTGAACCAAGGCTCTGTGGCCAGATTATTATAACGGCTACCCAAACTGTGTTATCCTACCTTTGTGGCATAACAATATAAAAATCCATCAGCATTAAGAGTTCAGGCTCAGCCTTCTACCTAACTTACTAGGTTTAAATAGTCACTGAATGTTTGATGTTGGAGAGCATTCTAAAGGTATGTAGTCATATGAGAAATCACTCATGGACTCTATCAACCTGATACCTTTCAGATATGTCAGACTACAGCTCCTATAATCTCTAGCCAATGTAGACATCACTGGAGTTGGCTCACTTGTACTCTAACACACATAAAGGGCACCAGATAGAGAAACAGTTTCACAGATATTTATTAATTTCGAAGATACACAGAATCAACTCTGAGACTGTATGCAATACTCCAAAGTTGTTTTTCTGGTCTTGGACCCTCTCTATTTCTTTCAGACTGCTCCTTTTCTACACACACACACTCTCACCAAAACCTCAGTATATTGAAGATGCAGAATAACATGAGGCTATGTTTTTGGTATTAAAGTTGTTTATTTGGGTGAGCTGTTTGGAGGATTTCTTGAACGCTTTGGACAGTGAACTCTCCCTGAGCACATAGCATAAAGGGTCTGCAGCTTCTGCTGAGAAGTCATGAATTGGTTGGCTTAAGCTCAGGTGAATTTTGTCCCCAACTTCTAAAAGAAGTAAAAGGGAACCAGAGCAGCTACTGACCAATCACCTTGACATCAATAACAGGAAAAGTTCTAGAAGAGATTGTTAAAACAGTCAGTAAGTGCTACTTGGAAAGAAATGCAATGATTATTAAGAGTCAGCATGGGTTTTTCAAAAATAACTTATGCCAGAATAAACTTATTTATTTTTTATCCCTAGAGTTCCAGTTTGGTAGATCAGGAAATTACTATGAGATGAAGTATATCTTAATTTCAGTAAGACTTTTGACTTGGTCACCCATTATATTCTTTCAGACAAGCTGGTAAAATGTGGACTATACAGTGCTAGATGAATTTGTAACAGGCTGACCAAAAGAACCCAAAGGGGCTCACCAATGGTTCTTATTCATCTTGGAGAAAAGCAACTGGATGATGAAACAGAGGCCTTTTCTGCACAGGGGAATTAAAACGGTGCAGTGTGTCCTCCACAGAGGACATCTGCACCTTGGAGTGGACTAGGAGCAGACTACTTACCGGAGATCCACACCTCAATCCACTCCAAAACAACCCCAAGTGGTCCTCCAACGGGTTTTTTAAAGACCGCAAAAAACAGGTCTTTATTTTCCTGGAACATGCCATTGTGTTCCTGCTCCCCTGTGTAGATTCGCAGACTTGCACCAATGCAATCTGCGGAGGGCGGGTTTTAGGTGTGATGAGCTTCACGGTTGGTCGGGACCCACGACCAACCAGAAGCTGCCATTTTGGAAGGTGGAGCAGTATGGATCTAAGACCACACACTGCTTCGATTCACCCTGGACCAGACTCATGAACCAGAAGATCTGATGAGTAACGGCACAGAGCGATTCCCTCACCTCATGCGGAAATGGCCAGAGTGTGTGCTTATCAAACTGGGAGATGACACCAAATTAGGTGTAGCTAACACCCCAAGGGACAAGACCAGAATTCAGAATAAAAGGTCCCAGGGTTCTTAGTAGACCACAAGTTAAACATAGTCAAGAATGTGATGCAACAGTCAAAACAGTCAATACAACTCTAGGTTGTACCAGCAGAAGAACAGTGTCCAGACTGAGGGACGTTGTACTGCCACTTTATTCTGCTTTAGAATGCTGGAATGCTGTCTCCAGTTCTGAGCACCACAGTTCAAGAAGGGTATTGACAAGCTGGAACATGTTCAAAGAAGGGTGATGTGATAAGTGAAGCCCCTATCAGAGCTGCTGCTGATGAGCAGCAGCTGTTGGTCCCTGTTGCTCAGGGTGAAGGTGACGAATAGCAGCTGTTAGTCCCTGTGGCTCTGGATGGAGAAGACTCCTGCAGCTCAAGATCTCCCCCTGCTGCCATGGACCAAGAAGGCTTGGACGTTCCTCTGCCTGCTCCTTTAGGGCAACAGGGATCTGATTCTGAAGATGGTTTGGAGCCTGTGCCAATCAGCCCACAAACAAGGCAGAGACTCAAGAGAGCTGAGCAAAGGGAGGCTTCCTTGATTAAGTTCAAGAAGCAGTGACTAGTCACACCTGTGTCTTGGGCTGTATAACTGCCTGCCTGGAAGCTCTCCTTTGCCTGTGGCAAACTTCTTTCAAGCTGTCCTCTTGCCTTTTCCTTGCTCCCAGCACCCAGTTCCTGTTACCTTGAATTGATCGCTTGACCCTTGGCTTTTGGAACTCAGACTATGGCTTTCACTTGATGCTCTGGTAAATGAACTCCCTTGTGTAAAGTGCTTGCTTGTCTCCTCCTGGCTGGACTTTGCTGGCTCTCACACTCCCTTCTCTGGGCTGGCTCGCCACCCAGGTCTCTGACCTTGACAGGTGATCAAGATGATCAAAAATCTGAAAGTCAAGCCTTAAGTGGAACAGCTTAGGGAGATGGGTAGGTTTTCCTTGAAGAAGTTAAGATTAAGGGGTAATCATAGAAATCATAGAAATTCAGAGTTGGAAGAGACCACACAGGCCATCCAGTCCAACCCCCTGCCATGCAGGAACACCCTCAAATCAATCCCGACAGATGGCCATCAAGCCTCTGCTTAAAAACCTCCAAGGAAGGAGACTCCACTACACTCCGAGGCAACAGATTCCACTGCCGGACAGCCCTGACTGTCAGGAAGTTCTTCCTGAGGTTCAGGTGGAATCTTTCCTGCAGCTTGAATCCATTGCTCCTTGTCCTGGTCTCTGGAGCAACAGAAAACAAGTCCCCTCCTTCCTCTACGTGGCATCCCTTCAAATATTTAAACATGGCTATCATGTCCCCTCTTAACCTCCTCTTCTGCAGACTAAACATACCCAGCTCTCTAAGTCTATCCTCATAGGGCATGGCTTCCAGGCCTCTCACCATTTTGGTCGCCCTCCTCTGGACTTGCTCCAGCTTGTCAATATCCTTCTTGAATTGGGGTGCCCAGAACTGGACACAGTATTCAAGATGGGGTCTAACCAAAGCAGAGTAGAGTGGTACCAGTACCTCCCTCGATCTAGACACCATACTCCTATTGATGCAGCTGAGAATTGCATTGGCTTTCTTGGCTGCCGCATCACACTGCTGACTCATGTTCAGCTTGTGGTCTATGAAGACTCCTAGATCCCTTTCACACATACTGCTATCCAGCCACGTGTCCCCCATCCTATATTTCTGTATTCCATTATTTCTGCCTAAGTGTAGGACCTTACATTTCTCTCTGTTGAATTTCATTTTGTTCGCCCTGGCCCAGCTCTCCAATCTACCCAGGTCATTTTGAATTTTGATCCTGTCCTCTGGCGTATTAGCAACCCCTCCCAATTTGGTGTCATCTGCAAATTTGATGAGCATGCCCTCTATTCCTTCATCCAAGTCATTGATAAAAATATTGAACAGCACTGGGCCTAGGACAGAACCCTGTGGCACCCCACTAGTCACTTCTCTCCAGGATGAAAAGCAGCCATTCGTGATCACCCTTTGGGTTCGGTCGGTCAACCAATTACAAATCCAACTAACAGTAGCCCTGTCCAGCCCACATTTTACTAGCTTCGTTGCAAGAATGTCCTGGGGAACTTTGTCAAAGGCCTTACTGAAATCGAGATATGCTACATCCATAGCATTCCCTTCATCTATCAAGCTAGTAACTCTATCATAAAAAGAGATCAGATTAGTCTGGCATGACTTATTTTTGAGAAATCCATGTTGACTTCTCGTGATTACCGCGTTGCTTTCTAAATGATTAGAAACTGACTGCTTAATGATCTGCTCCAGGATCTTTCCGGGTACTGATGTCAGGCTGACTGGGCGATAATTATTTGGGTCCTCTTTTTTTCCCTTCTTGAAGATGGGGATAACATTTGCTCTCTTCCAATCTGCTGGAACTTCTCCTGTCCTCCAAGATTTCTCAAAAATTATAGCAAGCGGTTCTGAAATGACCTCTGCCAGCTCTTTTAATATCCTAGGATGCAAGTCATCTGGCCCTGGAGACTTGAATTCATCCAGTGTGGCCAGGTATTCCTGTACCACCTCTCTACCTATTATGTGCCTCATTTCCTCTGCTTCCTCCTCTGCTCCCCAACCGCCAGGTTGAGTGCTTGTATCCTTCTGGGAAAATACGGAGGCAAAGAAGGTGTTAAGTAGCTCTGCCTTTTCTCTCCCCCCTGTGAGCAATTCGCCATCTTCTCTGCATAGCGACCCTACTGTCTCCTTCTTTTTCCTTTTGCTGTGGACATATTTAAAAAAAACCTTTTTATTGTTTTTAATGTCTCTGGCCAGCCTAAGTTCGTTCTGTGCTTTAGCCTTTCTGACTTCCTCCCTACATCTCCTAGCTACTTGCTTAAATTCTTCTTTGGTGGTTTCCCCCTTCTTCCATTTCCTATACATGTTTCTCTTTACTCTTAGCTCAGCTGAGAGTTCTTTAGTCAACCATTCTGGTTTCTTCAGATGCTTTCCATTTGTCCTCCTTATTGGCACTGTTTTAGACTGTGCCTTCAGTATCTCCTTTTTAAGGAACTCCCATGCCTCCTGAACTCCTTTCCCTTTCACTGTTCGTGACCACGGAATTCCAGCCAGCAGCTCCCTAAGTTTACAGAAGTCCGCTTTTTTAAAATCTAAGATGAGTGTCTGGCTACCCTTATCTTCTTCTTCCCACTGAATGCTAAATTCCAACAGGGCATGGTCACTCCCCCCTAAAGATCCAACCACTTCTACCTCATTTACAAGGTCATCCCTGTTGGTCAAGACCAGATCTAGAATATTTGATCCCCTTGTGGCCTCTTCCACCTTCTGGACCATGAAGTTGTCAGCAAGACAAGCAAGATAACCAACTTTAAATATCTGAAGGGACATCATCTAGAAGATGGAGCAAGCTTGTTTTCTTTCCTCCAGAAACTAGAGCGAACTCAATGTATTCAGATTATAAGAAAAGAGATTCCATTTAACATTAGGAAGAACTTTTTAATGGTCACCCTATCTCAGAGGGTGATGGAGTCACTTTTGGAGGTCATTAAACAGAGATGTGGGGGTTGGCAGTGTTTTAGTCATGTACAATGGTTTCTCCACATTCACAATGGTATGGGATGCAGAAACCATACACAAATAACTCCCCCCCATTCCCTTCCATTCACCTCCAGAGCTCTCCCCTCCCATTCCTCTGCCTTTGGCCTTTGTGTTCCTGAGTGGAATAAAAAATACAAGGTAAAGGGCTTACTGTTACTTTCCTCTCAGACAGAGGAAAGTGGAGCACTGAGTTATGGCATTCTAGATACTTCTGGTCACCATCTTGAGAAAGAAGATTCCTCCCTGAGGGGAGGGGTAGGAGCAAAGAGAGCACCTGACCAATCAGTGACCACTACACAGAAGAATGTGCAACCACATGGCAGAGAGAACATGCCTCCAGTAGTGGGTGGGGGCTTTGCTCACTCAAAAGGAAAAAAACATCCTTTTTAAATTCAAGCCCCCAAGTCCGAGGTGAAGAATGCAAGGGAAGAAGAGGAAGAGAATGGCGGGGGGACACAAGCACATGCCTCGTGAATAGTCAAATTCACAAAGGGCAAACCCACAAATGTACAGAGAGGGTTGTATTCCTACAGGACAGGGAGTTGGACTAGATGACTCTAGTGATCCTTTCCAAGTGTACGATTCTCTGATTGTGTGATTCTATTTTTTTTAAAAAATGAATTGTCAGTTCTATAAACCTTCAGTGACAGCTATTCATCCTTTAAAATTGGTCTTGGGGCATCTTACCATTTTAATATAAAAATGCCTATTTTTCAAATTCAGAAGTAGACTTCCAAACATTTCTGTTCCTTCATTTTGTCAGTGTATACATTCTTCCCCTCCCCTCCAAAAAGGCCCAAGTGACAGAAAATTGTCCCCTGAATACAGGATTAATAAAGATAGGATTCCTGATTTATTCATCAAGCAGTTTCATTTGCTACCAGTTCAAAATCCAGTGAAATATCCTGAGTAGAGTATGACAATCAGCATGGTGTAGCAGTTTGAACACTGAAATACGACTCTGGAGACAAGGGCTTGAATCCCTGCTCAGCCAAAGAAACCAACTGGGTGATCTTGGATAAATCACACACACTCAGCCTCAGAGGAAGGCAAAGTTAAACCACCTTTGAACAATTCTTTCCAAGAAAACCCCATGATAGGTTTGCCTTAGAGATACCACAAGTCAGAAACTATCTGAAGGCATGCAACAACAACAATGATGAAATTATATACTTTAAAGGCTAGCCACTTTCTGAAGAAAAGTCACATCAGAAGAGCTGCAATTTTATCCTTTAAACTATGTCCATTGCTTTTTCTTGGTAGCAAAAATAGGATTTTATTATTAAGATTACTTTGGCTGCTGGCCCAGATGAATATCTCACTTATGTGGACTCTAAATAGCTCTTGTCAAATATATGTTAGTAGCAATTAGCAAAGACTCTGGCTCTGTCAGAGCTTTGTTAGTGCAGGTCAAGGAGGGGAGGCAGGGGGGCTGCACAGAGGATTGCCCATAACTTTAAACAAGCTAAAAGATTTATTAACCAATCAAAAATTACATCACATGTGCAATTACATTTCAGGTGTTTTCAAGCCTGAGAGAAATTAACGTTTTACAAATGCCTCAGGTTTTCTAGTATGCCGGTAAGGAGTTTTTTCCCCTCAAATTTCACCAGAGAATTGTAAAATCTGTCCTTATATCAGAGGCATTCCTGGTATTATCAGACTGCAGCTTTCACCAGCTCCAGACAGCTTAGGGATGACAGGAGTTGCAGTTCAAGAATCTGGAGGGTCAAACGTTGCCTAGTCATGCTTTAAACAGCAACCACACTCCCAACAGACTAAGACTTCTGTGTTTTTAAGCACTTCAAAGAAGAAAGAAATTCTGTTTGACTTTCCAGCACAGAGATTTCAGTGCTTGTAAACAAAATACTGAGAGCTAAGATGATCCAGTGGAGATATGTTGGGCTTAGAATTGAACTAAACAAAAAAATTGATAAAATAGGACAACTGTACGGCTGCTAATCACTGTAATATTCCAAACAAATACAGGCGGGCCAGAAATAGCCGACTCTCCGCTTCAGGAGACCTCAAGGCAAGTACCACATTATGTATGCACGCTACTTACAAAGAACTCCTTGCCCCGAGCAGGCAGCTTGACTAGCTGAATACTCATATGTCAAGCACCCCGCATTTGCATACTGGCTACTCTATTGACAATTCGGTCTTAACTCAATCATGTAAACTACTGACCTTTCAGAGGCTTTGTCTCCAGCCTGAAACTCATTGTTGTCCCCAAGTACGGACTAGAGCTTCCTCGGATCGCTCTTGGCTTCGTTCGGCGAGCCTTCCCCTCAGCTCCATGTGCTGAGAAACTCCATCTCCACGAACTTCTCCTTCAGACTACCCAGACTTCAGGACAGGTGTAGTATTTCCCATACCAAACCTCCTCTTAAAATCCCTCTATCCAGCTCCAACCTTTATTTCTATAGTTCTCTGTGTGAGTGTGTTGCATACACTTGTTTGGCTGTATATTAATAAAAAGAGCAATTATTATTTACTTCTGTTTGCTCCTTGACTCGGCCTGACCCCGTAGACATTGGGTAAAAGATCTCACTACATTGCCCTGCCTCTCGTATTGCCAGCTTGTGCTCCTTTGACTAATTCCTAACTTTGTAATTTGGAGCGCACTTAGGTCTCCCTCACGGGACCCCGAGAAATCAGTGTAACACGCTGCTGGGATTGTGACAGGACAATGAAGGAGAAGGTCCTCATCCAGAAATGGAGCCAATGTGGCCTAAATCTGCTTTTAGAAATACCCTGAGGTGCTATTCTTTTTCCTATATTTGTGTTTTAAGCAGGGATATGAAACCATATCCTAAAAAAGTCCTTTCTAGTCCCTGCACCAACTCCATTGTTTGGAAATCCTCAGGTTCTGCAGTATTAGTTCAAGATATGAACCTGATGGGCCTAGATGGAAAATCTTTCTCTCCATCTCTCTCTTAGTGCTGCGTAGTGCTACTGCTCCTTTTCCTCTGCAGTCTTTCACAAATTCCAAGCTAGTGTGCAAAACTAAACTAAACCAATGGCCATTTCAACATCCTGTGGAATTCTGGGGTATGTAGTTTACTGAGGCCAAAGAGTTCTCTGGCTGAGAATTCTAAAGGCCCCTCTCTAAACTCAAACCCTAGGGTTCCATAGGATGTTGAAAGTGGAATAATGGCACTATAACAGTCTAGTGCAGAAATGGCCCATGTCATCGGCCCTTTTCGCATTCAACTTTGAACTCGGAATGGCCACGGGAGCAACACGGAATCGTGAAGATGGTTCCACATGATGTCCTCACAATCACCCATCACTCCCGTAGCAATCCCGTGGCAATCGTGCAGTATATCATTTTCGGCTCTTTGCCAAAAGTGATGCATGATTTATGAGTTCCTCCCGCGTCTCTCCCACACTTACCTTTCATGTGGAATGTCAGAAAGTGCGGCCATCACGCCTCCTCCCCCAGCGCAGCCTAGGAAAGTACCCAGCTTCGCTGCAGAAGGAAGAGGCGGACCTATTGCGCTTCCTTCCATTTGGCACAGCTGGTCTGGAGGGAAACACAGAGGATGCAATTCCCTCCTGGAGGAGGCTTTTCACGTGATCTTGGCACGACACCAGCAGCACCAGGTAAGGTGCAAAAATGGCCATCCTCTCACCATATGAGGACAAATCAGGCTCATACTGAGCACTGTCACTGGCCAGTCTCCTCAACATTCTTTTGCAACATATTTTAAGAGGCATTTATACTCAGGAGAGAAATCTGGTAACAATGTAGATCAACCTAGAAAAGAGGAGTTCTCTCAACTTCTTATAATTCTTTGAAATTCCACTGATTTTTGACCAAACTTCCTTTTGGTTTCAGCTCTAAACAACATTTTGTGAACTATTCTAGTTGAAAAGATGTGCCCCAGTGCCTATTTTACATTTCTTTGAGCTCTGAAATTAGAGAAAATAGAAGTGACATAAACTGTTGTTAATCAATAGTATTATATACTGTATTCAAAATAATACACTTAAAGTGATTATCTACCTTTTCTGGAATTCCCAGTTCAATAGGAAAAAGACAAGACAGTGCAAATTGTCTTCTCACACCTCAGCTGTGCACAACAAATAGCTAACCTTTTCTTACCGACCCCATTCTTACACAATATCATTTTTCTTGTTCAAGCTTAAAGGTAATTTTAAGCAGTCTTTACTTAGATTGATTATCTTTGGGATTGCTTATTTTTTTAAATGAAAAAAAGCCTGCTTCATTAGAAACAAGAACTCCATAATGATTTCACGTTTAATGTTTTTCTGTGCAGAACTAAAATGTCTGTCACAAACCTCAAGTGCTTTTATTCACTGAGGGGGCTTGTAGGCTTTTGTTCATCAAGCTTCCATCTTCAATATCGCTTGCTCTCTTCCCTAACCTTCTCAAAACTGGTACTTTTTCTACAGTTTAGATAGATTGCGGAAAACATCTGGAACTCTCTTCTCCTATAAGATGTCTTAAAGACTTGAAGGCAGACCATTTGCAATTTATAATATCCAGACAGATCCTGTGCAAAGGCCAGAGGGGGGTGCTACCAGGCCTTCAAAGGTTCTACCTAGGTGCTGCAGCCTAGCAGGACCAAAGGGCCTGGCAAATCATCGAGCAGCATGTACCAGGCCTCCAAAGGGCCTTTAGTTGCTGCAGCCCAGTGGGGCCTACTTGGCTTTCAAAGGGCCTACACAGCTGCCGTGGCCTAGTGCAACCTATGAGGTCTGTCAAAAGGTCTGCAAGTTATGGAAAGGCCTGTTCTCTGTATTAGTCCCTACAATGGCTGCACAAGCCAACTGGCCTGATGAAAAAATGAGCGCAGGGAAGGCTTAGTGGGGTGTATCCACATGCCTAAAATGCTGGAGTGGGAACTAAAGCCACTTGACATTGATAAGGCTTAGACCAGCTTCACAAGCCCTCCCATTACCTAATAATGGACCTAAGTGGGTTAGATAGGGTTAGCTAGACCTAACCCAAATGTAACAGTAAAAGCCCCTAACTTCCTGAGCACCCCCAACACTAACCACCCTTAAGGAGCTGGATATCCTCCACATGTACCATCCAAAATAGAACTGTTCAGCCATGCAGTCCAGAAACTGGATGCCAACCCACGCCTCTTGCTGTTAGCTCCCTCCAAAGACTGCTGCTGCCACTGTCTTTTCCCTGCTCCTCTGCTCCATCTTCTACCCTCTGTTGCATTGTGAAGCATCATCCAAAAGGAAGCCAAGAAGGGTAGACAGAGGTAATAAACCCTCTAGCTTCATCCCCATACATCTTGCATCATGGCACATTGCACCTAACATTATCAAAGCTGGCCTCTCCTCCATTGTAGGCCAGCAAAAGCAGGTCCTCCCCTGCAGCACCTCATTCCACAAAGGTCCAGATCTGTATTACATAGAAAGTAGTTTGATTGGGAGTTGGAGGGTGCGATGAGGAGGTGGAGGTTCTTTTTCTTTTTCTTTTCTTCTTCAGCCAGCCAGGAAGACAGTCTACCTCCCAGGGACATTAGATACTTCTTGAAGTGATGAACTGCATAAAATTGGGACTGGTAGAATGGATGGGTGGAGAAGATTTTTGAAGACTGGCTTTCTTGGTAACCAAAGTACCTGTGAAAAGAAGGTTTTGCATTCTCTATAAATGAGTCTTATCTGCTAAAATTTGATCTGGGAAACTTTGTCACACACACACACACAAATAAATGGAGACTTCTATGGATTTCACTGTTTCATTCCTTCTAGTGCAGAAATTGCAAAAGGTGAAGTGAGAAAGACATGGAAATGACAAGATAACCTTTTAATCCAGGATGTGAGCTTTAGAGGTTCCACAGTCTACAGTCTATTATTCTTACTGGCTATTGAACTGCTTATTAAAACAATTATAGAAAGTAGCTGTCTGACCATTTCCACACTAGACTGTTATAGTGCTATGATTCCACTTTCAACATTTTATGGAATTCTGCAGTTTGCAGTTTAGGGAAGGGCCTCAAAGGGCCTTCCCTAAATTGCAAACCCCAGGATTCCATAGGATGTGAAAGTGGAATCATAGCACTATAACAGTCTGGTGTGTAAATGGTCTGGGTTCTAGGATATCATGAGGGCACTCACAATGGTTATGGTATGGCAGAAACAAACTTCTAGATTTTTATGTAATATTTTGGCATCCCCAACTGATATGTAACCCAATGCTCTGACACATTAAAATCTGAATTTAGCTTAGGTTGAAATTCAGCAGCAGCTCTGTCTCCACACAATGTTTCTCACTACATGGTGAGCTGTATGTAAACAACAGCTAAATATACGAATCTAACAAGATTTTTTTTTAAAAAAATAAACTATCCTAGCAAATGGCCCAATAAATAATGTGGAAAAAATCTGGGTGTTGAGGTGAAGCACACAAACAGTGAAAGCTTCTCAGTGACTCTGTGTGGATGTTTGCCATGTGTATTTTGAAGTATGGTGTACATCTCATGAAGCCTAGAAGATTTATCTGAATTTTCCAGGTTCTCAATGATTTGTAGGCTGATAAAACAAAAGTAGTGTTACTTTCAATGGTTAGATTTGCACATTTGATTCTGATTTTAGCAACTGTATTTTTTTTAAGCACATGTTAATTGTCATTTGTTCAGTGAAGAGTAATGACTGAGTTCTGGGTGCCAATGAAAGCTAGGGAGAACTAGTTTAAAGTTCTGTGCCTTTGTTTAAAGTTCTAATACGGCTCTGATTCTAGTTGACTAACTATGTCATTCGTTACATTAGAATTTGCATCCAGTATATCCAGTATAAGGAAATGATCTGTCTTAATATTCTGAAGGCACCAAATCCAACCAAACTCAGAAACTAAGTAGTGTCCAGTCTGGTTAGCACTTAGAAGGGGGACCACAGGAGAATACCGCATGCTTTCGGTTGTATTCAGAGGAAGACGATAGCAACTACCCTGAGTATTTTCTGCTCATGAAAATGAAATTCATGGGGTTTCCATAGGTCAACAACTGATTTGAAGTCATATACATTACATTAGAAAAAAGCAAATACTTGCTGGCATCTTGTTAGTGACATACACAGGTAGACATCTAACTTACATATGTCTTATGGAGGGTGGAATTCAGTAGCTCCCTCATACAATGACCTCTATGCCTCCAACAGTCACCTCCATCCTCCTACGTCCCTCCTCCAGACACAGCCATTTAGTGGAGAGCAGTATGTACCAGTGAGATATTGGACTATGTTCCCATAGTCAGATACAAAATGACAAAAGACATCCTCCAGGTCCTCCCAGAGGACCCTATGGAGGTTGCAGAGGATGGCATCATATAAAGACAAAGCCATATGCTTTTCTGATGCACTTCATTCTCCAACCGCAACTAAATGGCTGCTGTAGGAAGAAAATGAGTCTTGGGAGAATGAGAAGTATTTTTGCTTCAGCAGACATTTACACTACATCTATTCATACAGGGTGTTACCTGGAGAAATAATGCTATCATATGAAAATTACTAGTCTAGGAGCCGCATGGATAATTTGATTAAAAAGAGGACCTTGAAGACAGTGCTGTTTTGATCATGCAGTGGCGTTCATTGGTACAAGACCAGCAAATCCTAACAGGATCTAAACAGCACTTGCAGAACAATTCTGAAGTTCCAGCCATACATTGACAGCAATTCTAGATGACTCATGAAAACCACTGGGCAACAGCAGTGAAACTGTAGTAGGAATCAAGGTAGTCCGATACTTTCAGAAAATGAGAGGATCCCAGGAAAGCTGGAAAGTGCTTTGTATGCTGTAAAATTCCATGGAAAAGCTATGGAAGTTATTTGTATCAAGCTGAGATGAAGCTTCAAATGATGTGTGAATCAAATATGTTGCTGGGTTATAGAAAATATTAGATACTCAGGACTATCTATGCCCTTTCTAAGGCCCTTTTCACATGGCATTTTCAATGCGAAAGGGCCCCTTGAGGAGCGGTCCTCACGAAGCACTCATATTTGTGTGATACTCAAGGACCTGATGCGGACCGTGCATGCATTTTTTCATTTTCAGCTAGAAGCCAAAAATGCTGTGCTGCTGCGCATCGCTCCAGGGCCCCGCGTACACTTACCTTGCGTGCGGAGCCTTGGGAGCCGGGCCAGTTGCGCTTCCTGTCCAGCACAGGCTGGGAAGGTCCCAGGCTTCACTGCGAAAGGAAGGTGGGGTTCTCGCATGAGCTGGAAGCTCGTGCAGAGCTGAAGAAGCAGGGAAGCGAGAGCTTCTCTCCGGAGGCTGCTCGCGTGAGCACTGCACCCCAGCACTGAAAATGGATGAGTTGTGGAAAGGGTCTGATTTTGGCTTTTAAGCCTTGGACTGCAAATGTGCCTGGACAGTTTAGTGAGTATGGGCTGTGGCCCTACTGCATGGTTGACAACTTCAATGTCCTAGTTTCTACACTTTATGTTTTTTAGTACTTCTTTAGTCCATTTCTGAGCAATTTCATATCTTAATTAACCTTGTTAGTGAATGTAGTTACTCCTAAAAGGAGCTGATTGATGAAAAGCTGCTAAGATACTCATCTTGTGTTTATTCATAAGTCAGCTTGAACATTAATGTAGGCAGTGGAGTTGTTCTTCTACTACAGACCAGCATTAGTCATTTTCCAGGAGGACTGCCTCTACCAGTGACACAGAGAGAGAATTCCGTTACCTTGATGCCCATTTAGTTGAGGCTGACATGGCTAACAAGGGAGCCAATTAGTAACTGTTTTGATAGTTTATGCAACACTGACAGCTGTTAACCACAGTTGAGTTCTGGATTCTTTTGCTGCTCAAGTTTGTTAGGGAATATGATTATGATGATGAGCAGCAGGTATATACCTTCTGTGAATCACAGTTTAATTTAACAAAAACATCTATGAACTTCGAGCTGTCCATTTCCCAGTTTTCCCAGAACTGATTACAATTATTATAACAATAGCCAGATTTTTAGCATCTATTACTTTGTATACCTGCTCTGCAAAGTAATTGAAGATGCAGATAGAACAATGACACATACCTATTAATCATGCTAGGCAGACAACGTAGGCTTCGTATTGTTGATAAAATGGATGTTAATGTGCATGGAAGAATTTGTCCCCTTTTTAGATCTCTGACAGTAATAATAGTCAGCCATTGTTGTTTATATGAAATGAAACATTGTCTGATCAATCAATGTCAACATTAAGTGTAGCTCATTTGCCACTGTTTATTAGTAACACAGAGACTTTTGTCCTTAAATTGCTTTGAAAATCTTGTTTTGGATTATTGAAAATATAGCTTTCATTCACAGGGTGGAACAATGAAAAATCTCTCTTTAATTCCAAAATGTGGGATCAGTTTGGATCTCAAAAATTTTTGTATGTGACAATGTAATTATAACCTGAGTCAAGAGCTGAAACAAAAGTCTGCAGTATTGTGGAACTTGAGATACTTTCAGGTTTTAATATTCAGATTATAATGTCAATTTTTCACTTCAAAACTAAACTTTTTAAATTCTGTGACCTGGCGTCCAAGTTCATCTCTATTGATGGGTTAGAGGAATGAATAAAAGTAGATACCACATTTACTTATTCTACCTCAGCTGGAAGAAGGATATAGAAGATGAGAGATGAGTAAATAAGGCCACGTCACTTAACGGTTTACACAGACTTGCATAAGTGTTCAGATCCTGCAGATTTCAGTGAGGGTAGGGTAGCTCAGGCTTCCTCTTCATCAGTGCCAATGCCACTGCTTCACCAGGGGTGAGCTCAGTCTTTATAGTTTGGTCTGCAGTTTGGCTGACTCTAACATTCAAGGTTGTCTTCACCATCCCCCAGGCCTGACTGGTCATGTTTTTCTTTTTTTCCTGCTACATTTGGGTAAAGGACTAAGTTTAGACCAAGCTCAAGAAGGGCAGTCATGCTGACTAGTCTTTCTACATCATCTATAGCCAAGTTTCCTTGACCAGAATGCAATGAGAACACTGGTGTGTAGCACAGTTGCCATGGCTTTCAAGCCCGGAAATTGTGGCTGGTGAGTATACAAATAGTCCAGTAGCTGGTATATGATTGACTAGGAGGTTGTTAAGTGATGCACAGAACTCTTGGCCATCTCATTGACAATAAACTAAGGGAAACCAATCCCCCTTAAATTGGCATTGGTCCCAATTTAATCTCTAGGTTCACTGGCAATAGCTGAGGAATAACAGTGGGAGAAGCCTACTGCTTTCAAGCATGTGGACTACTCAAAGTGACCTGGTTGTCTACCATGAGATACTAGATATTGGACAAGATGAATATTTGGTCTGATCCAGTAAATCTGCTCTTGCGTTCATCATCTCTCACTTCCATGCAAGAGAAATAAGACTCAAGTTATTTACCAGGTGCCTGCTTTGTTAAAGTCCCAGTCATATACTTGGGCTGGTGGACTCTCTTTCTTCCTGTTCAGCCATGCACAGTTCTGCTCTGACTGTTTAAGACAGCACTTATTTTTTATTATACTGATAAAATGTATGTAATAAAAAATAAATTGGGATCATAAAGAAAGACATTTGAAAGAGAGGTAACACCCCAGTACCTTTCTGTGTTTGACATTTAATTAAAATTTATACCAAAATATGTTGCTTAATCCCTGTGCATGGATTGAACACATATACAACTTATGTGCCAAATCATCTCACAGGTAAAAATGTAAGTGACAGCACTTTTCTGAAATCTAAAATCTGGAATGGCTGCCGGAAGTTAGAACAAAGTTATTATGTTACTGTTTCTTTCAAATGATCTAAACATTCTGATTCCAAAATTCCAAAATAATTGGGCCTTTATTATGAAAAATCAAAGCCTTTCTTACTTGCATTCTGTTTTCATGCAATACATGCATGCTTTCAGGATTTTAAGCTAAACTGTCTTCATTCACATGAGCAAAACATGCTTGAGTGTGAATGGCTGATTCAACAGTGATAAAATCACAAGCACCTCAAAGAGATGTGATGGTGATATTTTAAAAAAAGGTATATGTACAAACAGTTCAGAGGTGTTTAATTGAAGGAAACCACTGAATTGTTTCTGAGTAGAGCATTAATTCCTCAGCAATAATAAATGTAAATCCAGCATCAAGGTAGGGCAGGACCAACATGTGTAAGCTGTGTTGGGGTTCCTTCGAAATGTATGCAAGTGGCAATTGGTAATGTTTAGCCTGTCTTATTGTATGAGTTTTCAAACATGTGCTTTCTTTTTGAACTTTGCCAGAGAAACCCATTTCTCTGTATAATCCGTACTATTGCATGAAGCCATCCTCAGAAAGGCAGCAGCAGACAGAAATGTGTTTTCTTCTGTCATTATACCTGCGATTTTGGTGTGATAATTTTGACCTAAATCCAATTGCTTGCCCTAGCAAGACCAGGCCCACTGAATCATGTTAAGTGATAGACTCATGAAAATCTGATAGACTGATAGACTCATGAAAATCTGATAGATAGACTGATAGACTCATGAAAATCCCATTGAGTCAATGGCTCTGCTGTTGTTGGGATTAGCGATTCAGTTTAAGCCTCTGATTTTCCTTGGGATTTGGGTGTGATGACTATGTTGTACACTTTTGATTGTATAAGATAGTATTGCAAATAAATATGTGTGGTGCAATACTGTTTGCTCTGTTCAGTGGGGCTTACATCCAAGAAAGTGTGCACAATATTACAGCCTTACAGTCGCATAGGAATGTGGAGGGGGTGATTTGCCCTGGCAATGTTTCTGGGACATCCCAGCCCGTAGCCAAGCCCCCACATGCCCTGGCCATGCCCCCCCACACGCCCCTCGTGCCATAGCCCCATCCCCTCCTGCCAACCTCCACACTTTCCAAGCTCCACCACTGCAGCCTTATCAGAAGTGTGATGATAATACGGCAAAACCTCCAAGGAACTGAATATCCATCCTCACCTGTTTTTTAAAGGAAAAGTTTGCAAAATGTCCTATTATTTTTCCATGAAATGCTGATTCATTTTGTTCAACTATACTCTAAAAAATTAAAATTAAAATTACTTTGTTTGGTCAATAATATGTTATTTACTGTTGATCAAAAATCTGTGGAAAGCCTAGGCCACCAGCCTAATAACAGGAATCCGGTCAACGCATATTCCTACAAAAGAGTTCAATTATGTGGTCATGAAAGTAATTTGATCTTTCTGATTGTACCGGTGAAAGATCATTGCTTCTCTTGTCCTTTAAAATAGATGCCCATGTAAATAGTGACGTGAGGAAACCATATTGTATTTCTGCAGTCAAATCGTCTAATCCTTTGATCTTTACAAAATGCTGAACAGCATATGGCAGATGGGAAAAGCAGCAACACTGTATTAATTCTTTGTATAAAATTATTCCACTTCCGTCTGTTTCTCCTGCATCTTTTCCAAACTGCCAGCTTCCATATCCTTACCAGCTGTATTTCTAAATCATTCTCTGTGTGAGTGCTTAGTGCTCTCTCTTCCTCACTCTCTCTCTCTCTCTCTTTGTTTTTCTCAGTGAGCAATTCAAATGCAGCCTCCACTCTCACTTTGCCCATAGTTTGCCTTTTTCATGGCTGTGTAAAGGCTCTTATTTGGTATATGTAATCCTGAAAATAAGTTACTGCCACAGAATCCTAGAATCTTAGCATTGCAAGGGACCACAAGGATCATGCAGTCCAATCCCCTGCCATGCAGAAATATTCAACTAATATAGTCCTAAAACACCTCTGTTTAAACACCTTTAAAGATGGCAAGTCTACCACACTCCAAAGGAATCTTATTCCACTGTTGCACAGCTCTTACAGTAAAAAAGGTTCTTCTAATGTTTACTTGGTGTCTCTTTTCTTGTAATTTGAATATACTGATGTGTGTTCTAGTCTCTGGAACAGAAGAAAACAAGTTTGCCCCATCTTTTAGATGACGTCCCTTTGGATATTTAAAGTTGCTATCATATTAACTCTTAATCTTAACTTCTTAAGGCAAAAGCTACCCAGGCTTGGATTCCAGACCTTTGAGCATCTTGGTCATCCTTCTCTGGATACATTCCAGCTGGTCAACATCCTTCCTGAACTTCCAGAATTGGACACAGTATTCTAGGTGAGGTCTGACCAAAGCAGAATAGAGTGGCACTACTACTTCCTTTGAAGATTTCTATGGGGCAAAACCCAGTTTATTAGTGACAGATTACATAAATGCACAGTGTTTCTCATTCAAAGTGTTGACTGGCCAGCTGTCACATAGTGAACCCATTGTTACTTGTCATTGTTCTCAGGCAATATACTGAATGCTGCTCTCTGGATTTTCATTGTACATCATCAAGCAAACTTGCTCTTGTTCATAGTGTTGTGTTGCTTCTACAAAGGCGGGATTATTAATTCCTTATATACAACCTTATTGGTGTGTAACACATAACCTTGTCTAACCTGAAGTACCTTGAAACCATTATGGAGATTTCATAGGGCTCTTCCAACACTGGAAAAACTCTGACGTAACAAACTAAAAATTTAAAGAAACCTTCTACATACATTCACCCCACCCCACCCACCCCCACACAAAAGAGATCTGGAAACCTTTTCCAATACTTCCCATAGCCACTATATGAATTGTTTTCCTAATACTGGCCAGATTCCTGCTGGGGTCTGTGGAAATTTGAATTGAGCAGTTCCATAATGCAGATATCCAGTAGAGAGCTGCTGTTATGTTACTATGTAGCAGAACTGTCAAAGTGACTGATGCACAATGAGACCCATGCACAATGCGATGTGCATTACATTGGTCCTGGTGCACATTGCATTAATCCCAATGTGCATCAGGCAGCAATGACATTGGGCACTCTTGCCAGTGTCCTGTTATGCAATCTTTGCCATTCAGTAAAGGGATTTCTTAGCCCCATTTGCTATGTAGTGAGGTATACATAAAGTTATGTAGCAGGCCATAAGCAATGATTGTTTGCCCACATTACAGCATTACAGTGCGAGTGACAGTTTGCAAGGAAGAACTCTGCATAATTTTTATTTCAGGCTACTGATTCCTTCTCATGGGCAAATCCAAATCTCTATAGACAGAATTACATTGGTGTAGTTGCAATTCTCCATTAAACAGGAGTGACCTCAAAGCACCTGAGATACACAAAATGGGTCTCATCCCATTTCACAAGACAAGAGCTGACCAGACTGGTGGTTAAATATTTGCTTTAACACGATGTCAGGACAACATCTTTTGCTGAATCCGATGGGAGCTAACTTGGAGATGCAGAGTATACTGTATGGAGCACATAGGTTGTTTACTCTCTGCCTCTAAGAATTTGTTGCCTGAGGCTATGCTGTTACTCTAACTATAATAACATACCTGGTTCTGCTTCTTAAAACAGTGCATAAGGATAAAATGTCATATTTTGTACAGTTTGTTCCTTTGTTGTTCCATAGGCTCATACCACTTTCACCCCAAGTCATCCTGATTTCTTTTTTAACCTGGAAAAAAAAACTAAAATTAATTCTAGACTGGGAATTTGTGCAGTTTTCTGCATTTTCAGGAATGCAGGAATCTTTACCCCACTGTGGTTAACATTGCGATGTTTATTCTGATTAAACTGCAGAAGCCTTTTCTGTTTTTCATAATCAGTACAACAAACTTATATGCAGATCACTTAAAATGCAACACAAAAACCATATTGCAAAGTACTGTATCTGATATTCTTTCAAGATGAAACTATCTTTTCCTTTCTATGCTTGATATGCACATGCATCCATCAGCCATGCAGAGCGAAGCTTTTAAATTCAATCCAAAAAGTCAATATTGTAGCAAGCTGCTTATGTGCAAGCACTGTGCACCAAATTTAAAACTAAACCAAACAATGGGAACTTTTTCATGCATCGGTGCCATTTTGAAAACAAGACCAGATAAGAACTCCAAAATCCAGGAAGAAGTTCGATGAGGATGAAAGGTTCAGAAGTATCTCTAGCAAAAAGCTCTCTCAGCAGTTCTGTGATCTGCTAGCAGCTACCTTGTGTTGTGATCCATATAATGGTAAGCAGCAGTGCCCGCAATTAAGCTGAAGCCCTGACTTACTCAAATCACTCAAACTGTCAAATGAGTCCTTCCGAAGAGGAAGGAGTACAAGACGTTTCCTTGTCCCAGCTAAGCCTGGCTTAAAGAACAAAGCCTTCCACAATTCTGTTGTCCCTGACTATACTTTGGTCCTGAATTCTGGGTTGTTCCTGGAACCAGTCTCCAAAAAGTCATTGATCATGGCTACTGTGTTGCCTTTCCCTGCCTAGAGCTTCTCCATACAACCCAGCCCTGACACTGCAAACTAAATAATATGTGTGTAAGACTTAGCATTTACTGGCTGCCCAGGGCATTTTTGTGTCATTTTTGGACACTGTCCAAATAACATGCTTCTATTAGCAGATGCCAACAATTGATTATTTTCTGTCACATCATTTTGTCCCATGTTTGCTTCTCCTCCATATTCCCCTGAGGTGGGTACAGTATTTTTTTTCTAGTGGTAGGTCTTGCTCTACATCAAATAAGGTGATACTCATGCTCACATTATGAGAGGAATTATTTTTGAACATCTCTAGGCAATCATTTGAAGAGGCTTTCAGTTGAAGAAATATGCTGCTCCTTGAATATATTTGTTTCTGAGGGGACTTTTCTTGAAAAATCTCACACCTGTAAGTGGATTATTATTAGGAAGTCAATGCTCCAATTACCAACAGCCCAGTGATATTAAATGGGAGCAACAGCCAAATTTACCTCCCTAGCCCTAGTCGTAATTCAATTGAATTTAAATATCACCCTTCTAGAATTTAATCCTGGTATGACATAATTAAATAGTCCCAATGGCTACAAAACAGATCAAATAAAAAAGCTTTTGGCTAAGATGACTATCATCATTGCCCTGACAGTACACTGAGTGGGGAATTTCAGATGACTCCCAATGAAATCCAGCATCCGCTGAGCCTGCACAATCTACAGAAAGCTCGCTCTCAGCAAAGTTAAGCTTATCGAAATCACAATCTGTTTACGAATAGGAGTTTGGCGGTAAATGAGATGAAAAAGCTGCAGGGACTACCCCTTAACTTGTGTGGAAATAACTCAATCATTTGAAAATATGTTTTCATTTTCTTCTCAGAATGCTTATTTCGAGATACATTTGCTGCCATCAAAACATCTTAACGTGCACAGAGTCTCTGTGGCAATAGGAAGGAAGAACGAGTAGGCTCTTCTCTCACAAGGTTATGTGTTGCCTGTCAAAGCCACTGGGCTAGAGAGAATATTTTGTGATAGCGTTTTGTGAATGTGTATGCTTCACCTTTCAGAAAAATAATTGATTCGACATCAAATGCCCTGCGTGTAAATGTCATCTAGCAGTGTTTATCACCACAACTTGTAGAAGCGAACAAATTTAATAATTGATAGCTTTAAATAGGGATTAAATTAATTCAGACTCACAAGGGATTGGTCAAACAGGGGCTAACTAGCCAAGATAGCTAAATAGAATCTCCAAGTTCATTAGCACTGTGTCACCACATAAGAGATATTAGGAACAAACAAGAGTAGCATATAATCCCTGCGTACCACAATTCTCAGCTTTCCTCCTTTGTGTTCCTGTTCCTGGCAGACAAATCCTAACTGTGAGGTCTTAACAGTCAGCACAGGCCATGCTAACCATAGCAAATAGACAAACCAGACAAGGGGGATCCAGAACCACAGTCAGGAGGCAAAGCAAAGTTAATTTAACAGAATCCTAGCAGCACACAGGTAAGTCAGGTGAGGATAATCCAGAGTGGGGATGGAATCAATATTTTAAAATATTTTTTTATAGTTTTGGGAGACCGTCGGAGGAAAATTTGGACATGTCAAAATCTTTGCAGTTCAGGATATGTCCTGCATGACTAATGCATATGGTTTCTTGGCATGTAGAACAACATTTTCTGGTCAGAAAATAATCTTTCTCTGCAGAAAACATGCTTTCTGCACATAAAATAACATTTATGTTCAGAAAATACTGTTTTCTGCTCAGAAATGTCATTTTTTGACCAGAAGTTTCTATTTTCTTCACAAAAAGTTATGTCCATTCTTTTGGAGAGATCAAATACCCAAATGGTTAATGGAGTTCAAAAGCTGTGCAGTTTCCAATGACTCTCCCACAGTGGGGAAAAAAAGCTAAGATCTTTCATTCTTGCCTGTGAGAATGAAATTTATAAAGATTACATTCCTAGTCTAGAAGCAGAATCTAGGTCTGAAACCAGTCAAGTTGAAGCAGCAACTGGGCAAGGGAAGTTCAAGAGCCAAGCCAAACACAGTCCAAGGTCAGGCACCAGTCAGAACAGGAAAGAATTCAGAACCAAATGATAAGTTCAAGGTTTCACCATTTGGGATGCATGAATCAAATGCAATGCAATGCATTCCACACATGTTGCAGATCAGTAGATGTGACGCTCTTGTCTGCTCCGTCATGAACAGAATACTTCTTCTGCCCCCACGTCCCAACCTATCCCTTTTTGGGTATAAACAATATGCAAAACAACAAACATTTTTTTCTAGACAGCATGCTAATATAAAGCCACACAAACACATCTGTATACACATCCCTTTCTACCCAACCACAGATTATGTTAACACTATGGGAGATTTTCTGACATCCCTTTTCATCATAGCCATTTTTTTTTCAGAAGCCTTTTGTGGCTGAAGTTTGAACTGCAAAGCTACCTAGGGGCCTCCTAGAGCTCATCTATGGACATTTCAGAAGCCAATTTCCTCAGGAGGAGGACTCTTCCCTTTAGGAGACCATGTGCCCCTGAAGAAGCCTCTAGACATGCTCTTTGGCTGAGCAGTTTGCTTGGCTGCCATGGACCAATTTCAGACCTTCATTCATTATCATTTTCCTGGATTGGAGCAGTTCTTGCTTTATCTTGAGTCTAGGGTTAAACCTCCTCCTTTTAGAGTTGTAGAATCTTCTACCTCTATCCATGCAGGTCAAAGGGGAGCTGGTTCCACAGTGTATTCTGATTAAGGGCATTTGGATTCACTGAAGGCATCTTCCAGCAGGTGCAGGACAGTCATATACCTGGGAGCAAAATATTACGTGCAGACGCAGAAGAGAGCTGTGGAATACTTTCCCCTGGAGTCCTGATTGTCACACCTCATTTCAGCAGGCAATTGGAAGGAACTTGGTTTTTGCAGCCCAGTGACCTTGTCTTGTGTCTGCCTATTGAACTGTAGATTTTTCTACATTGTTTTGTCCTGTTCAATTGTTTTAAATTGTTATAAATTGTTTAATTATTTTATTCTATTTTATTTTGTGTATCCTACCCAAAGGTCCCCAGACATAGATGTATAAATATTTAAATAAACAAACAAGAAAGAAAGCAAACAAACAAATGGCAGGCCAACACTTTCATTTATTTTGTCATTTGTTTGATATTTAATAATTTTTAATCAGTTATTCTTAAAAACAGAATAATGAACCAGGTGGACCTTTGATCTGAGCCAGCATGACTTTTCTTATGTTATGTTAGATAAAAACTTAATATGACACTTTAAAACTGTCAGGACAGACAGACAGAAAGACAGGCAGACAGATGCTGCAGTGTTCCAATGATAAATCTTAGGATGGCCTTATAATGCAAAAGTACATTTTGCACTTCTTAAGGGACAATGATCCAATAAAGTAGAAGACAATAGCAGTCAAAAGAACTTATGTCTGCCACCCTGTTTTTTTGACTGTTTAGAAACATTTTTGTTTCAGTTTCGAAGATAAGCTCTTGGCCAGGCAGCCCTGAGCACCAGAAAAGGCCAGAATCCTCTCTAGCAGTTACAAAAGTGTAACCTAGAGTTACACACTTGTGACTGTAATGTGAAAGTGTGTTACATGGTTACAAGGTTGCAATACAGTGAACCCTCCTCTTACATAACCTCTGAACACATGGATGGGTGAAGTTACATGAAGCATTGCATCTCTTTATAGTCAATGGATGCAGTGGGCATGCACCTGCCCTGCCACAAGCACATGCACACTGTGTCCACTGACTGTAATGGGATGCAATGCTTTCTGGGGGGTTTTGTTTTACGTCAGGGTTCCTGGAACGGAACTCCTGCATATACGGTGTGTGCACTGTATAGACCTGGGTCATCCACTAGAGTGATCAAGGATGTTTCTGTCTCAAAACCAGACTAGAAATCCATATTGTAATGGATCCAAACAATCAATATAATCCACAGCAACCTAGGGTGATAATGTGATAATGGGGCTTCCCATTATCTAGACTTAGCTAAAGGGGGACACTTCCCTCTTCAGGTAAACCAAGGGTTAATGAGGTGTTGGGATTAGATTACATTTTAGTGTGGGTCAGCATCATAGGTCATGTGGGTCATCATCATAGGTCACAGGGTGATACTTGACCAATCAAAAAGGAAAGAGGTGAGCATCTTCAGGATGCTTCCAGATGCTTCCAAGGAGAAGTTATAAAACTTCTTGCAAGGCCATGTGGCTGAGAGATAGCAAAGGGACAACAAAGAAACTGCCAGTAGCAGGCTGCAGGCCTCGCCTCCTGGTGTCTTCCTCGTAGAACATCTAAGCTATAAACATCTGTGAGTACTAGAACTAGTTATCTAGTCGCATTAGGGACTTTTCTGTTATTGTGGAGCTAGCTGATCTAAAGAATGTATCTGTGCTTTTATATCTGTTCTTTTGTAACTACTTGTAACTAAGCGTGCCTGGGAGGGGGGAGCCTTCCATGTATGATATTTACCTTGTTCATTTGCATGCCTTTAATAAATACTTTCTGTAAAACCCTGTTTCTGTCCTTCCCACGCCAATGCTAGATAGACTGGGGGAAAAGGAAGATCCTTAAGCTTAGGGATTGACATGACTGGACAGCGTCCCACTGTACTGTCCAAATGTCCAGAATTCAGTGGGTGGTGGCAGCAAAGATTAATTAACAGCTAATATTAATCACATATGGAAATGTACATTCCAGTTTCACATACTGGAATTCTACATCTCAGTATCACAGATAAATTGCCAACTTTTCCAATAGCTTATTCAATAATGGAATATAGTATGTGGAAACTGGTATCTGAAACCACCAAAAGAAGACCATTTTCACTTAAGGGAAATTATATTAGTGTGAGAGACATATCTGAGAGAGAGAAAAGGCAGGGTCTGCTAAAAGTGGCTATATGACTAAGGGGCGGGAGGAGTTATGGAAAGAAGGGAAGTCAAGACTGATGCATGAAGAAGCAAAAGAGAAAACAAGACAAGGAGGAAATACAACAGGCAACTCCAACTACTTGCTTCTACCCCATTGGATCTTTGGTGTGTGCCTTCAAGTAATTTCCTAAGGGAAACCTATCAACCTTTATTCAGAAGTGATTTGCCATTGCCTTCCTCTGAGGCTGAGAGAGTGTGACCCACATATGTTTCTGTGGCTGAACAAGGACTTGAATCCTGGTCTCCAAAAGTCCTAAGCCAGCACTCAAATCACAATGCCACACTTGGCTACCAGAGGCACATAATCACTCTTCCAACCATAGTTGCATATTTCTTCATTTCCAACATCATCTATAGAAAGTAAAAACTATGGTTATTTTGATTCCTCCCACCAAAATAAACAAAGCTTTGTTTCTTCTCATTGCTCCATCATTTCTCTTCAGACCAGGGAATCTCTGGTCTACCAAGAAATACAAAAGAAACACAAATGCTAAAACTTTGTGTGAGCATTTTGTCGTAGTATTTCCAAAACTGTAGCAGGCCCTGTTGAGCAGGACTTTAAAGATAAGTTCATATAAGCATCAGTGGATAGGCTTGAACACTAGACTTGAGGTATAAGCTTGCTATTTCCATACCTGAACTTAGGTGGTACTGACTAAAATCAGATTAATTGCCATGAGAAGTATAAAGTTCATGATTCAAACATTGGTCCTCTGAGGGTGAACCTACGGATCAGAGACATTTTTTAATAAAGTCTAGGCCCCCAAAGTGGCTATTTACATAGCAGGGCCTAATAACACATTGTTAGAACTGGACGCTCCCCGACATGATAACTCTGTGATATGCAGTGCAATGCAAATCTTGGCATTTTACCCCAATTCTTCCACTTAGCCTTTTTAAAAATATTGCTGCTGTCAAAAAGTTACATGCTGCTCAGGATGAATATGTTTCAATATAACTAATGGAGCCTTGCTGGATTTATTGGAAGAAAGGAAAGTTTCCTCCTTTGTGGTGATTTCACCAACTCTCACTGAACCTTGCATTGTATATAACATTTTTCCCCCTCTTAGCTTTTAAGTAAAACCAAAATGGCATTTTCAGCATCCATCTGAGGGAGGCAGGATTTCAAAAGTGGCACTTGTGCCAATTTAAAAATGCACTCATTGATCTTAAGCCCTTTCAAGTTAGGTTGAATGATGAAATGATTTGTTCCCTGTAATGCACTTTATTATACATTGCGGGGCTTGGAAAAAGTATTGCAGTGCACCCTTACTTTCCAAAAAGAGTGTTCTCATTCAGATTTTCAGCCTGCCCTTCCCTCCAAGCAAGCCATTTCATCCCCATCACCCCTCTTTTCTAAATGGTTTACAACATTTGATGTCTACACAGCACACTCATTTTTCATTACGATGGCCATTTCCACACTAGCCCATTATAGCGATGATTCCACTTTCAACATCCTCTGGAATCCTGGGGTTTGCAGTTTCGGGAAGGGCCAGCTGGCCCCTCCTGAAACTGCAAGCCCCAGGATTCCAGAGGATGTTGAAAGTGGAATCTTCGCGCTATAACAGGCTAGTGCGGAAATGGCCACTGTTGGGTCTAGAGGAATGGTTGCCCAATTATAGTATATTTGTTTTAATACCTACCTATATATTTGCATTTCTGCAAATGGATTTTTCTCTTTTTTTTAATGCAGTCCCACTTTGATTCTTATCCCAACACCTCCTCCTTCTTTCTTTTCAGTTTTTTTATCTCCAATCCTATTGGCACTTGAGCACCTGCTTTTGGTATTATTGTATGTTACTAGTACAATTCTTACAAAATGGCATGAATGAGGAGGCAGATATAGCCATAAAGATGGGTTGTAACTGAGAGGGTAATCTCCACTCACTTTGTTCCTGATCACTATAACCCTCTAGATGTTTTGGGTTTCATGTTCCACAACCTCTTGCTATTTGGCATGTTGGCTAAAGCTTCTAGGAGCTGAAGTCCAGTATATGTGGAAGAGCAAATGTTGAGGACCACTGTCCTATATGGTTCTGCTCTACTTTTCTTTCTCTTGGCCTCCATTGCTCCTCTTTCTCTATTCCTTGATAAATACATTTCTGCCTGCTGTCTCATCTTCATCCTTTCATCAGCTATTTCTTCCCTTCATTCCTGTCTAACCTGATTTAATCCTAGTGCCTTTCTCAGTGAGACGTCTGTAAGTAGTTGGGATGTAAGTCTTTATAAGTTTCATTCTTTCGGGCAGGAATTAATAATTGTATATTTTTTTTTCCTCTTTGCTGTAAAAAAAATGAAACCTGGGCAGTTTTTAAAAACGACTCATAGTTTAGGGTTTTTTTTAGTGTAGAAAACAACACATTCTGCCCAGAAAATAGCAAAAGATCCATTTGGCAATTTCTCCAGGTAGAAAAGAACTGCCAAAGACTTGGAAAAGGGCTTATTTGGAGTAGTGATGAAAATAACACCTTTCTCCCCTTTTCTATAAAGAAACAAAGATTTTCCAAAGAGGTAAAAAAAACTAATCAGTTTAAAACTGAGATTGAAGGTATACCACCAAAGCAACAAAATTCAGGCCACAGAGTAAGACCACCACTTACTAAGTCAGAACCTGGGTCCATTGGCAGACCATTTTTGTACCTTAACTTCCCCTCTAAGTAAACACTATGGTATAATACCTAGAGCCACTGCATTCCCTGCATCATGCGTCACTGGTGATCTAGAAGAGCTGGTTGTACCCATAGCTACCATTGCCAGCATGAGCACAAAGCACTTGGACAAAGCGCTTTCCAAAATAGAAAAGCATTAGCTTGAAGTCATGAGGAAAAGAGTTTTAGACAGCAAAAACATGCTCTCTATATAGCTCTAAAACAGAGTTTGGAAAAGTTTGGGGGGGGGGAAAGAATCGTCATAAGGACATCCTGCAGCTATATGTTCCTGCAAAGTGGTATCCTGGAACCCTTCTTAGGATCCCTGTTTTTTGGATGAGAAGCTAGATGCCAAACACTCTGATATAATTTAGGAAGTGATAGGCTTGAAATCTTTCTGGAACCCTCTATCTGTGGACAGAAAGGTACTCTTCTCCTGCTCAAGAATACTCTGTGTTTTGCAGTGATCTTCCAGGGAAAGACTCAGAAGATGTACATTACAGAGAAACCAGGAACAGTTCAAATTGAAAGCAGTGGACAAGGGGGAAGGGAAAGGTGGAATCACAGCCATCCAGCCCCATTAAGTATTCTCACTAGGCCTTATGAGAGTTACATTTCTACAATATTTGGGGGGAGGGGTACATAGTTGCCACTCCTGGAATCCAAAGCATTTCAACAGGAATGTGAAAGAGAGAAGAATAGTGGGCACTCACTGTATATGTGCCCATGCAAAGGTCTAGTACAGTGTAGCAGTGTTGTGCTAGGGCTCTGGAAGACAAGGGTTCAAATCCCTCCTGGAAACCCACTGGGTGACTTTGGGCAAGTCACAGTCTTCCAGACTGCAAGAGAAGCAAAGACAACCTTCCTTGAAACAAAGGAAGTGTGATGACATCTCCTTTAGAGGTTTTTAAACAGAGGCTGGATGGCCACCTGTCAGGAATGCTTTGATTGTGTATTCCTGTATAGGGGATTGGATTCAATGGGCCTTGTGGTCTCTTCCAGCTCTATCATTCTATGATTCTAAATATTCCCAACAAAGCTCAAGGACAGGATCGCCATGAGTCACCATGAATCAGAGTCAACTTGAAGTCACTCAGCAAGAACAATAGTGTACCTATTCAGAAAGTACGATGTGGCAGAAACAGAGCAAGAGTAGAATACATTGCCAGCCCAGCCCAGCCAGCCCAGGCTTTGAGGCATTTGAGGTAGAAATTAAGGACTTTAAAACCCCAGAAACATCTCTAGCTGGCACCTTCTTCAGTTGTGTGTGCTTTGAGATATCAAAGGAGGAGGAGGAGGCCAGATGTCCAAACTGTTTAAATAAGGTAAAGTTTATATTACTGTATATTCCTAGCCCAAGTCCATATTGTAGGTACCCCCGCTTCCCCCTTTTTAGTGTCTCCTTTTCCTTTTCTTCCTTTGTAATCATAATTTAAAGAAAAAAACAATAAAAAGATGCTTGAAATGAAAATAAGAAAAAAAAACACAGATACTTCTGAATGTTAAAACAAAAGCAAATAAAGAAGCCCCTGGCTTGTCTCCCTCTGAAACCCTTTCTTTAGAATTTCTTTAAATGGCCGGGGGGGGGGGAATGGGGAAAGTGGCCCTTTCTAATGATTGCAAACTTGAGCAGCTGTTGGGGTGCTCTCTGATCAGTCTTAGCTTCCAGCCCATGTGAAAATCCTAAAGTTTTTCTTTCCATTGTTCACCATATACACACCTCACACACAGCTTTCTTATGCAGTTTCTTCACCCCCATGCTTGTTTATATGTTTTCTAAATTCCTAGTACTCTGGGGCGTTTAGTCTTAGCTGTGATACAAACAGCATCTTCCCAACAAGCTGGGTTAGATAAAAGAAACCAATGTTCAAGAAAATGCACTCAGTGCCTCCATCGTATCTCGCAGCTCACTGCTTATCTTCTTTGAGAGCAACAGAGAAGAGAAATTTCAGAAGGTGCAAGGAATAAGAACAAGGCACTTCAGTGAATTGTGTTTGCTTTGAGGAGAAACCAAGGGCAAAACTATTTACCTGAGCTGCACTGAAATGTGTAAATACAGGGCCTAACTGTACATACCTGTAGTCTCCTTATTCTTTCCCCCCATGTCTTTTTTTAAAAAAAATGCCAAAAAGTGAGTGAAGATCTGACATTCTTAACACCTTTTCTGCTAGTTGTTTGCCCGTGGAGTATCAAGGAATCATAGAATCATACAGTTTCAAGAAGCTCTCTATGCCATGAACTCCAACCCTTTGTTCAGTGAAGGAATTCCAGCTACCATCACCAGCAGGCAGCTGTCCAACCTATTTTTGAAGATGTCCAGAAAAAGAGACCCACCACCTATCTAGGTAGTTGGTTTCTTCAATAGTACTTACTGCCAAGAAGTTCCTTTTAATCTTCAAACAAAACCCACTTTCCAGTAACTTTGAACCATGAGACCTGGTCCTACCCTCTGGGGCAGCAGAGAACAAACATGTACCCTCTTCTCTGTGACATTCCTTTAGATATTTAAAGAATGCAGTTGTGTCACCCCTCAGTCTTCTCTTCAGCAGGCTGAATATGCCCGTTTCTCTCAACATTACCTCATATGCTTTCTTCTCTGTACCTCTTATCATCCTTGTCATCCTTCTATGAACCTGCTCCAACTTGTCTATATTCTTCTTAAGATGATGTGCCCAGAACTAAACACAGTACTCCACATGAGACCTGATTAGTGCAGAATATAGTTGGACTATTCCTTCCCTTGTCTTGGAAACTACAGTTCTATTAATGTAAACTAAAATATTATTTCGCACCTTTGCTGCAGCATCACACTGCTGGGTCATGTTTAACTTATGATCAACAATAATCTCAAGGCATTTTTTACATGTGCTGCTGCTAAGCCAAATATCTCCCCAGTTTATAAGTGTGGTTTTGTTTTTTGTTTTTTGGTGGCCTAAATGTAGAATTTTGCATTTCTCTCTGTTGAACTTCATTCCATTCATTCTATTAGCTTCTATTAGTTTCAGCCCAATTCTCTAATCTATCAAAATCCTTTTGAGCCCTTTTCATATTCTAATGTTTTAATCACTCCTCTCAAGCACAAACTTTGTAAGGACTCACTCTAACTCATCGTCCAAGTCACTGATAAAAATACTAAAGAGCGTTGGCCTCAGGACAGAACCCCTCCAGTTTGGAATGTAGTCATTGGTGATGAATCTTTGAACACAGTTTTCCAACAGATTATGGATCCATCCAACAATGTTCCCATCTATTTGATCAGTCTGCTGATCAAATATCCTGGAGGACTTTATCAAATGCCTTGCTAAAATCCAGATAAATGTAGATAAGGCAGTATCTTCCATCCATTCACAGAGGAAAACATATAGGATTTCTGTGATTTATCACATTTCCAGAAGAAATGATGCAACTGAGGGAATATCCAGCAGTCAAATGGTTGGCAGACAAAGCACTGAACAGAAGGGATATTTTAAAAATTCACAGATTTTCATACACAATCAGAAAGGGTGTTTCACCCTCAGAATCACAGTAACATTCAATTTTACATCTAGCATTTTGGCATATTTGTCAGTGGGTTTTCACATTTTAGAACTTGTTCAAAAATGTGCAAAAAAAAACCATTGTGGGACATTTGTATGCAAAAATTGTTGTACTAGCACAACATACAATGAACTAAAATATTTGCAGATAGGTCACAGTGTGGCAAAAAGTATCACTGAAAAATGCATAAATCTTTTAATTCACCAGGGATATAATGCAGGGGTAAAGCAAAATGAGAAAACTGCCCCCAAATAAGAGTTCTGCTCTGTCAATAAAAAATTCTTTGAATTCTCAGATTTCTGGCATTGTAGAAAACTGTTCAACCTAGAGTTCTTACATTTCTTTGGTAATTGTCTCTTGTCTTTGGATGCTTGAACTCTATTTCTAAATGTTCAACTAAAGTTTTAGATTGCTTCAATGGTATAAATCTGGAGACCAAAGGAAAATTTCATCTGGAGAGAATAAATCTTCTGGGGAGAGGAATGCCTTCATTTTGCCTCCCATAGCTACACTCCTGACTCTAACCTGGAAGGGAGAATACTTTCAAAATGTTTTATTATTCTATATGAGAACAAAATAAGCAAAGATTTACAGCACTACTAAGCAGTCCCCCATTTTCTGCAGAACCCCAGAACAGAACTAGCCACTTAACATTAAAAATAACAGAACTAAATGCTATCGGATTACATACAGTTTGCGGTCTCAAAGAAAGAATACAGAAAGTTTAGGTGCTGTAATCAATCCTCTCATGAAGCAGACAGAATATATAATGAATGTCAAATTTAATGCATAAAGTAAGGAGCTATACAAATAACATACCCTCCAACTATCCTGATCTGTCAGAAACAGTCCTGAATTAATCCTCTGTCATCCCACTTTTTCATCTGCCTTTAAAATGTTCCAGTTTCTTTCTCTCCCACTCCCTCCTTTGTCCTCACCTTACTTCAACTGTTGCAAACTGAATTCAAAGTGCAAAAATAATTTGCACTCAACACAGCAGGGAGAACAGAAGGAAGGGTGGAATCCAACTCTTTTCAGTAGGCTCATTGAAAAGCAAACTGCCACTGCCCTTTCAAGCTGATATGTTCTTCTTCATTAATAACTTTTGCCATCTTGACAAAACTCTGATGTTGCTTGGCCACACATGTCACAGTTTTCATCTATGAAATGTTGGTGGGTATGAAATAATGCTAACATATGATTTTCTTCTATGGAAAATCAGACTTTTCTCCAAGAGGGTAGATGCAAAAGTGTGTGTGTGTGCGTGTGTCGGCTTACTGAGAGCTTTGATGACAGCACACAGACAGAACTGTTGGTAACCTTTCCAGCTTCATGTCCGTTCATCATGCCCCAGACTAACACAAGAAATCACAGTTCAGCCACAGAATTTAGATGGGAAGGAAAGCAAGAATTGGAGACATGTGACTGTAAACAATTACTGCTGAACCAGCAGCAGGTAGTTTGCATAGATGCTTCAGAGATGACATTGTAGAAAAACAAGAACAAAGTAACAGTTTTCTCCTGGGATTAGATGCACAGAAAGCACATGTTTTTCTCTTGAACTACTTCACTTTCAAAGTGCAATTTCCCCCATATCTGCACCTTGGTAGAAGTACGGGAGTACGAAGACACAGTAACTGGAAACACAGAAAGGAGCAAAAAGGATGCTCTGCGTCACAGGAACTGAAGAGAGTCTATACTATACTGTAGGAAAGTCTACAGTGCTGAAAGTACAGCACATCACATTGATTCAGACAGACATGTTCAGATGCCCACAGAGAGCTTTCTTTTGTACATATGGATTTCTTCACAAATTTCAGCAGAGAAAGCAGGTAGTTATGTACAAATTAAGAAATACAGGTGTTGCCACAAGTATGCCAGAATGTCCCTATCTTTCATCTGGAAACAGCTGCAAATAAGCACAAACTGCAGCAGCATTTACTATCATGGTAAGTAGTTAATGTAGGAAATGGCAAGGACAGCAAGGAGGGTGCTACCATTTTGGGTGTACATAACCAAGAGACCCATCTTAGCACAAGCTCTGTGTGGTTGGAGATGAGATGATATAAAAGGATAATAAAAAAGGAAAAAAGCAAGTGGTTTTTGTTTTTTTGTTTTTGTTTTTAAAGACAGGCACCCTCAAAATCTTTCAAAATAAGAAAAAACAGGCACAAAACAGATAGTGATTTACTAGAGTGAGGTACCAGAAAACTGACACATTTGAGCATATGGCTTCAATACAATGATGTAGTCTTCCATGAGTACTTAAGGGCCTGGGATGAATTTTATGGACCTCCTCACATATGGCACTTCTGATCCATGACAGGTAAATCTCACTCTCCTTTTTTTTATCCTTGTAGCATTTCAGATTAAAGACATCCGTAATTTTCCCATCAGAGGGCAAAGTTTTGGTGGTTGTTACATTAGCTTATTTCAAATCCTTCTGCAAAAAATGCCATTCGTCACTGCAGAAGGCCTTTATTTATCCTCTCAACATAAGGCTATAAAAACTATGGGAAGGAAGAAACCAGGAAAGAAAAGACGAATTATGCAAAGAAATATTCTATCTGGGCAACATTAATGCAAAACCAATGCTTGCTTCATATGCATAATGGAGTGAGAAATAAATTAAATGACAGGTGGCCTGCCCCCTCCTCATCTTCCCCCACCCATCTCACATGTTCTAGCATGACTATACAAACATCTCAGATCATCTGTTGTATGACGCCAGTGTGCAGAGGCAGTTAATTATGCCTGTCTGGGAACAAGAATGAAATTACATTATTTATTTTTAAATTATCAAAACATCAAACCACGAAACAATCATTATTAATCAGAAAACAATACCAGGATGCTCTTTGGGATAATCCTGGCCAGCAAAGAGGGCAGAATGCCTGACATGCCTCTAATGAGTTCTATGGCTCACGAGGAGACTATGTAATGTTAAAAATTACTTCACACAAAGTGACTTAGATCCAAGGATCTGTTTGTACATAATAATAAACTGTGGTTTAGATTTCCATGCATCAAGTTGTTCCTCTGTGCTCCTCCAGCACAGCCATGAGCATATCCTTCAACTGTTTTAAACTTCTTCTGTCCTAGTTCTTTGGCTGAATTTACAAAGTCCTAGTTTCTCTCTGTTCCTCCAATTTTCCCCTTTGTCCTCAGCATACTTCAAGTGCTGCAAACTGAGTTCAAAGTGCAAAAATAACTTTCTCTCAATTTACTGGGAAAGATTAATAGAGGGGGGGAATCTTGCTCTTCCCAATAGGCATAGGCAAAAGCAAAATGCTGCAGCCTTTCCAATTTTGTATGTTCTTCCCTATTTATAATTTTTTGCCATCTTGACTACATTCTGATGCTGCTTGGTCACATGTGGCCATGTGAAATGCTGGAGGTTACACATGATCTGGAGAGTAGAGGTGCTGCCTTCCATTTTCAACTACTTCTGGGATCCCATTGTGTCCAAATCCAAATATTCTTTTTCCGTTACTTGACTGAAAGCTGCCAACTCTACTGGCAGCATTGGTGGTACTTGTGGCAACAGCAAGAGAAGCACTGAAATTCTGACCTCGGGCCATTGCCATTACACTTTTCCTCTAGAATGTTCCAAGAATGATGCCCATGCATGTAGTATTTTCCTGGGGCAAGGAAAAATTACTTTTTCAGTAACTTTTAAAATATCCAGTGCATTTTATTGTAGTGATAGCTATTGTTGTCCTGGCTATTGCCTGTTGCTACTGCCATAGCCAAACCCACCAAACTTCCCTTGAGGCATTTTCCAAGCCAAAACTGCCCCCAAAAGTCCTACCTGGGCTCAAGATTCAGGACCATCTATATTCAACACATGATCCCAATATAAGCTATCACTCCACTGACATTACTCATACTTTGCCAACATTTTTACAAGAGGCAAGAGTTTTCCACTAGTTTTTTTATACTTTTCCAGAAATACTAGTTTGTTTACTTATACTGATCTTACTCGCCCTTTTAGGCTCTCAGTGACATCTAATTTGGTGTATAATATTGTAGCATCCTACCTCTTACTATGTGATTTCCTGTCTAAGAGAGATGTCCCATGCAATTAATCTAGGAAAAAAAGAAAAATGAAATGAGCTGCTGAGGCATCGATGGCACCATGCAGAAGTCAGAGCAAGGGAATATTTGTATTTAATGTTTTACGGCAATCCACACGGCTTCTCATGCTTCATCCAATTCCCAGACAAATAACAATTCATACTCCAGTTCCCCATCTGTTGGTAGTCCTGTTCACTTTATTTGGCTCGTACATTCTCTCAATGTGCAAGAGCATTCAAAAGCCATGCCAGTTAGCCCCATCCTGTGTGCTCCAACTAGCTCCCCTCCCAATGCATGCCATGGAGCCTGCAGGGAGGGAGGCTTTATGAGTACAGATAGAGGTTTATATCTTTGGATTTTGAATTAATATAGAAATTGCATACATACAGCTCTGTAGTCAAATCTCCCTCTCTGCAGGCATTTGTGCAACATGTGTGGATGCTGGAGTAAAGCTGGATGAAGCATGCAACACAGAGGCTAAACTAGTCAGCTCTTTCCTAGGCCAGGTGAACAAGGTGAATGTTAATAAATCTGTATCCTAGATTACTCAGTCCATAGCCCTATTCAGGCATTGTTAACCATGGTTGGTCAACACACCAGGAGAAGAACAGACTGGCCTCATTTTCTTCATCATTGCTTTGCTCATGTGAAAAGCAATGGCTCTGACATGGAGGTGAAGACTCTCCATGTTAGCTAGAACATAAGGAAATCAGGGTTGTGGGTCACATGATGAGCCTCCATGGACAAATCAGGCTGCCTTCATGAAGCCTGTCTCTTTTTCACATGAACAAAGGGATGATGCAAGAATCAAATGAACATGCTCCGCAATTCCGATGTGGACTAAATACAATTAAGAATGCCTGAATAGGTTTTCTGTGTTCACTTGTTTATTCCATGTATGAGCACAAACAAAAACAAGAAAATGGAAAAAAGGAAGGCAAACAGCTTAGGGCAGGCAGAGGGCCTTTGCTTCCTGCTCATCACTGCAAACACACATGGACTTTTTTTTATTCTTTGTGTGCCTCTGAAAACCTCTTTGTAGGAAGGAATACTTTACTAGGTTTATAGCGATACACCACAAAGATTTTCCCTGACCTCAATTTGCCTCAGTTTAGGACAGCAATTAATTAAACTGAACAGGCTTGTACACCTGCATATTCAACTTCATTTGCGAAGAAAAGGAATTAAGATTTTAACACTGCACACAATGTGCTCAAAGTAAATTAAAGCTATTGTGTGTTACGGAGAAATGTGCAGGCCATTCTAGTGAAAAACATTATCCAGATATGTCCTTGAATCTACCTCTGTGTGTGCGTGCATTAATTTGACTAGGACAATTTGAAAGTGGCAGAAGAATGCTCTGCACTTTTTTATAGAAATTAATACTTCTTTGTGGCCAGTCGCTTCAACAAATGGAATAGAGGCTAATCTGGAGGGGGGGAGCAATTTCTGTACAGAATAGTCTTAACCAGTTTTAGGATAGGAATCAAGGGCTAAATCCAATATTAGTTCTAATTAGAGTAGACCCACTGAAATGAATTAGATTTAAGTAGTGGCTAACAACTCATTTGTTTCAATGGATATATCCTAGTTAAGACCACCTTTAGATTTAGTCCCACAGACAAAATAAATAGAGGTACTCAATAATTCAGACTGGATATATATGATTCCCTTGCACTTATTGAAATTGCTTTCTCTTTTCTTTTGAATTACCAGAACTGATTCCTTAATCTAAAAATCCACTTTTAAACTTCTCAGTGCTAATTTTTTTTATGATTTACTTTTGTGTCATTGTCTCTCCTTTCCCTACATGTGCCTTCCACAAGAAATCTGGAGGGGGGGGATTCTGTGTAATTGCATTTCATGTTTATAGATACAGCAGTTTGCTGGAGGGCCTCAATTTGGATACATCAGTTTTTTAATGATAAACACAACCATCAGGATATCAGAATATTGCTTCAAAAAAAGTAAGTCAACCTAGCTATGTAATGAGCCAACCTAAATAGGTAGCCTACTCTTTACATCGTGATATTACTTCTAAGAATGAAAGAAAGATCCCCACAGAAAGAGAGATGGAGAAAGAAAGCATCTTTAGAGAGAGCTGTGTTGTTCTTAAATTAAATAATAAAAATTTGAATGCAACCTGTAAAAAAGTGCTGTAAGTTGGGCATGTATCATTGCTCATACTGATTTCAACAGTCTAGAAATTCCTGCTGGATGCAAGGTTTTCAGACAACAAGACCATTTTACAGTATGGGAGGTCATTTTGAAGCAAAGATGGTGCTACAGCCTGTACCTTCTATGCCAGCTTCTACATCTATCACATTGATAGATAGTTCAGTGACATTCAAATGACCTTTATAATATGTCTTCTCCACTGTGTAGAAGAGCATGCTTGTGTTTCAGATCCCACATAAGAAATTTTACTTCCAGTAGTAGATCATTGAAAGATGGCTAGTTATGTTTACACAGTCATTATTCACTTCACTCAAACACCCTTGATGTATAAACTCATATACTTGGCATCAGTGCATCCTGGATTTTGTAGTCTTAGATAATAGAAATATCAAACTGATGGATACATTATCAGACTTTTATAGCAGTTGTTTTCCTGTGGTCTGATAACAATTGAGAAGAGAAGCCATCATGGCTGATTAAGTAACATGGCTCCTTCACACTCTATTTGAGAGTTTGTTGAGTGGAGGCGCTGGCTCTGCTCCCCCATCCCTCACATTTATCTATCTTTTTTTTCTTAAGCACAAAAAACCCATTAAGAAGGAAAGAAAAAGTAACTATTGATTAGTAGCCCTGGGAGCTATTCATCTGCAAGAACCCTGGGGTCTCAGTCCCTTAAAACAAGCCTGCTGTTCATGCCTGCTGTTGTTCATAAAAACCAATAAAAATCTACATGGCTGCTAAATTTTAATTTAAGAACCAAATATTGTAACAAAATTGGATCTTCCTGCTTGGATGAACCATCTGAAGGAGCCAAAAAAATGTTGGTGACACTAGCAAAATGTCTGAAAGAGATTCCTCATGCCTCTACCTAGAATCCAAGTATGGCTCATAAGACTGCTTGATTTCTTTTGTGTGTCTATTAATTTCCCATAAAATACTCTTTTAATTTTTAACTGGTGTCCTCTCTACAATTAGTACTGCTATACATAGGTGAAAAGATCCTGCCGTTACCCTCCTCTCACAAGCCTTCTTTGAGCTAATAATTCCTCAAATCCTAAGGCGATGCTGGCATTGCTGGTGGATCTCAAGGTCCTCTACCTTTTAAGGTAGCAGCAGCTGTGTTTTCTTAAATTCCTGCCATATGTGCACATATTCATATATTCACTTAATCAATAAGCCTTTGTTTTGCCATCATTCTGATTGCCCACCAGTGCTTTTATAAAGTGAAGCAGGTAGACCTGGAGGAGATGAAATGCTGACCTGTGAATCGGTGGAACAGTACATATGTGAAGGTGTATACAAACACCAAATCCAAAAGAAGGACTTCTGTTCCTTCTGTGGCAGGAACAACCAGATGACCTAGGTGATCCCACACACACCAACCTGGCCTCTCTACTATTACCCCCACCCACCCCCAATTCTGGATCAAACCAGATGTTTTCAACAAGAGGTTCTGCTGAAAAACAAGGGAGTAAAAGGGAAGTTTTTGAAATCACCCTAAAGTCTTCAGTTATCAGATAGCAGTGTTTTCACATCGGATTGAGAAGAACATTGTGTATTCCAACAGGATTGGGATTGAGGTGAGGGCATATTATTTCACCTGTGAAGATTCAGCCTTTCATTCCAGCATCTGGAAACCCCAAGACTCCTCATTTTAGGACTAAGACAACTGGACTACATCTCAAATCTAGTTTTGCTTCCTTTAACTTCCTTTGTCTTCTCTGATGCAGGCTTTCATATCTTAATGCTTTCCATCTCTTGTGAACCATCCTCTCATAAAATGACAGTCTGTATATGTGTCAATCAGATCTGTTTATCTTCCTTTATATCCAGTCTGAAAAAAGGTTGGTGAGCCTGAGAGCTTGCTCACTACTTCATGATTTTATTTTTAAAATTAATCCTAATACAGGTACTACAGTAAAATTGGTTTTGGATTTCCCCCCCTAAAAATCAAATATACCCAATTTTGGGCATAACCCCTTTTCAGCTAGAACTGATTTATTGAATCAACTGCTGATTTGTAAGTCAACATTATTAAATCCCATTCATTCAGTAGGTCTACTGTAACTGAGACTAGAAATGGATTTTGGTCTTTGACTCCTTTTATTTATTTATTTTAAAATCTATTTCTTATCAGCTCTAGATGTCTCATGAGTAACCTGAAGCTGATGAAGAAACTCTATACACAATGTTCAATATTGCCAAGATTCTGAAAAAAGACATGCCACCTAAAGCAAAATTTTATTCTGAATTCAAAGCTCAAGAGGAAGTAATGAGAAACTGCAAGGAAGTAAAAATTTCTCAGAAGAACTGAACTTCCATACATACATTGTCTCAACCCCACCAAACAATATCTTTCACAGCATTTATATACTTACACATTTTAACCTACATTTCCACTGGAAAAAATAGCACCCAAGGTGGCCAACAGACTGAGGCCATTTCTGCACTACACTGTTATAGTGCTATTATTCCATTTTCAACATCTGTGGAATTCTGGGGTTTGTCGCTTGCTGAGACCAGACAGCTCTCTGGCTGAAAGTTCTAAATGCCCCTCTCTAAACTGCAAACCCTAGGATTACATAGTGTTGGAAAATTATAGCATTCTCTCCTCCGCTTTCAAATGGAGCTTAGATAGTATAGGGTCAACTATAGCTCTGTGGCGATAATATTCAGATCATGTGACCCAGGATACATTCTAATGTTAGTTACTGGTCGTACTTAGGAAAGCAAGGTCTCTCCCTTTAGCATTCTTGCTTCTAGTACTTTCTCTCCATGCTAGCCTCTTCACCAATAAGTTGATGAGCTCAAAATGAAGATACTATTTTCACAAATCCTTTTATTATGTAGGATATAGTTTATCCAATGGATATGTAATTATAAAGGTTATTAGTAAATATTTTCAGTTTGGAAACTGAAGCTGCATGTCTTGTTTTTAATCTCAAGTCAGCCTCCACTTCAGGGACGATAACAGAGAAATTGTGACATGCTTTCTCTGTAGGGTAATTCCTCACAGCTTTAGCTTTCATAGAGCTCCCCAAGAGCTAACACTCTAGGAAACTCTAAACCCCCAACACACAGGATGCTGAAAGTGGAATCATAGTGCTATAACAGTGTAGTGCAGAAATGGCCTGAGACTAAAAACAATTTAACAATAAAAAGTTTTAAAAGCCGTTTTTAAAAATCTTAATAAAACAGATCGTAGAAGTCAGATCCTAAAAGCAATGAGAACAGGAACCGATCAAAGTTCCGACGGGAGTTCATTCTATAGACTGGGAGCAACAAAAGAGGAAGCCCTTTCCTATGTGACATCAAGTGGTGACCTGAAGGCGGTGGTCTTTTCAAGGGGGCCTCCACATAAAATTTTAACATCCCCAAAAGGTCATATGAAACAGACACTTCTTTAGGTAGCTAGACCCAAAACTGTAAGATTTTAAAGTTTAAAACCAGCACCTTGATTTGGGTCTGTAAAGCAACTGGCAACCAGGTATACATCTGACAGTAAAGGAGTACGGTAATATGATTTTGATAGAGCGTACCATGTAGCAGCTTAGGGCTGCAATTTGAATCAATTTTCAGTAAAAGGCAATTAATTGCTTCCCATGCTTTCCATTTTGGTTTTGATAAGTTCTATCTTGCCCAATTTGACCAGACAGGAAGAGCAAGGTTTAAGTAAACAGGCAGTCGTCTTTACAATTCCATGTGCTTGAATCCACAGGCTAAAAAGAATTAGATACCTATTTACTTTACATTCTTCCTTTCTCAAGACAGCTCACAACATAAGCCCTTTTCACACGACATTTGCCATGCGAAAGGGAGTCTGGAGCGTCACGTGATCGTGAAAAGCGATCTGCATGATGCACTCACAATTGTGCAACGCTCCAGGGTAGGGCAGGCGCTGCTTGTGCACTTTTTCATTTTCGGCTTTCAGCTGAAAATGGTGGCAATCACGCATTGCTCCAGGGCCCCGTGCACACTTGCACACTGGGAAACTCTCAGGCTGCACTGTGGAAGGAAGAGGTGGGGCTCTCATGCTGCCTGCTCTGGAGCAGGCAGCTCGTGCAGAGCTGAAGCAGCGGAGACACAAGAGCCTCTCGCTGGAGGCTGCTCGCACAATCCCCTCACCCCAGCTCCATGAAAAGGTGTGTTGTGGAAAGGGCCATAGATTAAAACACAAGATAGCTGAAAACAGATATAGTAAAAACACTTAAAAACAATTAAATGAGCTGCCATATTAAAACCACATAATTTAAAAGAGCTTTAAACTGCATTTGAAATAAAGAAGCGATCCTACCTCTGCAAAAGGAAAGTAGCACAAGAGTTAGAGTGTCACACTCCCAGACCATTTCATGATACAAAGATCAAACAAGGCTTTGACAGTTCCATTAACAAACAAGGCGGGAATCTCCCCATGAAGCACTAAATACATTGTTGGGATTCATCATAAATTTGGGGCACTTGGAACAGACATTTTAACCTACAAGGTCACCAGTGGTGGCCAGTCTAAAATGAATGAAATGCTGGTCTGTCCATGATAATGGATACATGATACCTTCATATCACCAGTTCCAGAAGAAAGGAACAGGGAATCAAGAGTACATCCTGACACATGAATGAGGCCAGACACTAATTGAAGCAGGTTTAGTGGTATAGCTTTGGAGTGAGGGAAATAAGGGAATTACCTTGCAAATAAGAATTTGTACAATCAAGTACAATCAATGGTCAAGCCACCTTTCTCTATGAGGTTCACCAGTGCCATATATGTTCTCACAAATACTGCTTCAAAGTCTCTGCCTCCAAAAAAAAAAAAAGGGGGACTTTTTTTTTTGTCCCATGTCTCTGAATGTTTATCATCCTAAGTGTAGCTCTTTGTTAGTTTTTAATCAACAAATAATTTACTCTGTAGTAATCTGATGTCGATACATTAAATGCAGCTAATGGAACTTTGATAAAAGGCTCCAATATGAGATCCCGCCGCTAAGTGAATTTTCATAATTCAACAAGATAGGAAAGCAATTGCATTGAAAAGCTAAGATAACAGCAGGAACAGATAAAGTGACATGGGCTGAAACAAAAAGGGAAGCAGGAAGGACAGCTTTGCTTCTTACCAAGTTAACAGTCTCTTTCAGATTGTCTTGGGGGCATTTTTCTTGTGGTGTATTTTTTAAAAAAAATTGGGGACTGTTATCTCTTACATGAGGGGGATAATGCCAATGAATGTTAGCAAGAACAGAATACACAGCATTGCCATGGTGTTGCTGATGAATTTCTCATTTGATTATTCTAAATCTAATTAGTAATGGAAAAAATAATCAAAGGTACTCTTTTAAAAATGGTCAAAAACATGTTTCTCAAACATCAGGAAACCCTGACATGGAGAATCCTGGACTGATAAGAATCTTCATGGTTTGAGACCTTTGCTGTGCTTTTTTTAAAAAGTAGAAAACAGAATTTTCTGCACAAATCTGAAAATTTTTACAGAAGAAGTCACCAACTATAGTTTTGATTTGATTTGTTTTTCTTTTGCATTTTCCTGTGCAGAAAATACTGTTTACTGCACAAAAATTCCAGGAAATTAATAGTATTATTTGTTGATTCCTTTGAGAACACAATTAGAAAAGATTTTCATCCCTTTATAGATGATAACAATCTTAGGGCCTTTCCACACTATATAATATAATTGCACTATAATTCCACTTTAACTACCATCACTGCAACTTATGGAATCCTAGGTTTGTAGTCTTGTGAGGCACTGGGCTCACTGGGTGAGAATTCTAAATATCCCTCCCTAAACTGCAACTCCCATGACTCCATAGAACAGAATGGTGGCAATTAAAGTGAAATCACAGTGCAATAGTTGTGTGGTGTAGAAAAACCCTTAGTTTCATGGGCATGGTATATGTTGCCTTTCCTAACTTGTGTTTCACCAAATGAGCTCCAGCTACAAGGGGTAGTGGTATGAATGTTGGACTAGGACCTCTGGTTTCTGCTTGGCCCTGTCTCCTTCTCAGAAAGTGAAGTGTCCCTCCTGAAAGACTCCAGGAGTGGTTGTTAGCATTCAAATATTCTACTTTTTCAAAAACAGAAGTGGACTTCTGGCCATTTCCTTTTGCAAGTCAGTCTGTGCAGTACCCAGAAGCATAAAACTGGGACCCCAGACTCACTGCAGTTGCCCACTCTGATAGGACACTGTAAAATGTTTACTTTTCAGTTACTTCTTCTTTGAAAACATCTGAATGCTATGAGTTGCTTATCTGTGTTGGAAAATGAACTCTCCTCCCATCATCATGAAGACAGCATGATGGTGTAAAGTCATGAGTTTTATACAAGCAACAGTAAAGGAGGACATTGATAGAATGCTGTGGTTTTTAGTCTGGTGAAAGACTAGAGCTCTCTGGCTGACAATGCTGAACACATCTCCCTAAACTCGAAATCCCAGGATTCATAGGATATTGTCATGGCATTTAAACTGGAATAATATTGCTATGATTGTATAGTGTGAAAGGCCTTAGAACAGGAAACAGAAGTGTACTCCCATGTGTAATTTGAACATTTACTCATGTGTACTATCATAGTTATAGTGCATTGCAATGGCCATGTTGGCAAAGGGATTTGGGAAGCTGTAGTTCAAAAAAGTTACTTTTCCAAGATCGGGAACAGTGACTGTTATGGATGATGATTGATGCAATGTGCTTTTCTGTTTGTTTGGTTGACTGACTTCCTTGAACTTTCTTGGAACAATTCACATGTAAAATGGAGAATGCATTTAACTGTTTTAATAAAAATCATGAACAGGGTAAAGTGTAATGCCAAGGATTTGTCCTCAGATCAGGTATCGCAAAAATGGTATAAAGAATTGATGCCATAAGATCTCTGCCATAATGAATTGGACTCTGTTCACTATGTTTTCAGGAAGAGCAATGATGGACATTTGTCTCAAAGGACCCATAAAATTCCAGCAGGTTGAAGAAGAGAACGATATATTAAATTTTAATTCTGTTTAACATTGCTTTTGTTTCCCCAACCCACCCTTTGTCTTTAACTTTTAAGACACCTACATTATTTATAACAATCTCTTTAGGATGTAATGAGTTCCAAGGGGTTGAATCAAAATGGTGGTTATTAAAAAACATACACATCCATCCCAAATTTGATTAACTGTGATCTGAATAGAAAACAGATGGTAACTTAAATAATTTAATTCGTCTACAGTTTTGTAATAATCACTGTGTACCAGCAATACTGTGCTCCATTTTCTCAAAATGAAATGCCAGTAATGCTGCATGCAGAAAACCCGTCAACCACAACTTCTGTATGATCCCTATTCATTTCATGTTAGCAGAAATAGTCTGATGGGTACTAAAGGGCTGCTATACACACTCTTGGACAAATGCAGAACAATTAGACATTCTCATAGATCAGATTGTCAACTCCACATGTAAAAAACACATGCTCACTCTTATGAATAATGGTAAAACTAGATATAGCATGGCATTTTAAAAAAGAAAAGATGGCCATTGAGATCTTATCCAGGTCAGGACACTTCTGGAGATAGCTTCTCCCATGCCCGGTATTTTGAAGGGAAGTAAATCTGCAATTGATTTCAAAGGAAGTTTTGCTTATAATATGAACAGCGCACACAGGGACACAATCTTGAAGCCTTCGTATGAATGTATGTATGTATGTATGTATGTATGTATGTGTGTGTGTGTGTGTGTTTTCTCACTTGTAATATACTATGAAAATCTTTATAATCCTATTATATCATCATCCCTTTATGTTTTGCAGTGTTCTGATAAACACGTATTCCAACACTTTTGAAAGAAACGTCATGGTTTATAGCAATTACGATGGCATGACGTTATGTCAGTCTTTCTAGACAAAGGTTTCTGTCAGTGAGTTCACACAGAAAAACTCTATTTTCGTTTACACTGTGGACTAAGGGTAGAGGAATGTAAAGTTGATAATCCACCAGAGACATTGAATTGTGGTTACACTGCAAATTTTGTTTGTATTTTTTTGCTGCTGCTTTTATATTTGCATAATATGCTGCCCTCAATGTTGTGTGCTCCCTGCCTAGTTTCAGCAACCTGCCAACAATGCAGTCTGGCTAACAAGATCAGAAACAACTTTATTACTATTTTACTGTCCCCATGTGCCATTTTTCTCTTTATTTTATTACTGTTACATTTCTGCCTGAGATGGTAAAAGAATGGGAGACCTACATTTACTTTTATCTCACCATTCAGCAGATGCTAAAAGGATGCTCAAAAAGATTGTTTCCTATTACCAACCATCTATATTATCCATCAAAAGGGAGGTTAGACCAGAGACCATGTTTTTTCTAATAAGCTGGAGAACGTTCTATAAATCCAAATCCACCTCCTGTCATAGTAACAGCAACTTAGGTCAACTTGGCAGCAAAACTTCTTAAAACTGCACGGAGGCTCTTACATTAAGTACACCTTGGATGTTGATCAATATTTGTCAATGGAAATTGAGGTGGGAAAACTAGAAGTAATTTATGCACACAACTCAGGCCATTTCCACACTAGAGGCCATTAGTGCATTATACCATTATAAAGGCTGCATTGCCATTCATGTGATGCTGTCAGGCTAGGGATGCTCTTTTCCACACCCTTCCCCCTTAAGCGGATCGGTAGCAGTATTGCCACTGGTGTTCCTTCTGCATTACAGCATCCTTGGTCACTCCTGTGTCCTGCCTTCACCCCGTCCCACCGATCCTGATTGGGAGGTGAGGGTTTTTGGGTTTTTTGTTTTTTGTTTTAACCTGTACTAACACAATGCTGTAACAGCAATGTTGTAACAGCATGACATTCCAGTACACTATTGCACTTTTGCTCTATACTGTTTAAAAACGTATTTAAAAAACATAAAAACTTTTGACTCAAAGGAGACATTTAAAATGAACTGAGAGAGGTGATAGAGAGTTACCACGCCATGGGAGTCACTGAGGGAGGGATGAGCTGGATGTGCCCATAGCCCACCCACTGCTGGATCCACCATAACAGGAAGCACCATCTAGTGCTATAACAGTGCCACACTATGATGGCTGATGGGATTGAAGCTCTGTAGGAGGCTCTTAACAGATTTTTTTCTGGAAATAGAATATGGTGGTTTGGTGATTTGGTGATTGATTTGGTGATTGTTGGGGATGGGATAGCAGCTGGATAACAATGACGCATGTGGAAGCATGGCTCCTGGACCAGTGACAATCTGCTGCTAGCATTATAGTGGCCTAGTGAAGAAATGGCCCCAGACTCAGACAAATTGTGACAGGCAGGGCTTTCTCTAGACTACAACTCACAGAATTCTCCAGCCAGTTAGCCCAGATGTTTTGGGAGATTCTGGAAGCTCTATTCTCCCCCCAAAGAAAAAAAGAAAAGAAATACCTTTCCTGAACTCTGAGAGTTCTATAAGATATCACACTTAATCCAGCACATAATGATGCTCTCACATGAGCTGCTTCCCATCTGCCCTGGGAATAAAAAGTACAAAATGACACTTGATTAGTTCAGAGTTAAATGTGCCTGATTTTAAAAGGAAGAAATGTCAGCAGAACTCTGATATCAACACAATAGTATTCAGGACTACGGATCTGATGGACAAAGCACTTACACTTCTACAGTTGGAGTTAAATTGTTTTAGGCTAAGCTTGTAGACAATTATTTCAGTTCCTGCCATTTAACTGGTTGGTGAATCAGACAGGGTGCCTTTGTAAAATGGATAATGCATCTGAGATGAATTTTCTATTATTTATTTTAGATTTTTATTCCACTCTCTTTCTCAAATGAATGACAGATAATTTAAAATTGCACACCCATTGCCTGACCTAGGCCCTTTTCGCACGGGCCTTTTCTCACGCGACAACCCCGTGAGCCTCGCGGGAGTGGGAGCGTTGCTCCGCACGACGCACTCCCACTTCCGCCGGGCTCACGGGGCTGAAGCGGCGCGAGCACGGGTTTTTTGATTTTCGCTTCCAAGTGAAAATCACCCACGCTCTCGCAACGCTCCCGGCGCCCGCGCGCACTTACCTTTCGTGAGGAGCGTCTGGGAGCCAGTCGGGTCGCACTTCCTTCCCTCTGCCCCTGCGGAAGGAAGGGACGGGGCGGGGTGCTCGCGTGATATGTCCTGCTTCGCGCGCACGCGCGCGGGGTGGGCAGACGGGAGGAGCGCCTTTCTCTCTCGCGCGCGCGGGGGGGCAGACGGGAGCAGCGCCTTTCCTCTCTCTCGCGCACGCGCGGGGGGGCGGATGGGAGGAGCGCCTTTCTCGCGCGCGGGGGGGAATGGACGGACGCGCGAGCCGCCTCCGGGAGGCTGCCGCTTCCCCGCTCGTTCCTTCGCCTACGGAAGGAAGGAGGGGGGAAGCAGCAGCCTCCTGGAGAAGGCTTGTTGCGTGAGCCGCCCTCCCCGGCTCGCGCGAGAAGACTAATACGAAAAGGGCCCAAGACATAATGCCCACTCAAGTGCAGAAATGACCATTCCAGCTGTCATCCCAGAGGTTCACAAATCCACTCTTGCTTTTACCACCACTCTTTCCTCAGTTGGTCCAGTGAGAATGGGAGCAGTTCCATGGTGAATCCTATCCCTTCAGAGGGTGAGCCCTGAAACAAAGAGTTCCCATTTTTCTCAGAGCAGCTAAGCAGTAAAATCAAGAATAGATTTGCTACCCCACAGTGACAGATGCACCAGCTACTCCTTTCAAATGTCATCTATGGTATACTAACATGAATTTAAAATATTTGATATTTACTTATACCTGGAGAGCCAAAGTGGTGTAGTTGTTTGAATGTTGGCCTAAGACCTTGAAAAACCTCACTGGGTGACTTTGGGTAACTCACACACTCTCAGCCTTAGAGGAAAACAATGGCAAACCTCTGGATTATTCTTGCCAAGAAATTCTATGAGAGAGTTGCCATAAGTCAAAGTTGATTTGAAGGCACATAACCACAATAACAACATACTTGCTTAAACTTGAGAGTTTAAGACCCTGACCAAAAATTCAGTGGTGTACCAAGGCATAACAGCACCCAGCGTAAGGGGGCCGAGCAAGTGGCAGGGGGAGGGATGAGTGGCAGAAGTGGGCGAGGCAAGTGGCAGCAGAGAGGGAGGGGTGAGCATCAGTGGGCAGGGAGGGTGAGTGGAAATGGGAGGTCAAACAGCAGGCAGATGTGGGCGAGGCAGGGGGCAGGCAGAGGAATTCCTCTTTTTTGCACCCCACTGACTGGTGCCCGAGGCATGTACCCTAGTTGCCCCACACTAGATCCACCTCTGCAAAACCTGTTTCATTTAAATAAGAACCTTTTCAAGTCCCTTTAGAGAAGGGTTTCTAATATCTAACTATGTGCTTCTTCTGCACACAATAATGATACTCAAAAAAGGTGCTCTGAGTCAGACTTTGAGCTTATAATGGAACAATGGTATTTCCTGTTTATGTATTACTTTGGGCCTACAGCTCACCTGATAAAGCTGCAGTGGGACCAAGTCCATGGGATGGCCCTAAATGCTTCATCCTCAGGCTACCTGCAAAGGAACCTCTGTATCTGAACAGCTGCACACACATTTCCTCACTACTATTCCTATTATTCCACTTTCAACATCCAGTGGAATCCTGGGGTTTGCAGTTTAGGGAGGGGCATTTAGAATTTCCAGCCAGAGAGCTCTTTGGCTTCAGTAGACTACAAACCCCAGACTTCTACAGGATGGTGAAAGTGGAATAATAGCACAATAACAGGCAGTACAGAAATAGCCATAGAATATGCACATGATTTGGATGCCTGAGCTTATGGGTACCACAACCATGTAGAACCCCAAAGGCAAGCTGTGGTTCATATGCAGGGTTTCCTTCATACAGGATTGCACTCACCATATAGGCATAGAAAAGGAGGCCAAGATCACAGATGACAAGAACAGCTTTTTCAATAACATGTGGGTAGGGCTATACACCTACAGCTATCTAAGCTTTACAGGTTAAAATCAACAAAAGAAGAGAGTCCAGTAGTGCTGCCTCCAGGCTTGAGAGGACTATCAGCATAATGTCCCTGGTGGTCCCTCTACTATATAAGGGGGGGGGCATGGTGGAGCTATGTAATAGCAGTACAACTCTGATCAGCACCAAAGAGCTGCCACTTTACTTTTTCAGAATGATCTTCAGATATGATGCACTGAAGAAAATTAAAATAGTACCAATCCAGCCCCCTCAAGCAAAATATCAAAGAAGACTCAGCATGGACATTGGTAGTTGTAGATCTTGATGTGTTTTTTTTAAATTAATTACCGTTATATAGTTCTAAAGCTCAAAAATGTCAGATACTATCCTATTTTCACTTTTAAATGTATCTGTTTACTAATTTGCTTATAAAAAATAAATAAATGTTGATTTGTAGTTACCTTTTAAAAATCTGAAAACTACAAGCTTGTGGCTTAAAACAGTGCTACTCAAGGTGGAGATCACTAGACTGATACAGTCCTAGACCACATGCTGGTGATTCCTAGGGGGCATCCAGGAAAGAAAGAAAGAAAAAATTAACCAACAGCACAAATATAGTACTAATCCTTGGTATCTTGGCGGGGGGAATGCCAGCTTCTTAGATCAGATAGCCTGAAAATCAGTGGTTACTCTTCTCTTCCCACCTGTCACTTTTACATCCCAAATGGAGAACAAGGCGTTCTATGGACAGTTCTGCCCTACACGGTTATAGTGCTATTATTCCACTTTCAACCTCCTGTGCAATTCTGGGGTTTGTAGTTTACTGAGGCAAAAGAGCTCTCTGACTGAGAATTCTAAATGTCCCTCCCTAAACTGCAAACCCCAGGATTCCATAGGATGTTGAAAGTGGAATAATAGCAATAGTAGTGAGGAACCGTAGAAGAGCAAAGCTTACCAATTTACCCATCCAATTAGAGGATCAGAGACAGTGAAAAAAATTCAAATGAAATCTGTTTGATGTTAGGATTCCAATATTCTGACACAATGGATACTATGTAGGATCAGACACAATGTAAACTACATAGGATCAGATATACAGAGAGAGCGAGAGAGAGAGAGAGTATATGGGCAGACTGAGAGGACCACCAGTCAGTGAAATGTACACATGAACTTATGTAAATTTATGCCAAAAATTACAAAGCCAGCATGGTGTAGTAGTTTGAGCTTTGGACTACAACTCTAGAGACCAAGGTTTGAATCGAGTTCAGCCATGGAAACTGATTAGTTAACCTTGGGCAAGTTATATTCTTTAAGCCTCAGAGGAAGGCAAAGGTAAATCCCCTCTGAACAAATCTTACCAAGAAAAACCCATGATAGGTTGGCCCTTTTTTGCCATAAGGCAGTCCAAGCTTACCTGGAGATAGCACTTGATATCGTTTTGATATCAAACCATTCGGCTTTCATCTGCCACCCCGCTCCACGTGTTTGCGAGGCCTCTGGACAAGCACATAAACAGGTGCGGCCGATAATTGCTGGACATTCCATTCTCCACCTAGGCAGGCTGGACAGAGCCAGTTCGTCGCTTCAGGGACCTCTCTGGCAAACACCTTTTTGCTTATGCATGATAATAACAAAGGCTCCCGGCCCCAGGCAGGTAGCCTTACAAAGCTGTACTAAGCGCTCCGTATTTGCATACTGGCTACACTATTGTTAAATCGGCGCTAAGCCAATCATGCTAAACTCTGACCTTTCCAAAGCTTTGTCCCGCTCCAAACTCGCATTGTTCTCACCAAGTAAGGTATGGCCTGCAGTCACAATTCACCCTATAAAAGTCCCTGATTCTGAAACCTTCCTCGGACTGCTTGGATTGCTTCTGAGTTCCATCCCGCCTTGCTGCCGCTGTGTCTGGCGAACCGTCCCCTCAGTCCCATGTACTGAGACTCCATATCCACGAACTCAATCTTCATACCTCTCCAGGACTACGAAACAGGTGTTGTATCACTCATTTCCCTTCGAAAATCTCTATTTCCAATTCTTTAGTTAGCTGTGTGACTGTGTTGTCCTCAATATTTGTCTGTATTTAAATAAAACATCATTTTTCCTATTTTAAACTGTCTGACTGCTTGACTGACCTGACCCCGTAGAGGCTGGGATGCAAGATCCCTGGTGGCACAGTGGTTAAATGCCAGTACTGCAAGCCACAAGGTTGTAAGTTCGATCCTGCCGGGCTCCAAGGTTGACTCAGCCTTCCATCCTTCTGCAGGTCAGTAAAATGAGTACCCAGCTTGTTGAGGGCATGTATAGAAATGTATCGAAATACATGCTATTTGTAAGTTGTTCACCACCTCGATCCATATGGAGAGGCGGGATACAAATAAATAAATAAATAAATAAATAAATAAGATCCTGCCTCTCACTAGCTTTAGTGAGTGCTCCAGCTAATTTTCCCCAAGTCGTTGTTGTTGTTGTTTGGTTATTTGGGTGCCCCTCCCGGGACCCCCAGAGATCAGGGTAACAGTACGCAACAACTACAACAGGTTACAGCATCCTCAAAATTTCCATGCCTTGATGTGGCGTCTCTCATCCATCAGTGGGCTGTTTTTGAATTGAATGCTAATATCCTCCTCTTTCCTTCCTCTCAATTCTCTCCTTCCTACTGAGATCCAATTTCTAAGCCAGAACATTGGCAGTATCGCACTTCATAAGGCACAGTGCAAGAGGTTCTAGGAAACAGCACATCTTTCTCTTTCTCTCTTTCTCCTCTGCTCTCTCTCTCTCAAAGAAATATAATAAAAAGCCAGATCCCAGCATTCTCCAGCAACCAGACTTTATTCCTCTTTTATTTCCTGTGTTTTTAAAAATATACTTTCCAGAGAGTAAGCTCCACTGAACCTCTTGAACTCTCTATACACATATATAGAAAGATTCCTTTCTGAATCTGGAATCATTTGTAAGACAGCATGTGTATCCATAAGCATACTGTGAAGTTTGTAGCCTATATTGGTGGGCTACAAACTTTTGGGTGAAAATAAACAGAAAATGTAAGCATGATCAAAACAGATATACATGAAGACTTAATGACATGAACTACTGCTGTCCAGTTGCAAGACATTTCAGTAGGACTAAATAAACTGAAGTCTGTTTATGGATTTGCAGTTTAATAGTTTCTGAACCCCCCCCCACCAATAAACTGCTTCACTGGGAAGGGTCAGACTAACTCATATCAAATTAGCATTCCAAGAAACAGATTTCTCACTGAGATGCTTGTACTTATGCATTTCAATTATTCTCCCCCTCTCACTGCAGGAAGCAGAAAGGACACACAGTTTTTAGCATAACTTTTACATTACAAATGGCCATAAATTGTATACTTTTTTTGATAAATACTGAAATATATAAAATAATCTGGGGAAAAAGGTGGAATACCCATTTGTTGTTGTGTGTCTTCAAGTCATTTCCAGCTTATAGTGACTCTAAAGCAAACCCATCATGGGATTTTCTGGGGCTGAGAGTGTGTGATGCTTCCAAGGTCACCTAATGGGTTTCCATAGCTGAGCAGAAATATCAGACTTTGGTTCCCTGTGTTGTAGTCCAAAACTCAAACCACTATACCATGCTAACTTTCAGAATAGCCACAGGTAAGGAGGAAAAGGAGCCAGTTTGTCCATCCAGTGGATGGCAGAGTAGACAAGAGTACAAATCCATCCAAAAGACCTATAGGATAAACTAAAGATGACTCTAACATATCTAATTTTGAGTGCTTTGCTTTTAAAATGGGGGCTTTGAATCCTTCTATTATGTTGGTGAGGCCAAAGTATGGTTGCCCCTTCTGACAAGTCTTTTCCTCTTTATCAGCTGCATGCAGGCACGTATAACATGATCTCCTCCATTTTGGGAACAGCTCTATCTATATACATTTGGCCAGAACAAATGGATGAAAATATCATATAAAATGGGATTTGGGGGTTTCCTGTAATGGCTTACCCAAACTTCATGAGCAGACATAAAGAATGTGAGATTCTAGCACTTTGAATGCAAGACAGAGTGAAACTAATTTAATTATCCATTCTTACTCTGAGGACACCATTTCTGAGCACGGTCTCTGAACTTGCAAATGCTCATCCTGCATTTTTGTGTATCTTTTCAACATACTTTTGCCATTGGGAATAAATCACAAATACGGTACTAGTTTCTCCCCCACTCTTCCCTCACTCCATTTTTTTTGTTTGTGAATTATGTACAAATAAAGGCACATACATACATTCCAGACCATGAGAGAAATGTGCACAAGAATACATACATTGGAAGTGGGGGGGGGGAACATAAGAAAATAAGTACATTAGGAAAAATGTACCAAAATACATACAAATTTTCACAAGAAAAGGGGGGGGAGGACTGCAAAATAATATGAAAAACAGGCAGAGAGGAAAATGAGAGATTTTCACATCCTTATAATCCTTATCAAAATAATCAGTTGTTTTATATTGCCCCATTCAAAATCCACTTCAGCTATACTCATGAAGAGAGCACAGTGTTAACATTATATATCCCAACTTACCATGTTTGCATTTCAATAGTGAAGCGTCCACTGTTTTCTTTTCTCTTCATTACTTCCCTATAACAGGAAACTATGGGTTTCAAGTGTGTAGAGCACAAATTACAAACCATGAAACATAGCTATTCTCTTAGGAAGTCTTGCCCTCTCTGCGCAGGCACCAGTGTAGTCTGAGACCTTCCTACCTGAAGTTTTCTTGGGAATCTCCAAGCAAGGGACAACCAGACCACACTCACACTGTACCCGCTATTCAATTCATTCTTGAAATGAAGCAGAATGAGACATTAGCACTCAAACTGGCTACTGAACCATGAGGCATTTCTGCACCACACTGTTATAGGCCATTTCCGCACTAGCCTGTTATAGCGCGATGATTCCACTTTCAACATCCTCTGGAATCTTGGGGTTTTCAGTTTTGGGAGGGGCCAGTTGGCCCCTCCCGAAACTGCAAACCCCAGGATTCCAGAGGATGTTGAAAGTGGAATCATCGCACTATAACAGGCTAGTGCAGAAATGGCCATAGTGTTATTATTCCACTTTCAACATCCTATAGAATCCTGGAGTTTGCAGTTTAGAGAGGGGCATTTAGAATTCTCAGCCAGAGAGCTCTTTGGCCTCAATAAACTACAAACCCCAGAATTCTACAGGATGTTGAAAGTGGAATAATAGCACTATAACAATGTAGTGCAGAAATGCCCATATAGTCATCCCTCCACATTTGCTAGGGTTAGAGACACAGGACCCCTGTGAAAGTGAAAAAAAATGTGAATAACTTTAACTCTACCCCCCCCGAACAATATTTTACACATAAAAAAGTATGATCACCATGTTCAACTCATTGTGGATTCCTTTGAGGCATCAGGGTTCCTTCACAAGGCAGAAGTGGGTGGCTGGTGGGGCTTACTGACACCTCCACTGCTGCTCAACACCATTTTTAATAGGGACTTACAAGACTCATTCACAGTTTCTCAGGCCATTTCTGCACTAGACTGTTATAGTGCTATTATTCCACTTTCAACCTCCTGTGGAACTCTGGGGTTTGTAGTTTACTGAGGTCAAAGAGCTCCCAGGCAGCGAATTCTAAATAGCCCTCCCTGAACTACAAACCCCAGGATTCCACAGGATGTTGAAAGTGGAACAATAGCACTATAGCAGTGTAGTGCAGAAATGGCCAGTCTCATGAAGCTTGAAGTCCCTATTAAAAATGGCATAGGGAGGCAGCAGAGGTGCCAGCAAATAATCCATGAATAATCAAATCCACAAAAGTGATACCCACAAATGTGGAGGCTGACTGTAGTGGGAACAGGGGCCATTAATGAATTATTTCCAGCACCCAAAAAATGGTATAGCCAAGAATTCTACAGTACAACAATACCGGGAAAGCCACAACTTTGTGTGATAAAGTTGGGACAAAACATATTTCTGTGAGATCTACTGGTGCACTTTATTTCAGCTAGACTTTTGGGAAAAGATCAGCAGAGGTCAACAATCTGTCCTTCAGTGAAGCTTGTCTGCCATTAATGAGCAGAACCCCTGACATGCTTCTAGGAAAATCCAGCAAACCACTAAATGCAGTTCAGAACCCCCTGTTGTCAATCTTAATAATATTGTATCATGTTGGGAACTTACCGGAGAAGCCATCAAGTATTCTTACCATTTTTAAAATCTGTGAATTCACCCTGAAGATGAGGTTGTACAGCATCATATGCTTTCCTAATTGGCCTGGCTATCTAAGTTACAATTTAAAAATTTCTTTTGCAGATGCCCACTTGAATTTTTGGTAGAAAAAGATGTGAGGCTGGGAGGGGAGACGGCAATGTCTGGGGTCATTAGCATTAGCAACAGAAAGGGGAACAAGAGGGCCATAACAATCTGTCTCCTTTCTGTCTATTCAAAATTCATTCAAAAGCCTCTTTGAAAAGATGTCGGTGGCATAATCCTCCAGAAGGCAGTGATATGTTTCATTATGACAATCTCTGGCAGCTCATCATTTCTGCTCAGGATGTGATCTTCTCCTTCCAGCCACTGAGCTAATTTGTTTCCTTCTGTAGTTTTTAGATTCTCCAGCCTCTGGCCTTCTTCTTTGCAGTCTCACTTCTGAAAAGACAACAAAGCAAACAAAACTTTACATTTTGAGAACTATATTCTGGACTGAGTTTTTGCTTTGGGGTTGGGGGAAGGGGGAAATAACTGCTGCCAACTTGTCAGAATATTGGATAAAATCATTTCTACACTGAAAATCACTGAATTATTCCAGAATATTTCTACTGACATCACTGGAAGAAGTGGAGAATAAATAATTCAATAATAATAGTGAGCAAAATCCATTTCTTGCTTTACCTGCAGAGAAAGATACAGAGGGCTCTTCACAGGCCATAGGTGCAGTTATAACCAGGTAATTGTAATTTTTATTTAAATGAGCTTAGTATAATAACTGCATCCAAGACTATGTAGAAGATCAGAAAGTCCAGACTTCGTTCTTGTTCTTTCCAGTTTTGTTTTGGAGAGTCATACATGTTTTGTTTGTCTCAGAATATTTTCTGTCAGCTCCCAACTGGATCAGGAACTTTTAATAACAATTTTTCAGGTCAGTTTATTTTATTCTGACCAGTATAAAATTGGAAAGAACAAGACCAAAATCTGAGACTTTTCAATCTGTGTGGATGCACCTTCAGTTGTCATTGAAGAAGAATGGAGATAAGTGAAACACACTGGGAATTCTGAAAAAACTTATACAACCAAATGATCACAAAATTGTAATTACTTGATTCCTAAATATTTTTGTTGTGCTGACTGTCCCTCTCAGAATGTTTCTGCTGGTTTTATAGAATTCCTGCTTCAGATTTCCTTTTCACCCAGGAATGAACACACCAACTCTTTTTCAAAACCTCTCCCACTGCACACATCCAAAATTGGTGTAAAATAGGCAATCAGGACTCCTGAAGGTTCTGATCTGGCATGATTGGCCATTTAATGTTTATTTTAGTTTCTTCCTAGGTCTTAGACCCAGAATAATCTCTTTTTGGGGGGGAGACTGGAAGGCTACAAATTAAACATTATCTATTTTGGTTTTAAATTAACCCAGGGGTTGGCTAAAATAACTTTTAAATTGCCAATTACATTCCTCAGAGCACAGAGGTTGAATGCCAGTACTGCAGCCACAAGGTTGTAAGTTTGATCTTGCCAGGTTCCAGGTTGACTCACCCTTCCATCTTTCTGCAGATCAGTAAAATGAGTACCCAGCTTGTTGGGCACAATTAGCTAAACACACTGTAAACTGCTTAGAGAGCACTTAGCTGATAAGCGGTATAGAAATACACATGCTATTGCTATTTGCTATTATGTTGGAACTGACATAGAACATCAGGAAACATTGGGGCTGGGGAGCCCACAGGTACACTGCTGGCCCAGGTGAGTTGGGCACATGCCCAATCCCCTTTTAGCTATATCTGTTCACTCCAACCTGCTCAAGCATACTTAAGGGAACTGGATTAGAACAGCTTGTCCTCTTTTACCAGTACAGGGTACCAACTTTGTTGCACCAGCTTTCTCTAAAACAAACCATAGTTCAGTAGGTTAAAATATCCTATTAAAATAGTCCACAATTAGCAAATCCATTCACATAATTTTAATTGGCAAGATCAAAGGTTGTCAGTGCTCTTGACAACTAAGTCTTCAATAGTACAGCACCAGCATAATTTTACTATTATTTTTCCTGTTCCATTAAATGGAGAAAAGTGTCATCAGCATTTCCTATTGTGCTAGCAAAAGCTTTCCCAATTTGTGTAATTGTAGCTGAACGTGCTGATGGAAAGATATAGAGGCAGGCACAGATTTGTAGGAGCAAGCAAGTCACGGCTTTAAAAGCATATCTGTCTAGTACAGATATCAGTGTGTATCAGAATGTCATGACACAGACAATTGGACAGGATTAGAGACACTTCCAAAATTATTGTTTGAATTTCTTCCCAGTTCAGGAATTCTGAATTGCCTGATTTTAGACTCAAAGTGGCATCAATGCATTGGAGACCCAGTGCAGTGCAGTGGTTGAATGTTGGACCATTGGATGATATTCGGCACATCATAGTCTCAAAGCAAAGCAGTGTTAAACCCCTTTGAACAAATTTTGCCAAGGAAACCCTATGACAAGTTTCCCTCAACACAAAAAAATAAATACATTGGGAATCTTCCACGGTTCTTGCATTATTTCCAAAAATGTGCTCATTCTGCATGCAAAGACATAAAAGAGCACATGCTAAATGATGAAATAGTGCCCTAAAAATCAATATCAGTGTAATAGTGCATGGATACAGGTGTTAAATCCATGCACAAATGTAAAACACCAAAGAAAAAATAATCCTGATAAAACACCAAAGGAAAAAGATCAATTGTAGTTATTTTTTCCTTAGTGTTTTATCTATGCCTAGTTCAGTATCAATAATATAGAGGAAGGGAACTGAGCAAAGGAACTGCAAGATGTGGCAGTCTAAATAATTTCTAACTGATTTTAGATTTTTTACTCACTAAAACAGCATCCAAGAAGGGTGGGATTCAGTATAAAGGGAAACCTCAGAACAACACAGAGTGAAATACAGAACATCAACTCATCTCTAAATAAAATATATTTCCCTGTTGCAGAACACATGTGGGAGTTGCACCTTGTAAAGTGCATGTTCCCTTGCTGATTAAATATAGTCCTGAGCTAAGCTTCCCATTAGAGCTACCTGCAAACCATGTTGGTTGTAACATACCTTCACTAACACTGACTTCAGCCTGACTTTGGGGTAGGGATGAGACATAATTGTGTTCAGACCACATTTCAGTTAGAACTTAGGGGGGAAATGCACTTTCCAAATCAATGTGTGCATAAAATTTCAGTTTTTACCATTGCACTTTTTGGAATTTTGTGATGCTGTTTTCAGAATACAAAAATGTATATGACAATACACTTATTAAGCAAAGTTTGCACAAAGATTTGTATATTATTTTTTTAAAACCATACCAAACATAATTATATTAAAGAAAACCTCATACAGAAATGTCTATATCAGAAACATGGGCTAAATATGCACTAAAATTATTATATTGGAGAAATTATCAGCAAAATGCACAGAGATTTTCAGACTTTTCTTCTTGAAAGTCACAGGCAGATGTATACATACAACATAAACTAGGATTTTATAAGCCCTCCTCCCTGCCCCCAATTTGGTTTAAAGATCAGTTCATTAATTTGGGTTCAACTTGATTCAGTTTGGACTGATTCTGATTCAGTCTAACACTAGTGTTATTTTGGGTGTGTATAACACCAGAAGATCATGGAGAAAAGTTAGGGGAAATATTCATAATTACTATTAAATAAATTAAAATTTCATAGTTATTTAATCAGTATATGAAGATAGGCTCATCTTTCTCATGGCCAATTGAGCAGCAAACAACACTTAATAATTCAACTTTCCTCAATATATCACATATGTTTGTCCAATAGTCTTTGTAACAACTGTTGCAGATGGGTCAGGATTATGTCCCTACTATGTTTATGGGTCTGATGTTAATGACTTGCCTATCGGTACCTTCAGTGAGTTCAAGCCCAATTTTTGATTTGGGGACCTCTTGGCTCAATCCACTTGTTCTAAGGGAATCCAGAACCATTTTTAAAGTGGAGAGGCAGAAGAACGCAGCATTGGCAGGTAAGTCATTATTAATTTTGACTACTTGAAAATTATTATTTTTTACAAAACAATGAAAACACAATATATTGCATTAAAACCATCATCATTAACACCAATGCCCAAACAAAGCTGGTAACAATCTGAGTCCCTTGAGAGCTATAGCAAAATAATTATCATTACCAAAATTATAGTTCCTGGAGAATCTCAACTACATGGCTTTCTCAGTGGTCCAGTTCTGTCTGATCATTTCAGAGGAGCTCAGCTTCATCAGCTTAGTTCAAGGAGGGGAGCTTGACCCCCCCACACCTCCCTGAATTCTGGGATCCAAGTGTGTTCTACACTGCTTGAGAGTAACTCACCCAAAGTCTGCTCTGTGGGTTTCATGGCTCATTCCCAATTCCCAGTCCCAGTCCAACACACATTAGTAACAAGGATGAGTAATGGATCTTGCACTGAAGAGTCAGCAGACTCATTCCTGATTGTCCTACCACTCCTATTATAGCTGTTCTGAGTTATACTATTGCTACTTCAAGTTATACAGGAGCTAACTGTACTGCACCTCTGAAGACATCGAGTCTTGCAGCAGGAGACCACCTGTTCAGCTCAGAGTAGCTGCAAGAAAAGCATCAGTAAGATCAAGAATTGATTCATTGCCCACCCATCAGGGGATTACCTGGCCACTTCAGTGCAAGCAAAAGAAAAGAACAGACTTGATGCAAGACTGCCATTTTTACTGGCAGCTGCACATTGAGCCTTGCATCTAGTCAAACATACTGCAATGAAGCTTGTTAGACAGAATGCAGTAAACTGATTCTATTAAAAGAGTGATTTTTTTTCCCTAGCAAACTTTTTAATTAGTTTTTGGATCACCAAATGCATGCTTCTCCTAAAAGAAAGCTTGTATTATCTCCTTTTCAGGTCATGAACCCTTTATCCAATGTGATGTCATTGCCATCAATTCATTAATTCTATAGAACTGGATGAGGCTTTGCACTCATTATTTTTACCTATTGGAAACCAGAGGAGTTGATGAGGGTCAAGAGTGCCTTTTATTTCTGAATATGTCTCTTAAAAACAAACAGCCCATGAGATAAGACTGAATACAACAGGCTTTGATGTATTGCATCTCACTGCTAACTGACATCCCAGACTCTCTGGTGTTGCAATTCTTTTCTAATAATTTAGTCTCAGTCTATTAAAAGACAATTACAGATAATGTATCCAGGCAAATGGTGAAGAATGTCCAGAACACCACTTGTTGAGAGGTTATCAAAACACCATTCTCCAAAAAAAAAAAAAAAAAGTGTTATTGATTTTTTTTAATCATTTCAGACACAGGCTGTTATATAGATTTTTTTAAAAAAAAAAACTGAACATAACTAGAGGAAGATAGACACAGATTGCCCATTTCCTACTTCATATGTCATTATAGAATTTTTAAAATTCATTTACGGCTAGGTAAAGAGGGCAGCCAACCATTCAAAGGGGAATCTCGCTTATCTTAGCTAAAGACTTAATATGCTATTGATCTTTCCCCTGATTTTGAATCTGTTATTATGTTTGATAGCACCTGGTGACATTTTATAATTCTCTGGATTCACTGTTGAGTTAGCATTGTTTACAGATTAATGCAAAAGATAAGGGAATATGATAATGATTATTTATGGAGTTGCGTGCTGCTGACATCCTAGTTTTAAATCCATTTTAAAGCAGTACCATGGAACTGTATTACTACCATTTGAGTACCATATTGCTATTTGCATTTTGCATATTGCATATTGCTGGATACAGGTAGGGATCAGGACACAGGATCATTCCTGACCATTGCTGGCATGTGATGCCAGAGGTTCAGCAAGCCAAAGATGCTGCTTTGGTGACTAACAAAGAGCAGAAGGGTTCTTTCTTATTATTTATACCAGACCTGGCCTGGAGTTCATAGTGTTTGCCATGCACATGGAATGATCTAATATACCTCTGTTCGTCATCTGTGCCTAAAAACCATTCCAAGGCTGAACAAGTAGTGCTTTAGCCACTGAATGAGGTCCAAATCAGTACAATTTCTCCATTTTTCCAGACTGTATTCACAGAAAACAAGACTGTATTCATAGCTCACCAGCAATGAGGATGGAATAGCTAAATGTCATCTTCACATATGCAGTTCAATGTGTCTAGGTGAAAATCATGTGTTTGATGGACTAAATTAAAACAGCCATTAGTCAATGTTTTTCTGCTGCGCTGTGTACATGTGAGATAAGAAGCCTGAGGATGTTCCAGAGCCACATTTCCTGGGGCCAAAAGAGTGTAGAGTGGAGAAGTAGAGATAAATATTGATATCTGATATCTGATCTAGCCTCCAGGACAGTCAATGAGATCCTGATTCAAGGCTTCCCTCAGCAGTTTGTGTCTGGTTAGGGCCTGAATAGGCAGAGCTTAGAAAAGCTACTTCTTGGACTACAAATCCTAGAGCGCTCAGAAATTGTTGCTCATGATGACACACACTGTCCACTGTACTCCAAAAGGTAACTTATCCAAACTCTGATGCCTTTCTCTGTAGCTCACTGAGAGGGAGGGAAGGCAGAGACAACTGGAAGAGGCAGCAGAGTGAAAAAGAAAAGAAGCATGTTGATGGAGTTCCTAGACAGGCATCAGTTTACAGAGCCTTAAAAAGTTGATTTTGGCCTTAGAATTCCCCACCAGCATGCTGGATAGGAAATTCTGCTAGCTGTACTCCAAAAAAGTAACTTTTCAAACCCCTGTGTATAGCTGGCTGTCTGGGCACTTTGCCAACACCTCTGTTGATAAAAGTCTCATTCTCAGGATCCTTGTTAATACAAATATATTGCTTTCATTCTGCATTCTATTAACAATTTGTCATGTTTCTGTTATTAATTCAACCATAGTCTGAGCAGATCTGTTTGCCTGTATTTTGCAATTCAAGTAGTTAATATAGTTGTACATGAATTTTTGATATTTCTTCTTCAAACAGCCTAGCAGAATTCTGTAGTATTGCTGTATGATTATTTACCCCCAATATATAAATAAAAAAATCATACCAGGCTGTTTAGCAGAGAGAGGGAAGGCATTACCCAACTAATCTGGAAAGTAACTAAACAAATTTATTAACTTTTCAAGGAACATTGTGCATCTTTGGGTAGGAATGTAACAAAATACAAATTTGAGAGGAAAGGTAATTTAATAGGGAAATAACCCTTCTTTTCGGAAAAGTGGAAAATGAAATGAGAATTGCCATATATGAAACATCAAAATATTACATGATGATGGATAAAGATGACATTTACAAGGCTTGGTAATGTAGAATGGTGAAATTTACAGGAAATTAATTTAATATTGTGGATGTATCTTTTTCAGAGAAACCAAATCAAATGTCTTCACCTGACAAGGTCAAAATTTACCACAGTGCTCATGAAATGGCTGCAAGCTGATGGAGTTTCATTCCTTTTTCAATCTGCCTCAACAATCATTTCAGATATGAAAAAAAATCTGTGATGAGTCAGTCACCACAATATTAGAAGAAAACACTGAGAAACTTTGGAAAATAGGATGGATACAGGTTCTGGAATAACAGACTCTGGTACTATAGCCCATTCCTTTCCAAGCATGCAGCCGTATAACAAGCAGAACAGATGGATTGTTGAATAATTCAAGGAAAGATGTCCCCTTCCCTGATGATGTTGGACTTCATGTCCCTTCATCCTTTCCTCCTGCATTTAGGTCCCATGACGCTGACTGCTGATGGGATTTGGGATCCAACAGCAAGACTGATTGAGATTAATCTGGCCTCTTACTCAAGTTTTGATGGCCATCTTTTTTTGTTGTTGTGGTTTATTGTCTGGCACTGCTAACAAAATTAACCAAAATAAGAGAGAGAAGAGGATTGTCAAGCAGTTCATACGTAGTGCACTACTTCTTGTAGTCTCAGACTGTGCAGTGCTGTTTCATTGGCCATTTCTGCACTAAACTGTTGTAGTGCTATTATTCCACTTTCAACATCCTAAGGAATCCTGTGGTTTGCAATTTGGGGAAGGGCCTCAAAGGCCTTAAACCCCAGGATTCCATAGGATGTTGAAAGTGGAATACTAGCACTATAATAGTCTAGTGCAGAAATGGCCATTGTGACAGAGGCCATGATCCTGCTGGGAGTTGGCACAGCATACCACTACACCAACATAGTTCTACAGGTTTATTAAGGGAACCAAGTTATCCAGACTGGAGGAGAAAGGCAGAGGAGTGTCTGTATGTCTTCCTAGGGGCACCACAGTCTTCCTAGGAGCACCTGAGGGAACAATTGCATAAGATGGTTTTGGAGATCTCCTTACAAAAGCCAATAAATGTGTCTCAATCCTTGTGTAACTGGCTGGTTACATCAATGCCCACTGCCAGAAATAATGATCTTAGGGATGACTGGGCAAGCGCACACATCCTTTTTTAACATTTACCATAATATGTTTCTGTGCCAGAATTCCAGAGACTGGTGGAGGGGAAACAAAAGAATGATGTTAATCATATAAGTCTAAATCCTATTTAGATTTTCTACTCCCCCCCCACAACTAGATATCTATTGAGTCAATTGCTAAAGTAGGTCAACACATACATATCCAGTTGATCCAATGGGTTGTTCTAGTTGAGACTAGAAATTGGGTTTTGACCAGAATATTGCCACATCAAGATATACAATTCTCTAGTTGCGAGAGGTTTCCCAGTATTGTCCTCAAATTCCCAAGCAAATGAAGCTAAAGATCTAGTTTAAGGATTCTCTATGCTTCCATACCTCAAAGCCCATTGGAAACTCTAGTTGCTGATTGGAAAATGTATAAAGTAAGAAGAAATCTTTCCTAAGGCTTTATGCTATCAGGCTATTTCACAGGTTTGTTGCTATTAATATCAAGCTGACCCCACATGCCCTCCAATTTTATGGACCATTTACTCTGTGAAAATATATTTTTTTAATCCCAATAACAAAGGGGAGGGGGTGACTGTATGGACTTGACTCTTTTTGGATAGTGGTTATCTTAATAACATTATGTGTCAATCCAAGTGTTCTTCTTTCTAACTTTTTTTTAAAAAACATAACATTCAGACAGCCTTTTCTAGGGATGTAAACTTTCACTTGTCTCATTCACAGCCATGAGACTATGAAATGCTTAAAAAGAAAAGAAATCTCATTTATGCAAAGGTGACATTTTCTGGTGCTCTCAACAGAACTTTTTGCATTTAGAATAGGAATGTTTGTGCAAATTGCTAGAGTGATTTTTGTACAGATTACAGTAGCTACTGCCTTTCTGCATGGAGTTTTAGAGATTAGAAACATAGTACAGATGTCCAAAAGTCTCAAGAGATGCCAGGATTTATTCCTCAATGCTGTTTTGTGCTATGCATGGTGGCAGTGAGTAGGACCACTGAAGTGTTGGATATGAAGTATAACACAACAAAAGAACAAAAGGAATATTGGATGGGTTGAATCTTCCCTATCAGTCATCTAGTCCATCTTTCTTTGCTCTGTGTATGTGTGTGTGTGTTTTGCTTCACAAAAGAGAAAGACAGTAGTCATGTGAAGATACTTTCTTTGCAAATTATGGAAATCTTGATGCAAAACCCCCACTTCTCTTCTTGTTCTTGTGCTGGAAGCAGGAACTCTTGTTGATTGTGATAATTTCATTGAAAACAAAAAAACACTATCCTTCACATTCCAAGTCTTTGGAATATCCACAGACTCTCTCATGTGGGAAGGAGGTAAGATTTACTGTGGTCACTGACTGGAATGTACATTATCAATACAACCAATAAAATATTTAGAACATAATGTGTTAGGTAACTGTAGATAAAGCAATAACTAAAATGTACTGACAGTAACATCATTTCTTAAGATCATTCACAATTTGTCTCCTTAATTTTACAGCAGCTTCTCAGAACTCACCCACTTTTAAAGTATTCTGTGAGTCTCTATTCTCTATTGAGTATTTAAGTAGCGATCAAAACATCTACTTGAAATTTGTTGCATTCTAGGACTAATAAGTATAGGGCACATGACCCTGTAAAAATGGTGGTATGATAGGACATGGCTAGATATTCCTATCTCATTCAAACCACATGGTCATACGACTCCATCTAGGATATAATTCCAAATCTACCCCCAAATAATGCAGATGGTGGAAGATTTCATCTACCTAGGGTGAAAGATTTCTTGAATTCAGGAATATCCATTAGTTGGAATGATACACCATATAAGGATATGGAAGTATAGGAAGGGCTTTCTCCACTGTAGCTCTCTGATTATTGAATGCCCTCCTCATGGAGGCCCAAATGGTATTTATATTGGTTTCTTTCCAAGTTAAAATTGAAGCTTTTGGTGCATAATGAGTCTGTCCAAATCTGTACACATCTGTTTTCAATTTTTAAAATTAATGTTTAGATTACTTTTATTGGTTTGAATTTTAAATTCTTTAAACTAATTTTCTTGAAAGCTGTCCAGAAAGCTAATGATAGAGAGAGGGTTATAAATATTTCATTAAAACTAATAATTTGATTAATGAGTGAAATTAAATTAATAGCTATTTAATTATTAAGTGATAGTCCTTCATGCAGAACAACATTCTTTTCCCCAGCTAACCTTAAATTGAATCAAACTTACCCTACTGCAATGATTTATGGATTATGTTTTCATGGATTACTTATTGTGAAAATATATTACATGTTCACTCACAAATGTTTGTTCATATTCTTATAACAGGTGGTTATCTGAAATTTGTGGCACAAAACATTACAGAGCTGAAATGGTGACAGAATATTCATCTTGGACCTAAATTCTACAGTAGGTTGAACTTTAAAATGTAGAGTTATTTTTTATTGAATAACTTGTGGTCCCTGTGATCTTTCCCTAATTGAAACATTTATGTTTGGACCTGTTGTGAACAGCAACAATAAAAATAAAAATTCCTCTTATTGCAAACTAAGCTGAGAAGCTGTCCAGTGTAAGGCCTTTCCACAACACACCTTTTTGCAGAGCTGGGGTGTGGGGATCACGCAAGCAGCCTCTAGCAAGAGGATATTGCAAAATCAGTTTCTTCAGCTCCGCAGCTGCCACCTGCTCGCATGAGAGCCTTGCCTCTTCCTTCTGCAGTGCAGCCTGGGAGTTTCCCAGGCTGCGCTGGGGCAAGAAGTGCGTGCACCGCAGCTTCGGAGCTCTGCACACACAGCAAGGGTGCACAGGGCCCCGGAGCGATGCGCGATCACGCACCATTTTCAGCTCACAGCCAAAAATGAAAAAATGCATGGTCTGCACCTGCTAGCCCCTGGAACATCACATGATTGTGAGTGCGCCATGTGGACCGCTCCTCACATTTGCGCGATGCTCGAGGGGCCTAAATCTTCTTATGTGTCTTCATGTTGTTTCCAACTTATGGCAACATTAAGATAAATCTATCACAGGCTTTTCTTGGCAAGAGTTGTTCAGAGGGATTTTGCCTTTGCCTTCCACTGAGGCTGAGAGAGTATGACTTGCCCAATGTTTCCATGGCAAATCAGGGATTTGAACCCTGGTCTCCAGAGTCATAGTCCAATGCTCAGACCACTATATCATGCTGGCTCTCTAGTGTAAATCTACATCAGCATAATTATCAGGTGGTAATGTTCTGGCCAAAACTCAGTTGCATATGTGAGTCATGGAACTGGCAAAGTGTGCCTGCCCACATGCCTGGATATTAAACTGACTCACTGTTTTGCTGGTGATTAGGGAACAGTTTGCATAAGAGAGTTCTGGATAGTCGCTTACACAATTATGCAGAAAGTACAGCTATCAGTATAACCCAGTGTTGTGGCAGAGTAATGGCTCAACAATATTTCAGCATAACAAAAGTGGTTGTCATTGCTAGAATGTTCCTAACAGAAAGAGAAAGAAGCCAGAGACAAATTCTAAAGGAGGAGTCTTCCTGAAACCTCCCACTGCAAAAGATTTTAATTTTGATCTCCAAATGGTCATGTTGGCACATGTTGAGGGTTATATTTATTATTTTTTGCTTAATAAGTGAAAAACTGTAATATCTCTGAAGCGTGTGTATGAGGGATGAAGGGAGAGAAATTAATCTCATACACTCCATCTGTCCTGATTTGGCAGTATTAGTCCCTATTAATCTTATGTCATCCAACTTTGTCAGCTGCTTTTAAAATGTCTCTCTGGCATACTACTGTTCAGTAGTTCCAACAGCATAAACTGGAGTTATGATATCATAACTGCTGGGAAGTCATGTTTGCAGTCATGAAAAACCTACCTTCACAGCTTGGTAGCACCCCAACTAAAGTATTTCTGAGACACTGGAGATCAGAGTGCTGTGGCATAGTCTCTGCAATATATTCCTATTTGGGGGGTGAGGGTGCCTTGAAACAAGAAGTTGCAGTAGGACCTCAAAAGGTCTCTTGATCCACCTGTTCTCAAGGCACCCCATAACTGGGAGAGCACTGTGGATGTCAGTTCTGAGTACTCCAATCTCCAGTGCCCTAGAATCAATTTGGTTGGGGGATATCATCAGTCATAACGATGATAACAGAGTTCCCATCATAGTTAGAATGGTGATGTTGGATCTCACCACCGATAGAGCTCCATCATTATAGTTACAAGGTTGATGCTGAATGTCACTATGAACAGAGTTCCATCATCGTAGCTGCACAGGTGACAAAGCTCCATTCTCATAACTCTATCATCACAGTTACAGTGGTAATGTAGGATAGTTACAATGGTGATATAGGTTCCTTTGTTCTCCTCACCTTTTTATTCCATTGTGTTCATTTGATGCAAACTAAAGCCAAAGTAGTTTGCACTCCCTTAACTCAGTAGGCATGGGGGTGAATCTTGCCCTTCTCAGTAGGCTCAAGCAAAGGCAACTGCTGCAGCCCCAGCTACTTCATGTGTTCTTCCTCAACAATAGCTTTTGACATCTTAACCACACTCAGTAGGCACATTTATCAACTAGATTTACGTTCTTTGTTTTTGAAGAAATTGACTCAAGGGAGTCCAGTCCTTGTCTATTTTTTCATCTGTCAGACCTTCAAGTCTTTGTGACAGAATGTCTGCTGTTTTTATTTCTGATAGACTTTGGACCCATTGTTCTATCTTAGGGATCTCTTCGTTCTTCCAAAGTTTGGCATATTCAATTCTCGCCACAGTTATCATATAAAGCATAATCCTCCAATAATTTTTCCTTATATTTTGATCTTTCATATGAAGCATGTTTAATAAATATATTTCTGGGTTTTTATCAAATTCAGTTTGCAGAATTTCTCTTATTGTGTTTCAACCAATTGACCTTAAACATCAGTGTCTAATAAGTAGATTGCTCCTTAGTGTAGTGAACGCACAGTGGCAAATTGTTAATCAGCTCTTTCAGTCTTTCAGAGCTTCAGTACTACCATCTGTCATTAAATGTAGAGAAAAAATCTTTCCCCAATTTATTCTCAGCAATTCAAATGAGGAAGGATAATAAAAATCCAAGACTTTATTCATAAATCTATGAAACTATGAATATTTCTGCTTCATCCTGTGCTTCCTGATGTTTTCTGTTTTCTAAAACTTGCAAATAAAAACATTTTCCCAATAGTATATGTGAGGAGGGGGGAGGATCTACTTATTTCAGAATGCAATTCTATACCTATACTTAGCAATAAGTTCCATTGAACTCAATGGGGATATATTTGTCAGTAGAGGTATATAGGATCTTAGAAGTGTGTAAAATTAACCAGTAGCTTAAGAGAAAATGACATCTCAAATGTTTAGAGAAGACACTTTATTTTTCAAGAGGTTTTGAACAGTATTATAGAGATGCCTTTCAATAAAGTCTTACAGAAAGGAACCAATATAGAAAAATAATCATAGTTTCTGTTTGAAAGAACTGAATATAAGAGATTTCTGAGAAATGTTTTCAAAGAAGTAGCCCTGTTAATCTCTTACAGTAATAAAATGAGGAAGGAAGGGGGAGAAAAAAAGAAATGTAGCAGCATCTTTAAGACTAACTAGTTTTTATTTTTGCACGAACTTTTATGGCTATACCCCTACTTCTTTGGCTGCAGTACTGAATGGTATTAAGGCCTCAAGTATAAAACATATACTTGTGGCCTTAATACCACTCAATAATGCATCCAAAAAAGTGGGTTTATATCCATGAAAGCTCATGCAAAACTAAAAACCAGTTAATCTTAAAGATGCTGCTACATTCCTTTTCTTTTTTTTTCCCTTCTCTTTTCCTTCCTCCTTTTTATTCTGGGACATGATTATAATATCTGGGAGTCACAGGGTGCTGGCTTCTGTGCAGTAGCAACTGGTGAGATTGTTAACCAATTAAAACAAGAAGAAAGTAAACTGTTTGTTGTCACTGTCACTTTACCATCCTTTTACCCATAGGTCTATTCCATTGCTCTAATCATTTGCAATTTGTCTATCTTCTCAAAGTATGTATTTAATGCCCACTTAAAAAATGCTTTATTTTAAGAACATGTCTATTCATTTATTATGACTAAAAGCAGTGTGACAATGTTCAGAGAAGGGCAGAATGTGATGGATGGCTAAATTCTGATCTGCACTTTAGTGTGAGTGATGTGGACCAGTCATTTCATATAGGAGTTCACAGAAACTGCATTCAGGCATTTTGAGGTGAAAACACGAACCGCTCCCCAGTTTGGCATTTAAGGAGAAAGAAGAATTCCTGCTCACTAGGTTTGTATCGAGATGGTTTGAGAGACAACAAAGCACCTGGATCTCCAGCCAATCTGGCCTGCCAGATACCACCTATATCCACCTAATCCCCAGCCCCCACCACAGAAGAAGAAACCAGGAAGAATGAGAAACACAGTGATGGTGGCAGCTCTAGTTCATCTTGCACAATGAGAAAAAAAACTTCTTTCTTCTGTCTCAATCTCTCTTTCTCTCAGCAGTATGCAAGCCATTACAATGGTGATCACCTCCATTTTCTCCTCTTTCTCTTTCCACAGCAGGGACAGGTTTGTGTGTGTGCCTCTATAGATATGGGTGAGCTGGTGAGATATGCTGGTGAGCCACCAGCAATGAACGTGTGGGGTGCCCTACTTATTGCTCCCAGACCCATAAGCTGTGGTGTTTTTACCACCTCGGCCACCTTGGAGCCATACTAGTGCATGCAATGTGATGAACATCATTTTTAGCTGATTTTTGGCTACTTAAGGCTACTTTTGGAGTATGTGGGGGTTGAGGGTTATGATAGTAAACTACTGCATCTTGCAGTGGTTTTTGACCCATTTGGGGTAGAAAGTTGCCCATTTATTAAAATGAGGAGGGAATATGAGCGGTTGGGAGAATTTCAGGGGCTGTAAATTGGGGTCCCAAGGACTGCATGTGTTCCACAAGCAACACTTCACCCACTGTGCCCTAATGTACGTCCCTGCTTCCCACACCTTTAGATGCCAAAGAGAATGAGTGGGGACAGGAGTGCCACAGCCATCACCATCCAAACACATCTTTACTAATTAGATACTACCCCCCACTGACTGTACTGGTATTAGGGACAACTTATCAGCCATGCACTAAGTGTGGTGCCCATTTCCTCCATTGGCTTCCACCTCATATGGAAAGGTATCAGGAGAAATCCTTTTTCTCCTTTTTTCCACTCCTACATCTCCACACATCATGCAGCCAGTGAACTACTTCACTGACTGTACTGGTATTAAGGACTACAAGTGATTCCAGAACAGTTTTTAAGTCCTTCTCATTGCTGCAATTGATGCCATTTTTTAATTTCTTCAGTAACTACGTGGCAAAATCTTTGTTCTTTTGTATATCTCACTAAGCCCAGACAGAAAGAATCAGAGAAATTTCAACTCTCCATGGTTGGTTGGTTTGTTTTTTAACAAACACTTCTGTGAGTAAAAATGCATCTAACTTTAAGCAACCTTTCTAGCAAATTTCAAATTATGAAAACATCCCACTATAATTATTGCACAACATGCTTCATTGTTCACGTTTGAGTTTCTGCCAGCTTTTTAAAAATGAATTTCCTCAGCAGTTTTGTTGTTGTTATTACCTTCTAAGTCTCAAAACAGAAATATTTCATAACTGCAGGTGGGAGCTTCCACCCTTCCCCTGTCAATGCTGGCTTATATTTTTAAAGAAAAAAGCTATAATTTAGGTTGGATGCCTTTCATATCTGAAGTGAAACCCATGCACTTTTGCACTAAAGTAACACTTCTGTAATGGGCACATTCTGTGACAATGAGCATATTACTTTCTCTAAGCTTCATCTGGCCATTTATAATTCTAGATGGGAATCTAACAAGCTGCATCTTAGAGTCTGTGTGAGGGGAATCAGAATGGGAGGAGCAAGTAACATTTGCTAATAATGACACGGTTGTGTGCTAAAAAAAATTTAAAACTCTTGCTGAATCAGAATACATCTAGTTCTGCAGTCTTTTTGAATGTGGTCACTCAGATGTGGAAAGTTGACAAGTAGTGCACAAAAGGGCTGTACACCCTGCTTGATGTCCTTGCTTTTCAAAGACATCTTGAAAACTTCTTAGAAAATGCATTAAAGGCACATCCTCAGGCTGGCTTTAGAGCAACCATTCTCAACAGGGGCCATATGGCCCCCAGTGGGCACTGGCACATCTGAAGGGGGTCACAAACTGAAAACTATAAGAAGTGGAACCCAAAGCACTTATTGGGGCCTGGGTAACAGAACTGATGAAAAACTCAAGCAGAAATCTTAACTGGAGTCAATAGTTGCCCTCTTATTTATATCCTTGCAGTATGCCAAAATGTTCAAGGATTTTTCTGATGTTCTATAATAAATGATTTTCTATGTATCTATTCATAATCCTGTAACTCTGTTTGATGGGGAGAGTGGAACCTGAGAAGAGCTCCTAAGGGAAATGTGGTCAAAAAAAAAAAAACAGTTGAGAATGGGCTGTTTCAGAGTAAGAGTAAAAGCATACAATTCCAGGATCTATTTATCTGTTACCTATCTAAGCCAGTGCTGGACACTTTACTGTTTTGGACCCCAGTTACCAGAATCCCTCAACTATGCTTTTTCTAAACTTGCTCCAAGCTAGGCAACCTCCAGAATCAGCACAAGATATTGTTTTGCCTGGGTAAAGGACAAGTTGCCATCTTCTCCCCATTTCACTTACAAAAGCTACTGGGACTGGCAATTGAATCTTACTGCAAATCTGGCAATGAAATAGCATATTTCACCATACCTGATGCAGCAGGTGATTTGAGAAAGTCCAGGAAGACAGTGTAGCACACACAGTAGTGTCCTCCAACATAGTGGAATGGCTGAAATGTTCATGGGGGACAACTAGGGAAAAAATACCACTGGCATCTCCCAGTAACTACTGCCTAATGTAATTAGTTATCTACCTACGTAGGATTAGCAAGCTACTGCCAAAAGTTCTTAGTTGCTTTCTCCTGTTAGCTACTGCCTTCCTCTGCCTAACACAGTGGTTCTCAACCTTCTTAATGCCGTGACCCTTTAATACAGTTCCTCATGTTGTGGTGACCCCCAACCATAAAATTATTTATTTATTATTTAAAATGCCTCCCTGGCAAAGGCCGCCTCGCCAGCCAGGAACGGGGGGGGGCGGGCAGTAGGGAAAGAGGAGCCATGCGTCTCCCCCAGAAAAAAACTCCAAGAGCCCCCCCGGGCTCTGCTTCTGCTTTGCTCCCGTTTCTGCTGGGGGGGGCAGTGTGAGAAAAGTTTCCAGAGTGTCGACCCTGGCCGGGGGGGGGAGGAATCCCAGCACCTTTGTCTTTTGCACCTGGTGCAGCTCGCCCCCCCAGAAAAGTGCCGCCTTGCGTCCCCCTGGCCCTTCCACAGCACCCCCCTCCATGGCAAGTGGGGCGGGGGCCATGGTGAGGAGGGGGCCTGCCCCCCGTGCTGCCACCTCCCCCCCAAGCTGGCCTGTCAGACAGGAGGTTCTCCTGGTAGCAGAGAAGAGGAGCGATTTCAGTCCCTTCTGAACAGGGGGGCAGGAGGACACGAGCGTGTGGCTCACGCTTGCGCACCACCACTAAGGATATGTATTTTCCGATGGTCTTAGGCGACCCCTGTGAAAGGGTCATTCGACCCCCCAAAGGAGTCGTGACCCACAGGTTGAGAACCACTGGCCTAACAGTAGGATTGACTCTACCACTGTCACCACATCTTGTTCTGTCAGTCCTGAACTTTCTGCCAAGCATTTTAACTTGGAAAAGACCAGAGTTGCATCCATCAGTGGAAGAGAAATTTGTTCCAGAAATATAGGAACTAGATGGAAACAGAAAGCAGAAAGGTAATTTAGAACAGCATTATAATGGTAGGAAATGTGAGAGGGACTGAAACAGTTTTATCAAAGGTGGTAGGTTGAAAAGTGGATATAGTCTTGTTTACAGGCTATCCAGAAGTGAGCACATCTGTCTTTGACTTATGATTTCCTAATCCCAAATAGATAGGTTTGATTGTGTCTTACTTTGTACAAACTAGGCAAGGTAAGACAAGGCATCTTCAAGAGCTTAATCCACAGTTGTTTTTTGAATAAGTACATGAGCAGATTTCCAACCTTCAATGTGAAAAAGAGATAAGTGCTCTTGTTTTTCTCAAAAGGTTTTTTTTTTAATTATTATTAGCTGCAATTTGTATAGAAGTTTTTCTGCAGAAAACCATTGACTTTTTTTCCCTTTGTGAAGCAAAGCACACACATACAAAGGAAGCCCAGTTCTGGCTCACAAAAAGAAAAAGACTCAAGCAGTTTGTATGATGCTTCTAACTTGGGGGGGTGGACAGTGCAGTTCTTGGGCTGCATGTGATCCCCAATCCCCACATTTGTAGTTCCTGAAGGTCCCCACCAGTCCCCAAAGCCCCCTAAACCCCTCCTTTTTAAACAAAATTGGCATGTTGGAAAAAAAAATTGCCCCAACAAGACACAAAAAGTCTTCTAGAGCATGAAAACATCTAAAAATAGGGTTTGAAGGGATGCCATGTAGAGGACGGAGTGGGCTTGTTTTCTGCTGCTCCAGAGACCAGGACAAGGAGCAATGGATTCAAGCTGCAGGAAAAGAGATTCCACCTGAACCTCAGGAAGAACTTCCTGACAGTCAGGGCTGTCCGGCAGTGGGATATGCTGCCTCGGAGTGTAGTGGAGTCTCCTTCTTTGAAGGTTTTTAAGCAGAGGCTGGATGGCCATCTGTTGGGAGTGCTTTGAGGGTGTTCCTGCATGGCATGGGGTTGGACTGGATGGCCCCTGTGGTCTCTTCCAACTCTACATTTCTATGATTCTATGAAAAATACCCTCACTTCACCATCCCAAGCACTCTAGAACTTTGTAATACCCCCAAATACCTCTGTTTTTCTCTGCAGTCCCTCTCAAAATGGCAACAGGAAGTAATCTAGTAAATTCAGTGGGACTCTGGGTACACAGCCTGCCATTGCACCTAAGTGTAGCTGCATAATACCTAGCACCAGTGTATTCTTTCCCTATGAATTCAAATTGTATTTTCACAGCAGAATACTTACCGACACCACACGCTGCCAACTTTTAAAGGAAGACAATGTTCCTTTTCATTGTTGGAAAATATGTGCAAATAAACAAAGCTGCTTTTTCACTCCCCTCTTCTGGAAAACATTGTAAATAATAACCAAGCAACCCAAGTCATTATCTAATCAAGATGCCGAAGTTTCAACATTTTATTGCAATGATATTTGCATACCATCAGCAGGATGCCAAAATATGAGGCACATTTATGAGATAGCCATATAAAATTGTTAAATGCCTAAAGGCTTTGACTGACAACAGAAACACTCCCAGGAATACTTTAGGAAAACAAAATAAAAAATGCCAGTGCTCACACTAACACACCTGAACAGGAAGAATCTATACTACAATGTTTTGTTTGAGGCCTCACTTGTCTATTATTGATTCATGCTGTTAGCTCCCTGTGGAAATTATGTTTGTTTCTTCCCTTTAGCTCCTTTCATACCCCATAAAATACTGGAGCTGGCCAAACATCTAATCCTACAGAGGTGAACAATGTGCCCATGGAAAACTTAGAAATATGACTTGAGAGCAATAGTCGTCCCATGTCATTGTTTCTCACTAGCTAGATTTAAGAGGAATGCTGGCTTTGAACCTGAGGTCATAGTACAGTAATCTCAAAGCTGACTTCCCACCTCACATAGAGAAGTAATATGTCTGTATGTGACTTCAAGTTGCCTGACTCATGGCAACCCCATGAATTTCACAGATAGGAGCCTGCAAAAACCTCTTAAGACTCTCTTTTGGTTCCTGGTTGTGAATTCTTCTGTGCTCACTGCTTCCACCAGTCCCAATGAATTACACATCTTGGAGTCAGGAAGAGTAAGCAAAAGACAGCCGTGTCCTTTTCTGCATGTCCCAGAGCTCTCTACATTTTTTAATGACTTTATGGTATGCTCTTGCAATTTAGCTGCACACCACTCCATGTAGTATAATCAAATGAGATAGTTAATGGGAATAGAAATTACTGTCACAATATTCAGTGAGGATAAAGCTGTACTCTTTCGGATAATCAATATCAGAGTCTGAAACAAAATGCACTAATGTCAACAGTACAGTCAATATCATAGTAAGCAATGCAAATTCAAGTGCATTTAAGGTTGATTTACATGCAAATCTAAATCTAATAATTAATCAAGAATGAAAGAAGGTTTTTTGTTAGTAATGACTGAAGGGTGTTTATTTGTTAATTGTGACATTAATCTTTTTAAAAACTGATTAATAAGTATGGACAGGTGCTCTTGTTTGTTAATAATGACATTTAAATGAAATAAAATAAACGTGGAAAATAGCCCATTTTTATCTAGTTTCTCTAGTTTCTCATTAAAGATTTCCACTAAGAACCATCCCTTCACCCAAGTCAGATGCCTTGGATAAGTAAACTTCAGGCACTCATACAGACTGACAAGTGGCCCTTGACCCCATGGAAAGTGTTCACCCCTGCTGTAAATTGTCCCCTTTCCTAATTCTGACCTCATTTCCTGAAAAAAGATGGATTGAATTCCCCAGCTACCAAATTCAGCTGTCCTGCCTCCAGGAGCTGGTTTGAGTGGGAGCTACCTTTGCAGCCAGAGGCATGCAAATACAGACCCCTTTCTACTAAGAGGTTAAACAAGTATTAAAAGGTGATCTTTTCTTTTAATGGAAGAAAATACATTGGATCTTGGATTGTTGTGTGTGTAAGCAACTATCAAATGAAAAAACACAAGGAATTTTTCCTCTAGGCACCACATTAGAGCTAAAAAAAATATATCAAATTCTTAGCTAAAAAGAGCTCTCAAAATGAAATTATAAGTTTAATCTCATTGCATCTAAGATGAACATTCTAACCATTCACTCCTCTATAGTTCTCATCTCTTAATTCTTCCTGAAATAAGAGCAATCAGGAGCTTGGGTAACAGGCCTAGCTAACAAGCATTTTGCATAGACATGCTGAAAGAGACAGCATAAGGTGAGCTTGTGTCTGTTGAGTTAAACCTCCCCAGCCCCAGAGAATCTTGTGGGAGAGTTTGTTGGGTTAAGGCTATTGTATCTGTTGGGGGAAGGCTATTTGTTTGTGTGAGCTAGGAGGAAGCTTGCTTGTGTTCTATTGTGTTTTGGTGAGCTTGTGTCTGTTGGGTTAAGGCTGATTGTTTGTGTGAGCTGAGTGAAGACTTTGTATGCTTCTTAATGTTCTACTGTTCTTTTGGGTCTAGGTCCAGATCCCCTGCCTGAGTACATGGTCTCCAGAGGGGAATAATCTGCTGACAGGAAGTGAGTAAGAGACTTGGTTGTGGGAGAAGCTAACAGGCACTAGCACTCTATACAGCTGCAGCCTCAGTACCTGGAGATAGGCAAAAAGGAAAGACCAGGAGATGTTTTGCATGGGAGTTTTGAGGAGGCCCAGAGTTCTGTTTTATTGCCTACTTGCTTTGACCCAAACAGAGATTACAGAGCAGCCCAGTTGATTCCTGTGCATATGGAGCCCAATTTTTTCACTCAATGAGTGCTTTACCAGGATTGTTAAAGTATTGATTTTGATTAAACACAGCAGGGAGGTAGTTTAATAGAAAATCATTAGAGGAAGTCTATCCATGGTAACATAGGAAAGGCAATAGTATATAACAGAGAACCATACCAGGTAATTGTTAGAAAGAAATGACATTTGGGGGTGCTTTCCAATATCTTAGCCTCAATTCTTCAGCACCTTCCTTGGAGTCTATTGTACTCAAAAAGCAGAATATATGTACATTTATTTGAGACAGGTGAGGATTTTATTTCAGTTCAGTTTGGATCCAAGTGTACCAAAATTCACAAAAATTGAATATAAAAGGAAGAAAAACTGACAGATTTCCCATCTTCTAGAATGTGCAAGGTATTTTTTTAAAAAAAAAAATCATTTGTGGTAAGAATATGCCAAAACTTGAATCTACATGCAAATATGTAGAATATAAAAGAAAAATTGGCAGATTTGTCAGTCCCGAAAAGGAGAAGAGAAAACCAGTCACATATTCCCACTCTTAAGACTGTTTCTGATTCTAGAAGCTGAATTGTAAAAAGAAAAGAAAAAAGAAAAAAAAAGTAGCAGCTGAGTGTCACAATGTGATGCATCTAATTCTTGTCTGAAATGAAAAGGGACGAAGGAATTTGCATACTGTCCTAGGGAACGTTAGAGGCATTATTGTCTGCCAAGCTCTCCAAGCAACTAGTTAAGTTCAAAAAGACAGCTAAACAAAGCAAATGTTGGACATCCAGTAAGCCTAATCATTAGTCTTTCTCATGGAAATGGAAGGTATTTTTCTTAAAATCATGTCTTCATAGCAGATAATTCAATTTTCATGAAAATTGTCATATTAACATATAGCCTTACTTTTCTCCTCCCGCCCAAAAGAAAAGATGAAACTTTTTGAGTACAGTCCTAGCCAACTGGACTTTTGTTTAATGGTCTGCCTCTGTTGTGTGTATACTTGAGAAAGAACAGGAACTTATATTCAACAAAAATAAGAATATTGACAGACCAGTTTCTAACCCCTGTCAAAAAGCTGGAATGGCCAGTAAAAAGACCCACTGGCAACAGGGGCACCTCTGTTCCGTAGGCCCTAATTACATCTATTTTATAAAAAAAACTTCATGAGTACAACTGGGAGCCCTTCTGTACTATGCAATGATATCACTATGATTCCACATTAACTACCCTGGTTGCATCCTATGGAATCCATGGATATTATGTTTCATATGTATTTATCAATAATATATTGTAAAATTGGATAAAGGTTGAAAATTATGATAGTATTCAGTTACACTGTTAGTTATATTGTAAATGACGTATTCTGATGTCAACACCTTGTAATTGTGATCAGTTGGTTGTTTAGTATAAATAGTAATATTTGATCATATCTTTATGTCCTGTTGATTCTTCTTGTAGGTAGTCATTCCTTTAGATCTAAAGAGCAGGGGTGCTTCTAAGTTTTCCTGATCCTATGGAATCCTACAGTTTGCAGTTTGTTGGGGCACTAGAGTTTTCTTCCTGAGAATTCTGAATACCTCTCCCTGGACTTCAAAACCCAGGATTCAACAGGATGTTGCCATAGCAGTTAAAGTAAAATCATAGCATTGTCATTGTGTACTATGAAAAGGCTCTTAGACCACAACAGTGTTCTAGTTGTTAGTAAGCCCTGAAATGGGACATTCCTAAGGGAGAGCATGAGATGAACAGAAATGATCTTGGATCTACTAAGTCCAAAATGCCCCAGGGCTGAAGGATTAAGATTTTATCTACTCCAGTCTTGAGATGGCACAACTTTTGTTGAAATCAAAAGGTTCTTAATATATCAAATAACCGTGCAAGACAAAACAAAAGATAAATCTGTTTGCTATGCCATCCCCCAACATTCCAGAAGGCTTTGGAAGTGACCACCACTTCTCAGTCCCCTTCTTCCCATTAGCATTTTACTTTAACCCAAGGCAATAGTAAGGCAATATCAATGCCGCCATTTGAGAAGATAATACAAAATATTGAACAAGTTTCTTTTTTTTTTTTAAATTTTATTCTTTATTCAAAAATATTATATTATAATCACATTCTCACTTTCTCTACAATCATTCATAACATTCTAATCAAATTTTATACATTCATAAAAGAAATAATAAAAAAAAATAGAACACATCTACCTACAAAATTATATTCTACTCACATCGTATATATTCTCTTAGGCGCAAAATAAATTTATAATATAGAAATTTCCTAATATCTATATTTTAAATCTAGTTATTGTTACACATTTCAATTAGATTTACAATATCCTAATCCAAGATTTACATTCTATATAAATTCCTCCATGTCTATATCGTTACTTTCTATCATCTCCTTAAAACATAAACTTACATTTTCACCGTTAAGTTTTGACTCCAAATTTCTTAGTAATGTATCTATTCACTGGTTCCCAATCCTCCTCCACCTCTTTCAAAGCCTTCCCCCTCAATATTTGCGAAAATATATCAGATTCCTTCAATTCCATGACTTTAATAAACCAATTATCCAAGTCCGGTGTTTCTGGATTTTTCCATTTCTTGGCAAAACTTATTCTGGCGGCAGAAACTAAGTTCAATAATATCCTGTAGTTCTTTGTATATAACGTTTTTTCAAAACAAAATGACATATTTAATAAATAAAATTCTGGGGCCTTAGAAAAATCAATGTTGAAAATTTCTTTTATAACGTTATGTATATCCATCCAATACTTATTGGCTTTTTCACAAGACCACCAAACATGGAAGTATGTTCCAATTTTATCGTTACACTTCCAGCATTTGTTGTTCCCTGTTTTGTAAATTTTGTCGATTTTTTCTGGGGTCAGATGGTATCTATACATCATTTTCAAAAAGTTTTCTTTCAAATCCTGGGAGTTTGTAAATTTATTGGTATCTTCCCATGCCTTCTCCCAATGCTCTAATAAGATATCATGATGAAAATTTTGGGCCCAATGTAACATTGTAGGTTTAACAATTTCCTCTTCTAAATGTCGGGATAATAGATATTTATAAAACTGTGAAGTCTTATGTTTCGTATTCGTAAAAACAATTGTTTCTAATTGATTATATTTTTTTTGTATGACGAAGTCTTCTAATTTTAAATCCATCTTGAATCTTTCATTTAGTTGTAAATAGAGAAACCAATTTAATTCTATTCCTTGCTGAGCCAGTTCTTCTCGGGTTTTCATTCTTATCTTTTGATTCTGAACAGACAGAAGATCTGCATATTTAAGCCAATTCTTTTTATTGTCTGCCCATTGACCAAAAAAGGCCTCCTGAGGGGATATCCAGAGTGGAATTTTATTAAATGTCTTTCTTTTAATAAGTTGCCAAATTTTTAATAAAGATTTTCTTACATAGTGATTAGTAAAATCTTTATCAATTTTTGCTTTCCCGTACCAAAGGTACGCATGTAGACCAAATCTCAAATCGGCTCCTTCAATTTCCAGCGCCCTAGTATCACTGAGCTTGATCCAATCTTGTATCCATGTCATGGCATTCGCATAATAGTAGAGCTGTAACTCGGGTAGTCCAAATCCACCTTTCAGTTTTTCTTCGGCTAGTAACTTCCATCTAATTCTAGGCTTTCTGCCTCTCCATATAAACCGCGATAATTCTTTCTTCCAAAGTTGAAAGGGTTTTTCGTTAGTTATAATAGGTAGATTCTGAAATAGGAAATTTAATTTCGGCAGTATATTCATTTTGATCGCGGCGATACGCCCAACAGAGAAAGGTTCAAATTTTCCCAAGTCTTTAATTCTGTAGCTATTTCTTTCCATTGTTTACCATAATTATTTTCAAATAAGTCCTTGTTACTCTCCGTAAACCAAATTCCTAAATATTTGACTTTTTTAACTCTCTTGATTGCCGTAAGTTTTTCTAATTCTTGAATTTCAGATTGATTCAAATTTTTCACCAACAGACTAGATTTATTGTAATTGATTTTTAGGCCCGCCACTTCTCCAGACTGTTGGATCTCTGAAATTAAATGTTTGGCCCCTTTCTTAGGCTCTTCCAAAAAAAAGACCAGGTCATCAGCGTATGCTCGAAGTTTAAATTCCTGATTTCTGATTTTTACACCTTTTATCTCAGGATTTTTTCGAATATTATTGTTAAGTATTTCCAAAATCATTATGAAAAGTAAAGGCGACAAAGGACATCCCTGTCTTGTACCTAGGGCAATTTTTATTGGTGTAGTCAGCTCTCCGTTGATTATCAATTTAGCAGACTGTTCTTTATAAATTTCCTTGATCCAATTCACGAAGGTTTTGCCTCAATTCATAATCTTCAGTGTCTCTATCAGAAAGGGCCATTTAACCTTATCAAAGGCTTTTTCCGCATCTATAAATATTGTAGCGAATTTCTTTTCATTTCTTCTTTCAAAGTATTCGATCATATTTAATATTATCCTCGTGTTATTTCTTAAATACCGATTAGGTAAAAAAACCATTTTGATCAGTATGTATCATCTGTTGTAGTATTTTTTTCAGTCTTTCAGCCAGTATGGTGGAAAAAAATTTGTAATCTGTGTTTAACAGAGAGATAGGTCTGTAATTCTCGACTTGTTCCGTGTCTTTTCCTTCTTTTGGAATTAATGTTATATTTGCTTGTCGCCACGTTCCTGGGACTCCCTCCTTGTCAATCAAATTTATCATCTTCACAAAGAGTTCCCCAATTGATGTACAAAAAGCTTATAAAACTTGGCTGTATATCCATCTGGGCCGGGAGCTTTAGCAATTTTCAATTTCTTTATGGCTTCTGAAACCTCCGTAACTGAAACAGGTTTATTTAAACTTTCCATCTGCTCTTCTGTCAATCTCGGAATGTCTTGCTTCTTCAAATATTTTATGACTTTGGCTTTTTCGATATCGACTGTTGCTTCAGATCTATACAACTGAGTAAAATAAGTCGAAAATAACTTTTTAATCTGTTGTTGATCTGTGATTTCTCTCTGGCCTTTCTTCAATTTAATAATTCTCTTTTTGGATCTCTCCTTCCTCAGCTTGTAAGCCAGCCATTTTCCTGGTTTATTTGAAAATTCAAAATGTTTCAATTGGCAAAATTTCATTTTCTTTTCGACTTCATCCATATGTATTGCTGCTATTTGATCCTGTAACAGTTTCACCTCTATTTTCAATTTATTACTTGTTATATCTTGCCGGAATTCGCATTCTTTTTCTTTCAATTTCTGCATTAGATTCTCCAATTGTATTTCCTTCTTATTCTTACGTAGCGCTCCCATTTGAATTAAGTGTCCTCTTATTACCGCCTTACCGGCGTCCCAAACTGTTGTCATCGGGATGTCTTGGTTTAGATTTTCTTCAAAGTATCTACTAATTACTTCTTGTAGCTTCCATTTTGTTATCGTCTGACAGGAGGTTATCGTTAAGCCTCCAATTATACTCCTTCTTTTTTCCATATCTAAAATGTAATAGAATTGGGTTATGATCCGACAACACCTTTGGTAAAATTTCCATGTCTTTTATAGATGAATGTAAGGTCTTGGATATGAAAAACATATCAATCCTAGACATGGATTTATGACTGTCTGAATAAAATGTATAACCTTTTTCCGCCCCATGTTTCAATGTCCATACATCCATCATAGTTAATTCATCCATCATTTTGAAGAAAGACTGATGAAGTCTTCCCTGATTTTTCTTTATTGGTCTTGAAGAACATCTATCTCTTATAGGGCAAAAGACCCCATTCATGTCTCCAAAGATAATGAGATTTTCCTGATGATTGTCTGAGGCATATTGCAACAGCTTTTGTTTAAGTTTCGAATAGAATCTATCTTTGTTATCTATAGGAGAGTATATGCCCACACAAAGAAATGTTTGATTCTGTATTGTTACTTTTACACCCAAATAATGTCCCGCCGGATCAGAAAAGGCTTCTTGTGCATCAAAGTTGGCATTAATATACATCACAACACCTCTTTCTTCTTATGCCATGCCGCAGTGAAACATTGTCCCAGTTTTGGGTTTCTAAGATACTTAAGATCTTTATCAGCTATGCGAGTCTCTTGTAAGCAAATAATATCACATTTTGATTTCTCCAAGTAATGAAATATATGTCTACGCTTATATTGAGAATTAACACCTTTAACATTCCAAGATATTATTTTTAACGCCATCTTTTTTTTTCTTTTTTTTTCTTTTTCTTTTTCTTTTTCTTAAGCCTCTATTTCTGTCTCTATCTGTTCTTCCCCTTCTTCTTTCTCACTTCCCTCCATTCCTTCTTGTTCGGCTAGCTGGTCAGACCCTTCAGATCTACCTTCCTCTCCAATTTCCTCACCCATTGCTCCTTCAGAGAGTTCCTGCTGTTCTCTTTCTTGAACATCTTCTTGTCCATTCTCCTCTTCATTCTTCTTATTAGGATATCTTTCAGACTTTTCCAATTCACTTCTCAAACTTCGTACTACTTCCTTGACCTTTTCTAGAGTATTAACTCTATATTGCTGTTGTCGATATGTGAAAAAAACCCCTTCAGGTCTATTCCATGTATAAGTTATATTGTTCTTTAGCAAAAATTGAGTTAAAAATCTATATTCTTGTCTTTTCTTTAATACTTGAGAGGGAATGTCTTTATAGATGTTAAGTTCCTGAGAATCAATAATTAGTTTTTCCCGGTAACTCTTTTGTAGAACGAGTTCCTTTGTTCTCATATTTGTGAAACAAATGACAATATCCCTTGGCTGATTTCTCTCCTTCGCCACTCTAGAGTTCACTCTAAATATTTTTCTACACTTGCGTGTATTCTTTCTCCCGGTATTTGAATATAGTCTATTAGGGAATTTGTAATTTTTTCGTATATGTCTTCTGACTGCCTCTCTCTTAACCCACGAATCTTCAAACAGCGGTCTCTGTATTTCATTTCAACTCGATCAATTCTTCTTTCATCAACTTTCTGTCTCTCTGAAGTTGTCTAACTGAATCCTCTACTTGGACAGTTCTTTCTTGTATCGTCGTCATGTCCTCTTTAAGATCTGCGACCTCTTTTGAAATCAAATCCATTTTTTTCCCCAGTTTGTCTATTTCTTTCTTAATTTCTGTTTTCAACTCTGTTCTTACCTCCTTCAAATCTTGGCTTATCTCCTGACGCAATTCTGTTCTTGATTTACGTATTTCTTGCAAGATTATCTTAGTATCCATGGAGGCAGCCGCAGCATCTATCGAAGCCCTTCTTTGTGTCATGGGTTGATTTGCAGCTTGCTTCATAGTTGCTTTTCTTGTTCCAGACGCCATATCAGACTCTTGCCTCCAATAAGATTTTTTCCACTCTTACAAAACTTATATTCCCACTATTTATAGTATCAGTAAATTAAATAAATTAATTTTTGGGAAGAATAAAGATATATTCTTATTGTTGTTGTTGTTGTTTTTGTTTTTGTTTTTCCCCTCCCCAGTTATTTCAAATTGTTTCGATTTCTATACTCTTTCTGGGATCCTATCTTTTCTATTGTTTTCTTATACAATAATAATAAATCGGGTAAAGCCTAAATAATTCGATTAAATTTTTTACCTGAACAGTTGTTTTAAAGTACAACAGTAGATGTCACTGCCTCCTTTTTCCCCGTTTATCTGTAATTACAATTTCTAAGACTCACAGCTGTTGCCTGTAGTTTAATCTAAAAGCCAGCTGCTTCCACTCTCAAGGTCACACCATCACCGATAGCACAATGCTCAGATTGCTTAACTAATCTCAGTCAACTAGCCAAATAATAACCTTTTCAGCTAATCACAATCTAAAAAAAAATTATAATACTATAGAAATTTATACCCTTTAAACCTCAATTAAAGTTGGATTGTACTTATCACATAAACTAATTATCAAGAGTTCTTTATCAGGAACTTAAGCAGGGTATACTGAGAGAATTATGGAAAAGTAAAAGAGTAAATATGGAATTATGGAAAAGTAAAAGAGTAGATAAATATTTATAAATAAAGTAAATATTTATAAGAAAAACAATATGTTCCCCCTTCAAAAGGAAAGACAGAAAAAGAGGTTCCCCCTTCTTCCGTAGCGTTACCACTTCTTCCTTTCTTCACAGAACTTCTATTTCTCAGCTTCTCCCAGTCTGGTGTCAGCTTATCCTCACAATTTAGATTTTGTTTTTGTTTTACTTTTTTTTCTCAGTCTATTACGTCGCAGTCCGTTATATCAATTCTATTTAAGTCTGTTAGGTCTGTTAAGTCTGTTAGTTCTGTCAGTGTCTATCTATTGCCCTTCGTGATATCCGTCTCTTATGGGGAAAACAAGAACACCAAACAAAAAAAAAATCAGTTCAACTCAGTCCTTCTATTCTGTTCAATCCTTATATTCAAATTGTCCAAATTTCCCCACCTCTGTATCAAACACACCGTTTCCAAGCCAGTTCCGTTGCTCCGATTCGGCTATATCAACCACAAGGGGGGGGGGAATTCTCTTAAAGTCTCTACAGCCTTGCCCAAATATGAAAGTCTCTGCAGCCTTGCCCAAATATGAAAGTCATGAAATCATAAAAAGAGGGGAATATAAAAAAGAAATCTGGTCTTTACTAAGTCAAATAGTCCGGAAAAAAGAACAAAATCAAGTCAAAGTCAATTTGAAGCCAAATTTGTAGCCAAAAAAAAAAAAAAACTGACAGCTTAGCGGCTTCACGGCTTCGTTTCCTCTCCTGGAAAATGTATCCTCCAAAGACACTTATCTGTAATGGAGGGCTACTCCGGCTGTTCTCGCTCCTCTAGAATGTAACAATACCACCATCAGTTGAAATTATAAATCCAATTCGATATGAGTCATTAAGCTTTCAAAAAAAATAAGGTAAAATCTTAAAAGGTCTGGCGTTGCTGATCAGAGCTTTAAAAAAGCTCCTAGCCGTGAGCGGTAGTGGACGTTCTTCGATCCTGCAGCCGATCTGCTTACCCGGTCTCTTCCCCCTCTCCGGGCATGCTCTTCGGTAGCAATCTGGATCCCCGACGAACCCCTCAGTTCTCCCCTTACCAGGGAAGCAATCGTCCAGGAGAGCCCCGAAGTATAAGACCCGTGATCTTGAGACGACCACGCGTCTCTCTTCGGTTTCGCTGACAAGTTTCAACCTGGAATTCCCACTCACAGCGGCAGCCTAGAGAGCGCGCTAGCCCTAGGCGTCCGTGCACTCCGCCATTAGACCGGATTGTGTATTTTCCGATGGTCTTAGGCGACCCCTGTGAAAGGGTCATTCGACCCCCCAAAGGAGTCGTGACCCACAGGTTGAGAACCACTGGCCTAACAGTAGGATTGACTCTACCACTGTCACCACATCTTGTTCTGTCAGTCCTGAACTTTCTGCCAAGCATTTTAACTTGGAGAAGACCAGAGTTGCATCCATCAGTGGAAGAGAAATTTGTTCCAGAAATATAGGAACTAGATGGAAACAGAAAGCAGAAAGGTAATTTAGAACAGCATTATAATGGTAGGAAATGTGAGAGGGACTGAAACAGTTTTATCAAAGGTGGTAGGTTGAAAAGTGGATATAGTCTTGTTTACAGGCTATCCAGAAGTGAGCACATCTGTCTTTGACTTATGATTTCCTAATCCCAAATAGATAGGTTTGATTGTGTCTTACTTTGTACAAACTAGGCAAGGTAAGACAAGGCATCTTCAAGAGCTTAATCCACAGTTGTTTTTTGAATAAGTACATGAGCAGATTTCCAACCTTCAATGTGAAAAAGAGATAAGTGCTCTTGTTTTTCTCAAAAGGTTTTTTTTAAAATTATTATTAGCTGCAATTTGTATAGAAGTTTTTCTGCAGAAAACCATTGACTTTTTTTCCCTTTGTGAAGCAAAGCACACACATACAAAGGAAGTCCAGTTCTGGCTCACAAAAAGAAAAAGACTCAAGCAGTTTGTATGATGCTTCTAACTTGGGGGGTGGACAGTGCAGTTCTTGGGCTGCATGTGATCCCCAATCCCCACATTTGTAGTTCCTGAAGGTCCCCACCAGTCCCCAAAGCCCCCTAAACCCCTCCTTTTTAAACAAAATTGGCATGTTGGAAAAAAAAATTGCCCCAACAAGACACAAAAAGTCTTCTAGAGCATGAAAACATCTAAAAATAGGGTTTGAAGGGATGCCATGTAGAGGAGGGAGTGGGCTTGTTTTCTGCTGCTCCAGAGACCAGGACAAGGAGCAATGGATTCAAGCTGCAGGAAAAGAGATTCCACCTGAACCTCAGGAAGAACTTCCTGACAGTCAGGGCTGTCCGGCAGTGGGATATGCTACCTCGAAGTGTAGTGGAGTCTCCTTCTTTGAAGGTTTTTAAGCAGAGGCTGGATGGCCATCTGTCGGGAGTGCTTTGAGGGTGTTCCTGCATGGCATGGGGTTGGACTGGATGGCCCCTGTGGTCTCTTCCAACTCTACATTTCTATGATTCTATGAAAAATACCCTCACTTCACCATCCCAAGCACTCTAGAACTTTGTAATACCCCCAAATACCTCTGTTTTTCTCTGCAGTCCCTCTCAAAATGGCAACAGGAAGTAATCTAGTAAATTCAGTGGGACTCTGGGTACACAGCCTGCCATTGCACCTAAGTGTAGCTGCATAATACCTAGCACCAGTGTATTCTTTCCCTATGAATTCTTTTCTTTTGTCTCTGACTGTAACTGTATTTTCCCTCTAGGAAGACTATATAATGCTTTCCAACTGTACACTGCAGTATAGAACACATTTCTCTTGGTTATAAAAAATAATTCTGGTTGACAACTGGCAATAAATTAGTGTGTTTCCTATAGCCTTCAAGCTGTAGTATCAAGAACTGTGTCCTTTTACTGATTTTGAACAATTTCTACAACAGCATAAGCAGTAGGGACATTCCCATCTCCTTTCAAATAGTACATTTCTATAACTTTTTACACTCTGCCCTTTCATCTTTATCCTTTCTGCTGTTTTCATCAGGGCAACAAACACTTGCACTTGAAAGATCTTCCTTTGGAATAAAATAGAAAGTAGAGCCTAATTCCCACCAGTTTTTTTTTCTTCCCCAAAGCCACATTGTACACACACAGCTTGATGATCTGTCACCAGAGAACACTGTTTAACTTTTCTCCTACCCCATCCCAGGTCAGCTTAATTTAGAAATACTGTAGTGCCATTTACCATGACTGTTGAAGCCACCTGGGCTAATATAAATGAACACCATGCTGTTCAGCAAATGAAAACAGCTTTTAAAAATGTGATTAGAAAAAATGTGCCAATAATTATTCACTATGGGATTTCAAACTAGCCAGCTTTTTAATTTACTTGAGTCTTGTATTTAAAGACTCTTCCCCCACCCCCCACTCAGGCTGGTAAAGGCTATGAGAGTCTAAGAAGTCTATCATCTGAGTATTTGGATGTCAGGAATTTAAATTAAGGATATACTGCCACTCTCTGAAGGACAGGGAAATTTCTCAATTTCTATTGCATTTAAATTTTAAAACCTCAAGTTTGTTCCACCCTAGATACGAAAGAATTAGAGGTTTGGGGTGAATAATTCAATTCAGTTCAGTTTTATTGCTTTAGCACAAAGTCATAGCAAAGAAGGAAAAAATTCAAAAAAGAAAGCTAAAATAAATTCTCTCCCATTTCCCCCAATCAAATACAAGAGGTACACCCAATCCCAGAATGGAAAAGATCATATTTGATTCTGGGAGTCCCCACCCCCACCCACCCCCGTAACTTTTCCAAACTCTGAGTTAACATGATCAGCCCATAAAATCTGGTCATTCCTCCTGCTTCAAGCACCCACCATTCACTATGACATCCAGCCATCCCACATGGCTTCTTTTTCTTACCTTCCCTTAACAAATGAAATTTTGATTGCCTGTTCTACTTCCCAAAGGTATTTATGCCCTTGGTTTTCAATTCTTATCATTGGAAGGGCAAGTTAAAGGGTGAGGGGACCACTTCAGTCCCAGGAGTTGACAACAGAATATCTGTTTTATGTAGTAGAGAAGAGGGGGAAGGGGGCAAAAGATAATGGAAAGATTTGGATTTGAGTTCCTGAATCCTGCTGCTATGGGTATTCTTTTAAGAAAAGGACCATGACAGCCCAGGAGCCATATTGGAATGGCTCCTTTGCTCTTCTCTTTTGCTGCAGGTATAATCAGATTATAAATTATTGTTGTTCTTGCTATTATTATTTATTTCATTTATATCCTGAATTTGTCCAATATTGGGATTTAAGACGGCTTACAAAAGTATAAAGAAATGCAGTTAAGCCACATTATTAATTTTAAAAAAACTTACAATTTTTATTGATATGCAAATAGATTATCCATAGCATTAAATACAATTTTAAAAATACATTAAAACATTATGATCCATTAAGATCAGCAAAACAGCACACTGTTAAAATTGTTGGTAGTTAATGATTATATGTGGCCTTGGCTCTAATCTATATCTGCATTGTATATTACTGTGCACTTAGGAGAAAAAGGATCTGCTCTGCCTAGTTCAGGATGATATGAAATATAATATATAATTTCCATTTTTTTTTTCCTTTTCATGAGAAAGTCATCTTTGAAATCTCCCCACCTGTTTTTCTCCTCCTTGCATCTTCAAGCACTTACACTTAAGAGACATTGCCTAATCAGGATCATCCAGACCACGGATGTAATTCTTCCCTAATTTCTTTTTGAAGGAAGCAAGAAATAATTTTAGAAATTTCCTTCCTACTGGAAAAAAAATTCTTGAAAACTATGCAGTTATGGAAGATTATTCACAATTTGGAACTTATTCTGCACAAAGTTTGTGCATACTCTTTGTTGAGAAAATAGCATTTTCTGCACTGAAAAATGCAGAAAATCCTGTTTCCTATGCAGAAAGTGACTGTTTTCAAGTGCTGTTTTCTACACACATGTACAAATGTGCGCACAAAGACGAACATAGATAGAAGTCCATGTGAGAAGTTTGCACCGAGTCCTACACTCCAAATATTCTACTCAATCCAAGAGTATCCTGATCAGATTTTTCCAATACTTGAAAAACACATTTTGGCACATTTTTATTTTTTAAACATTGTTTGAAAAATTAGTCCTTCCATCCTATTCCAGAACCTGAGATTTCAAAACCAAAACTTGAAAGCTAGAGATAGATACAGCAGAAACACCCTGATGATATTGTTAAGCATGATTCATTAAGCATAAACAACAATTGCTCAGAGTATGTGCTTCAAATTTAACAAAAAATCTAAAAAATCAGGAAAGAGTTATCTGTTTGGAAACTGAATTTTCCAAGCTCTTCTTTGAAGTGAAAATAAACAAATTTTTCCAAACTCTGCTTTTCAAGACTTTTCCAAACACTTGTTTTAACACATGGGAGTTCTAGACAAACCAAGGAACGTTTTTGAAGCAAAAAGAAAGTTTCTCAAACTCTACTTTTAATGGATTGAAATAAAATCCACAGCAGATTCACCACCTCACTGACATGGGAGCTACCAAGCACCACTGAGAATAATGGAAACATAGTGTGCAAAGAAATAGCCTATCATATTGAACATAAGACATGTTTCCTGAGTCTGAATTTTTCAACATGTGAAGTGCTCTTGATGCAAAAAAAAACTTTCATTGATTAGTTCAAGATGGAAGTCTGGACTCATTTGGAAAACCCAAAACAAAACTTCTTATCAACTGCAGTGCTTTAAAAGAGCCATTTCTCACACCTTTAGCTGATAATTCACTTTGAATCCTACTTCTAAATGTAAAGAAAAGTAGAAATATGGCTGTCCTGTTTGCTTTCAATCTCTCTTGCAATGCTCAATTAACTCCACCTTTCTCCATTCCCTGCAAGGATCTGTCAGCTCCTTCTGGCAATGACTGTTCAAGTGTACCCCAGCCCAGCAGTTCAGCTTCCCTGCACTGCAGCCCTTCAAAGCTGATACTTTAGGCTCAGCTGACTTCAGGCTAGGATTTTGTTCTCCCCATGGAAGAATAGGTTTGGGGTATAAAAGGTAAAGGAAGGCACAGAAGTAAAGCTGTGAAACAATGATAATAACATTTGGATCGCTGGAGGCTTGTCCTTTAAAATCAGAGTCAATGAAGCTTTGGCTTGAGCTGTTGATATCCATGCATGATAGCAAGGAACTGCTCTACAAATGAAGTTAGATAAATGGAAGAAAGAAACATACACACACACACACACACAAAAAGTATATTTACCCCTGAATGCAAAATACATCAGAGATTGCTATAAATTAGGTCTTTGAACAGTCCTGCCTTCTTTGGCAGAAGCTGACAACTCCAGATAAGACTGAATATGGCAAGATCCCAACACCACCTCTCATGCAGATCCCTGTGAAAACTACAGCATTTGTTGATTTGAAGATAATGAAGGGAAATGGTTTCTAAAAGTCAACTGCTGTTGCGGGATCAGCCAAATTTTAAATGACTAATACAGGTCACTGAGATCAACAGTTAACTGTAAATTACTTGTATACTGTTAGACTTAAAAAGTGTTTGACATGTAATAAACAAAGGTCTATTGTATTCAATAGGGATATACTTCTTTTAAGAGCCCATGGGTGTCCATTTGTTGGAGGTACATCACTTCTAGCCTTCAGCTTACCAAACATTTCCCCTGCATACACACACACCATCAGAAATACACTACAGCACATATTAAATGCAAGCATTGTCGTGAACATGCCTTTCACGATCCCCAAAGGTGTCAGCTGGTTCTCACTGAGCGACCTTTCACACCACATGGGTATAACACTATGATCCCACTTAACTGTCATGGTTCCAAATGCTGGAATTCGCAATTTTAGGGGTGGGAGCTAGAATTCTTGACCAAGGAGTATCTCTGGTTCCTCTCCCAGAATTCCATAGAATCCTGCATTCATATTCACTTTGAAACACTCCTAAAATCAGATATTCAAAGAAATTGCCTCCCTCTCCCACATTTTTCTTCGGCTGCCTGAAACTCACTACCAGTACACAAAAAAATTAAATTTCCTATCACCCAGTGACTAGAGCTCTCTTCCCCTCCCAAGAGCATTAGAACTAGTAGGTGTTATCCCCAGCAACCCCCTAAAAACCAATCAAAATTAGAGAAAAAGTTGATCTCTCACTGGTATGTGCATAAAGACTGCCTGATTTGCTCTCTGTGCAATACATACTATAGGCAAAGCATGGGCAAAGGAAGTCCTATGGATGCTTGTGAGTTCCATACATCCGTTGACCCATTTAGACTCCCCAGACTAACCTTTTGCTAGCAAAAGGAGGATAAATCATCTCTCCTGGAAGAAGAGGAAATTTATTTCCTAGGTGAGGGTTCAATAATCCCTGCACAGTTTAATACCAAAAATATCAACTTTTTCAAATCAGAATATGAGAATTTATGGGAAGGGAGCCACCTCCTGGAGGTGGAGGGCTGACTGTAGAACCCGTAGAACATCCTGGGAACAAAAACGTGTTCCCCAGACCCACCACAATTGTCCATGTTACCTATTGGCAGCAGTTGACAGAACAGATGAAAAAAGAGAAATAGAACATTGAGAACAGAAGGACAAAAGGACATGAGGAGCAATTGACAGTTTCTTTTGCAGCCTGCATGTGCAAATCTTAACACAACTTTGTGTAGCTTTGTGGGAGTAGGGAGAATTTTTTTTTACCTTAAGGAAGATTTGGGTTGTTTTCTAATGAAACATTACACACCACATCCCAAAGATGTATATTAAAAGAATGACTATTTTTTCACTATGTGGATCAATTAAAAATGCCCAAGATCATGCCCAGACTTATCTCTCATCTCCTGCAGTACTCATTTGTATCTTGAAGGGGCTCTATGCCACAGCCGTTTAGTTGCTGGTGGAGAGCGAAGGGTGGCACAGTAGCAGCTATAGCCTTGACAGGATCTTCATGTTGCCTAGTAATATCCTCTGGAATGCACCCTCAGGTTGTTTGGCCACACTTATGCTAAAAACCTATATTCAAGAGCTACCCATATCTCAGAAGAAAGCACCTTATCTCACCACTCTGGAGGAAGCTACACACACACACACATACACACAGAGCATAAGCTACTGGTATTTATGCTACCACACCAGGTGTGTTAGTCTGTAGAATGCCGTAGGATCTGCATTGTTTCTTCCATATTGTGTCACGCAATTTGAAAACTATCTTGAGAATATCAGAATAACGTTGTCTTACACCCATTCCCTATGTAGACCAGTTTCTCATTATAAAGAATGTAACATAAAATCAGCGCTCATTTCTATCTTCTCCTTTCACTGACATGTGATCCAACACCTACAAAGGACAAAATAGGCCATGCCAAAATTGATCAGGTAAGCTATACATCTAGTGATGTTATGTTTTCTGTTGCTTACTTTTATAATAACCAGCATTTAGTTTCTCTCTCCATTTACATCTTCTTAGCCATCATAGATTATAATCAAGTTTTCAGTAAAGATGAAATAAACAAGGATAAGATAAACAATGCCTATTCAATTTGCAATTGTGAAATTTTGGATTCAGATTTGCCTTTATTCCTATAAGCTGTGGCTTTGAGATAGAGGCATTCAAATTGCCACATTGCCAATGCATTTTGCATCCATTTTGTTTTGTTACTGTATTACATTTTCTTCCTATGGCTTTGTTTACATCATTTTGTTTTCATAAATCAAGCTTGCCATGTGTTTCAGGTTGATTACAAAAATGCAGTTTGACTTTCCCAGAGTTGGTGACTTTGAGGTTAGCAAGCAAAAACAAAAACAAAAAAACACTTTCAGAAATACCTGAGCTAGGGATCTGATGGCCATTTAGGAATTTAAGTATCTTTATTAAAACAGGCTCTCCATCCAGCATTAAATGAGAACTGGCCCTAGAACTGAACTAAAATTCATCAGAAGACAATTTTCTGACGATATTTCTGAGATTTTTCTTTTTCTTATCCCTTCTCCACCCTGAAAAAGAAGCTCATTTTGCAGAATTTTTGGAGAATATGTTCCACAGTTCCTTGGTAGTAGTCACTGTTAAATTCCCTGTGCATAGACACAGACACACACACACACACAGTTCCCCAGAATGGCAACCAGCTTTCATGCAGTTGTTCCAAAAACTTTATTTCAAAAAAGAGAAAGGTTGTACTACTGTCACCTCTAACATTGAGCCTCACTGTGAAAACTGACTGGAAAAACTTTAAAAAGATAGAGAATTTCAGGAGGCCATTTACGGATCGATCTAGCTACTTCACACGAAGAAATTTTGCAGGTTTTCCCCAACCCACCCACACTGGATACAGTACACAGGCTCATGAGAATAGAATTCAATGGAATTTCTTATAACATATAACAGCAGTTCTACTGGCAAAATGGTTATAAATCTAACTTAAGGATGAGCAGCATCTGGGCATCTAACAGATCATTTTTCCCTTCCTTGGATGTGGAAAAGTTGTCTCCCCCTCTGAACCTTTCAATATCCCCACCCTTTAAAAAAAGTGCCTTTGTGAAAATGATTGGCCATTTAAAATGTTGATGTAATTTTAAAACAGCTACTAAAGGCCCACAGGAATAAAAAGTTTGTCATTTGGCCCTCAATTAGCCTGTCTGAGGAGTGCATTCTATAAAGCTTTCTATGTATTGAAAAGGCTCTCATTCTTATGGCTACTATCTATACCTCATTTGGCAATGTAGGACCCCAGATAATGAGATTAATGTTCAGGTTTGTGAGGAGACTCTCCTTCAAGCAATGTAGTCCTAAGCTTAGATTGTCCTCAAAAGCAGACTGTCAGCCAGTACAGGTTTTGAAACACTTGCATCATATCATCCTATTACCCAGTTTCCAATTTAGGATCAACATAAGTTTCTGGACCATTTCCAAGGACAGGTCCCAATATACCACATTGAGCATAGATAGACCACATAGCAGTAAACCATGGGAACAGCAACAGTTGGAGATCTATGTCTCTTCATTAAGGTTGTAAGGCAAGAGTGGTCCACTGTGTGGAGGTCAGAGTACAATTTTCTCCTCACATTCCCCCACTGGGTGGCATTTCCCATGGCAAGGCTGAATATCTCCATTTCCTTCTGCAGTCCACCTCAAAATTTCATCACTTCCTGCCATCATTTTGAGAGGAGCTGCAGAGGAGAATGGAGGTATTTGGGGAGGTAGAGAGTTGTAGGGTGGGGCATTTTGTGTATTTTGTATATATGGGGGGGGGATTCTACATGGCTTGTATACATGTGGCTACGTGGCCTGAGAACCTCAGAAATGTCTGGAAATCAAGCTATTTTTTTTTTAAAAAAATTGAGGTTGGGGGCTTTGAGGGAGTGAAGGGGGCTTCAAGGGCAACAAAAAAAGTGGAGTTTGGGGTCTGATCCTTCAGATAACACTTTGCCCTTGTTGTAGTGGGTATACCAGCCTAAGCTAATAAAAGGTCCTCATGACACATAGGCCTTCTGTGACAATGACAGATCAAGCCCTTTTCGCACTTTACCTCATCGCAGCAGTGGGGAGCGGCGCTCAAGACAGCCCTTCTTCCTCCCACATGGCTTCCTGTTAGTGCAACCATTGCACTAGCGCCCCGCCCCTTCCTTCCACAGCACAGTCTGGGAGTTGTAGGCTGCGCTGGGGGAAGGAAGCGCGACTGGGCTGGCTTGTCGACACACCGCACACAGGTAAGTGCACAAGGGCGCTGCGAGCATTGCACGAGCACAGAGTATTTTTGGCTTAAAGCCAAAAATCAAAAAATGTGCGTGCGCCCAGCTTTAGCCTCGTGAGCGTCGCGTGAGTGGGAGTGCGTTGTACGGAGCAACGCTCTCATTCGCACGATGCTCAAGGGGCGCTCGCGCAAGAAAAAAAGCATGCGAAAAGGGCCCAAGAGTACATCCCCAACTATGAATGTGATTCTTTATTGGAGAATGAAGTCCCCTTCAAGAACACAGTCAACACCACTTAACTGGACAAGCTACACGTGACAAGTATCTCCATATTATCTGTACTGAGTCTTACTTTTTTTGGACCTCAGCCAGTGATTTCACATTTTCACATGAGACGGCCTGAATGTAAAAAATTCAGGAAATAGTACGTGCACACCAATAGTGTTTCCCCATCCCACCTCAGTTATTACGTTTGAATTGGTTGGAAAATTTCAAATTAATTTGAAATTCAGGGAACAGGAATACTTCCACAAAAGAAAAAAAAATCTGCTCCCTCCAAATTATGTGAAAATTATGCACGTGAGCCCTTGAACCCTGATGACATGCTCCAATCAAATTAAATTTATTCATGACTATATCCTGCTGATGGCAGTGAAGCTTGAGTTAGTAATAACTAACTTCATTAGTTTCAGTGGGAATATGTCATGATGAGGACCTTACTGGATCTTAAGAATTTAATTTTGTTTTCAAAATGTTCTTTCTTGAATTAGAATAAGTATTATAGTCTCAAAAGTTAATAAAGCGCATAAAAAGATGACAGTGACACCCACAGAAAAGAAAGTACTTGTATAGATTGTAAATCACCGTGGAGTGATACAATAAGAAATTCCATGATTTTTAGAGTCATTTCTTGCAGTGTTAATGACCAAGTAGATTCTCAACAATCATTTCCATTTACCTGATTGAAACACCGGCATACAAATCTAGACCTCAATGAATGTCAACAGGTGTAAGGTCTTCTCCATGACAAATCCATTGCATTGCCCACTGCATTTTAATAAGCAGTAATTGAATTTTTTTCATTCCCAGTGGTTTAATAGCTTCCCTTCCTCCAACCTCATGCATAAAATTTAACTTGTAATTTACCTTAAAAGAGAAACCCAGGCAGTATGTCCAATGAGCAGAGAAAATCACTCAGTTTGGTCATGAAAACAGATTGGTCTAGAATCTATGAGCAATGAAACTCAGAAATTTCATTAAATATATTACAAACTTAGCCAATGCCAATCTAAATGCATCTGAGAAGCTGAATGATTCAACATCCTTTAAATATTTTTTAAAATTGTCTGTTTATAATAAAATGATAGATGTGGTCTGCAGGAAAAGCTGTATAAAATTGACACTCATTTGAATAGTTTTTCTACACCTCTTTATTTTGAATTGTTTTTCTGACATGTTTCTTTTGTTCAGTTTCCCATATGGGCTGGCTATTCATATTATAGACAACTTCTCACAAAGATAGAACGGCTGTAGATCATTAGTAGAACACAAAGGCCCCTTTTGCATGGCATTTGCCATGTGAAAGGGTCCCTGGAGCGTCGCGTGACTGCAAGGAGAAGTCCACATGACCCACTGACAATCGTGCAATGTTCCAGGGCCTGGCAGGTGCCGATCATGCACTATTTCATTTTCAGCTTTGAGCCAAAAATGGTGCACAATCGTGCATCGCTCTGGGACCCTGCACGCACTTGCTGTGAATGCGGAGCTCCAGAGCCACAGTGCTCACACTTCCTGCCCCAGCACAGCTTGGGAAAATCCCAAGCTGCACTGCAGAAGGAAAAGGAGGGGCTCTTGCTCTACCTGCTTGCGGGCAGACAGCAACTGTGGAGCTGAAGCAACAGGGACACGAGAGCCTTTTGCAAGAGGCTGCTTGCGTGATCCCCACACCCCAGCTCCGCAAAAAGGTGAGTTGCGGAAAGGGCCTAAATCATTAATTGTGAAGAGCTCCAAAAGACTCTCTTTAAAGTGGCTTGAATAGCTAAGAGCAATAATTGTAAGCAAATCTAAAGTGCCCCTTTGGCAAAAAAAAAAAAAAATTAATACATTGATGGGGTCTGATATGTGAGTGACTAACCAGGAAGAAGATATTGGGATCAATCAATGACAATATTGACAACTGAGAATAAGGTAATTGAAGAAGAGACAGATTCCATGATTAGTAAAAGCACTGAAAAGAAAACTTTGAATACATCAGTGCCTTTATACAAATTTAAATGTGCAACCACATTTAAAATGCTGTGTACAATTTGGGCTGCCTTAAGTCAAGAAGTGTGTTCTGCAGCTGAAGAAGGTACATAAAGGGAAAAGTAAAATTATTGGTGAATTTGATTTATTATTCACTTAAAATACCATAATGTTTTCATGATCATGATACAATGATCCAGGACAAAATGACAAGAGAATCAGGAAAAAATGGAGTACTTCCTCATATAGCACATATATCGTTTATAGAACCTGCCACCACGAGATATAGTGATGGCTTCTAATTTAGATGGCTTTGATGTGGTGTTGGACAACATCATAAAAGAGAGCTATCACTCAGGAGTGACCCATGGTCACACCACAGTGAAGAGGTACCCAATCTTCTTGGATCACTATCAGTAATGCTGGCTAAATGATACATCCTGGTTTAGAGGCAGTATGATTCTAAGTACCCACAGCTGAGAACACTAATAGCAGCAGTAACAACAGCATAGACCATGCTTCTTTGGGAGCCATAACTGCATCATTGGCCTAAAAGTATTTGTGCATGTAAAGGTGTATATGCACAGGACTCTTCTTCAGAATCAGGAACTCTGACCCATCTAGAATTCCTTATTGTGAGCAATAGTCCTATGTGGATGTCTAGCTGTGGACAAACAGAGTGCTTTCAGAGCTAATGCTTAAGGATATTGCTTGGAGACATGGATAGCAGGCACATCATTCCCAAAGGCAAGGTTAGATCTTTGCTTCCTTCATGTATCCCTCTCACAATGGTTGTTCTTCTGAGCATCCCCATACTGGCAGCCTATGATCCAAGCAAAAAGGAAGTATCTCTTCCTGGCACTGCAACAGCAAACTTCTCTTTGAGCCTCACTCCCCCCATTCAGACTACAGGTAACAAATGATTCTGTAGAGAATCTGAGATATACTGCCTTTCCTGCTTATAGGTAACATGTTCCTAGGAGAAACCACTTAGTCCTTGCCTTTGTGTTGCCAAGCACTTGTGTATCTCCATCCAAGTAACCTTGGTGCTGGGTAGTTGGTTTTCAATGTGTTTAACATAACATGATGTCTGGCTGCATGTCAATGGCAGCCATATATACACAGGAAATTATCTAGACAAATCCAGAAGAAACTAGCTTAACAGAAGAAATTCTCTAGAATTCCAAAGTTCTCATCTTCGGAGTATTGGTGAGGAGACAGTAAAATGAGTCATCACCCTTTAAAAGTTTCAGGAACTACATGAGGAAGTTTCAGAGAGCAAACCATATCACAAACAATACATGTTCAGTAATAAGACTATCAGAAGTTGGAACAGGATCTATGGCTTCTAAGTAGAACTTTTACATAAATTTATTTTACATTTTTTTGTTTGTATTTTTGTATTTTTTAAATCTCCATCTCTTTTTTAAAAGCCTTGTAAATCTCAAGCATGTAATTGTTTACACTTCACGTAAACACCAGGACTCCCCCAATTTTACTAATATATTCAGTAGCAAATAAATAAACATGAAATTCACCACAAAATGTTAAAAATAGTTAGTTAAAATGTTGACCTCTACTCTCCAAAATTGGAGTGGTGGGAGTGAATGGAATAGAATACAGTGTGAAAATGACCCCCCCACACTCCATTTCCCACAGACTTCTTTCAATTTTTGATATTAAAATGCTTGATTTAGCTCCATCCATTTAATACCTAATTAAAACTGCTGTATTAGCAATGTATTATGGATATAAAGGAGGCACTCTTACATGTCCTATACATGAAAGAAATTATATACAAAAAAAGATACCATTTCATGTAAGGGTGTATACTGTCTTTCTTGAAGACAATAGAACCAAATTTAACTTTGCTTCCCCTTCCACAAACAAGTTACAGAACTACTGAAAATGTTATGAGGACCCAGAAAAATCCACTCTCAAAGTCCAGTCATTTCGAGCATTATGGTGACCATCAGTATAAATTATAAATCTGCCAGGTTTCAGTTCCAGATGTATATTGGATAACACAGCTATGAGGCCTTTGCACCAGTAAAATTAAGGTTAACTAGCAAAGTATCTTTTTTTCCATGAGCTTCTGTTGTGTGCTGGAACCACAGCTTGCAGGGTTAGAAGTCCAGCACTTTATTTATTAGCAGGACTGATAAAATCCTTTGCCATACCACACTACACCACCAGGTTTTCCTTTTTCCTCTGAGCTTCCTTGAGAGTCTCACAATAGCTGATGGGAAGAAAGATATTTTCCCACCAACAAAATATCACTGCGAGCTATCTCTGCTGTAATACAAAATATTTGTGGAACACTTGGGCCCTTTCCGCACGTTACCTGCTCGTGGAGGTGGGGGGGTGCCGTTCGCGCAAGCAGCCTCTTGTGCGAGGCACTCGCATTGCTCCTCCGTTCTCCCGCAGCTGGGTTGCCGGTCACGCAGCCGTCGCGCAAATGCCCCACCCCTTCCTTCTGCAGTGCAGTCTGGAAGCTGTAGGTTGTGCTGGAGGAGGAAGCACGACCGGCCTGGCTCGCCCAATGCACTGTAGGGCAGGTAAGTGTGCGAGGGCCCCAGGAGCATTGCGCGACCACACAGCATTTTTGGCTTAGAGCTGAAAATAAAAAAATCCATGCGCGGCCCGCTTTAGGCTAGTGAGCATTGCGTAAATTGGAGTGCGTCATACGGACCACCGCTCCCATTTACGCGATGCTCAAGGGGCCCTCTTGCAAAAGAAACTGCGTGCAAAAAGGGCCTTGGTCTTGAAAAGGCAATTAAGATCCATTAGCTTTTAGACAGATCTGTTCCTGGTGCAGATGAAAACCAGTTGAGTTGGTTTGTTCTTAGAGTTGTCAGTCTGCAGTACTTTCTTTGGCTCTCTAGTTGTACAGTTTTCATAATTGGTGTCTGCACTTTGAAATGTCAACTTCACTGACATAATTGTTTGCTGCAGTGTTGCAAGTGAGTATGTACAAACCTTACCTCCATTCTTAAAGGTTTTGAGATATCATTTGGATGGTTATATACCCAGAGGTGGATCTAGGATCTAGGGCAACCGGGGTTCATGCCCTGGGTGCCTATGTCCGGGGGGTGCAAAAAGGAAGACCCCCTGCCTGCCCTTGCCCACTGTACACTTCTCTCGTATGTACTACCGCTCGCTCCTCCTCGGTCCACCCACAAGTCTCTCATCCCCCACCCACAGCTGCTCAACACACCTGCACCCACTCACCCTGCCCCCACCCCAACTGCCGCTTGCCCCTTACCTACCACTCTCCTCTCCCCCACCCATTGTTTGTTCGACCCCCTTGCCCTGGGTGCTGTTGAGCCTCGGTATGCCACTGTATATAACATCCAATATTTTGCGAACAAAACTATAAATGCTTTGGGAACTGACAGGTAAGGGATAGAGGAAGAGTCTGGAAAGTCAGTGGTATGACCCAGAGGGCAATGGAGAAATGCAAGCCACACTCAAATATGCCTCAAGAAAGCCAGAATTAAACTTATATAGAAATAGCTGACTTCAGGTGACAAAAGCAGTGAGACAAGTCACAGACATTTATCTCAGGTCAAATACATAAAAACCTATATACGATTTTGCTGCACACATGCCACTCAGAGGACATCCCATTTTACAGCTAAGGACTACCAAGCTACAATGGGTGACTAGCCTAAGTGAATCCATGGCAGAAATTTTCTTTTTGAATAATTCATAGAGTGCTTCTGACCTAAGATTGTAATGCTAATTTCATTCTCAAAGGAACCAGCCAATAATTTTAGCAATTTTCTTTCTGCCCTCAGAGAGCCTTCAAAAATGAGCAGGGCTTTTCTTGGCAAAACATGGGAGAGTGCACAGAAAATGGAATTTTCTGCCCCAGGATTTCTGTGCAAAGAAAGCCTACTAGGATTTTCTCATGCAAGAAATCTGAAACTGGGAAGATTCTCAACATGGAGACATCCTTTTCAATTATTGACTGAATATTTTCAAATACTCTCTCCATCCCTGCTCTGAATATATGCAGAATGCTATCCTCCACACATTCAGAATTTTAAAAAAATGGGGCTTACAGAGTAATGACATCTCTTCAGATCATCTGTATGATTCACCACTTCTCACCTAAGAAAATTAAATATGCCTTCACCTCAACTGCTAGGAAACAATGTCCCAAAAGGCAGGATCTACATTACCATATACCTCTTATGATTGCTCTGAAGTGTATGTCGGACAAGCAAAAAGATTTAGACTGAGTTCTTCCCCAGTAACCTGCCACTCAACATGTAAACTAGCTGGTATTAAGCCCATAAGGATTTGCTGTGTTGAACAAGAATGTGTTGCATTATGTCAACCTCATGTTCATCATACAGTTTATAGAATAAAACAAAGACTTCTGTCAAAAGTGAAAATACCCTCCAAAAATCCTCCTTTGAGTATCACTAACACTAAGCAAACACCTCTGGTGTGATATGATGAACTGTGCTTTTGTTCAACAGTGTTAAACCATAAGGGGTTATGAAAAATTCAAGTTGCTTGGCTGGTAGCGCATAAAACAGCTTCACAGTCTCACTTTCCTCCATTACTGTAGAGGCCAATGATTCATGACAAAAAAAAAAAAAGAAGTACCCTGATGACATTTGTTGTGTCTCGCTCTCTGTCAGAAAGCAATTTTCACACATTCCTTGTCCAATCTGTTTGGGTTGCCTACAAATGAAAACAAGCTTCATTGAATATAGTTCTTGTTCAGTTGAGCTTAAGCTTTGTTCATAGATGACTCTTATGAAGTTGATCTTATTAAGTTGACACATTTCTGTGCCACAAGGATGTTTATGGGAGCATGGGACACATGACTACCAGTGGCACAAAGCACTGGATGAGAGAGGCCATGGTAAATAAATCCCTTACAGCTGGAAGCATGAACTGACCAGAAGAAGAATACGTGCTTTCATCTGCTGCTTTGTTTTTGTAACTGTGGGTCTTTTATTGCTAGCTATAGATGCACAAAAATGCTCTATGGTATAGAGTGGGGCTAGCCACATGATTATATTAAGACATAGTTAGATCAGTTTGGGTCTCATTTCCAAACCAATTCCAGGCAAAGTCTCTTTATCCTCAACTCCCTGGACTTATTTTATCACTGCTACCATTTGTGTTTTCATGCTTTCATTAGTCTGAAGGCCTTTTCACACCTTACCTTCGTCACAGCGGTGAGGGGCGGCACTCGCGCAAGCAGCTGTTTGCGCAAGCCACTCACGGCAGCCCTTCTGCCTCCCGCAGCTGTTTGCCAGTTGCACAAGCATCACGCGAACACCCCGCTCCTTCCTTCCGCAGCGCAGTCTGGGAACTGGGGGAGGAAGCGCGACCAGCCCGGCTCGTTTGACGCACCGCACACAGGTAAGTGCACGAGGGCCCTGGAAGCATTGCGCAACCATGCAGTATTTTCGGCTTAGACCCAAAAATAAGAAAATGCACGCACGTCCCGCTTTAGGCTCGTGAGTGTTGTGTGAATGGGAGTACGTCATATGGACCGATGCTCCCACTCACGCAATGCTCAAGGGGCCCTCGCACTACAGAAACTGCATTCAAAAAGGGCCAGAAACAAATCATGGAAAGTTAGTTTTCAAGAGAATTAGCTATCCTTCTCATGGTAAGGTCCAGAAAAGTAATTTTTGTTTCTTTGAAAAAAAATCTGAATGCAGTTTTAAAACAACTAAGAAAGTTAGATATCTAGGGATAATAATAATAACTAAAAATAACTCAGAGCTGTTTGATAACAATTATAAAAAAACATGGGGGGAGATAACAAGAGAATTGGAAAGATGGAAAAAGTTATACCTTTCCATATTAGGTAGAGTATCAGCAATTAAAATGAATGTTTTACCAAAAATGACTTTTTGTTCCAGAACCTTCCTATAATATATAATGAGAAACCATTCAAGAATTGGGACCAGGAATTGAGTAGATTCATTTGGAATGGGAAAAAAACCAAGGATTAAAATAAAGTACTTAAAAGATACTAAAGAGAAAGGTGGTTTAAGTTTACCGGACTTAAAACTTTACTATGAAGCCTCAGCGTAATTATGGATTAAAGAATGGGTCCAACTGAAGAATTTAAAATTATTGAACCTGGAGGAGTTTAACTTATCTTATGGGTGGCACGCATACCTTTGGTATGATAAACATAAAATCAACAAAGAATTCGTGGATCATTACATCAGGAAGGCAATTTTAAAAGTCTGGTTAAAAGTTAGAAACAAATTATATTTAAAATTACCTTATTGGGTGTCACCGCATGAAGCCTTTTATCGATTAGAAAAGATTAAAATGAAGGAATTGATAACATTTAAGGATATACTAAAAAAAGAAGGGAGTAATGTAAAACTTAAAAACAAGAAAGAACTAATTGAAGAGGGATATAAATCACATTGGTTTTTATATAGACAACTGGTGGAAAAATATAAGATAGATATTTAAATGCGGGGAATTTCATTAGAAGACACGGAGTTGGATAAATTGATAAAAGCAGATGTAAAACGTCCCCTAAGTAAAATATATAGATTATTATTAAATTTAGATTTGGAAAAGGAGATAGTGAAAGATAATATGATAAGATGGGCTCAAGATCTAGGTAATTCAATAACTCTACAATGGGAGACTGCATGGAGAGTAAATCAGGAGTTTACAAGAAGTAACAATCTGAAGGAAAAATTTTTCAAAATATACTATAGATGGTATTTAACACCAGTACAAATTGCTAAAATGAAGAAGATTAAAACAGATGCTAAATGCTGGAAATGCCAAAAGATTGACTCATTTTTCCATTGTTGGTGGAGATGTAACAAAGCGAGAACTTACTGGTTACAATTTCATGAACAGATAACAAAATGCTTAAAAATTAGGTTTCCAATGCACCAGAAATATTTTTATTAAATATGTTTGAAAAAAAAGACAGGACTGTAAGAAAGAAATATCAAAGAATCATATGTTATATGATATATGCTGCAAGAATTGTTTTTGCTAGAAAATGGAAAGATGTGAATATACCTACAGTAGAAGAATGGGTAACCAAACTATATGAATTGGCTGAAATGGACAAATTGACACTAAGATTAGAAAACAAAAGTAATAATACTTTTAAAAGAGAATGGGATATCTTAAACCCTTTATGGGAAGAATATTGGGGAGACTATGCATTGCTTGGATTGTATGAATGATTTCACTGAGATATGCTATATTTGTTTGCATGATATAATCAGTATGGAAAAGAGAAGACAATCACGAAAGAACAAGGAGTGGAATAAAAGAGGCTTAAGAAAATAAAACTACAAAAGATGGATGATGTAAACAAAGGGTATAGATTAGAGTATAGGAATTGCTATAAAGATTAGGGGATACTATATACAAAGAGCAGGATGATAAATAATAGATATGTAATATTCCCAATGGTGAAAATGAAAGAAGTCAGTGTGTATATGAGGAGAGTGTAAGTAGATGTGAGAAGATGTAAGAAGAGGAGAGGTTAGAATGAGAGTAAGTATGCAAGTGAGTATGAATTAGTGAATCAGTAACTTTTTGAAATGTTTATTGTTTATTGTTTATTAAACTGTTTATTGGTAATTTGTTAAATGTTTAGATGTGTACATATAGAAGTATGGGAAAATGAATTATAGACATTGACGAATAGTATAAAGAATAGTATAAATAGTATGAAATATAAGGTATAAATTATAATAATTAATTAATTTAAGACTGATTAGCGATTTGTATAAATAGATATATAATCAAACATTATGGATAACAGATAATGATGGATACATAGATATATGGAAAATATCTATATCGTTAATAGTTTAATTGTATAAGTGTAGGTTGTTGTTGTTGTTGAGGTTTGTCATTGTTCATATTGTTTGTAATGTATGTTAATGTTTTAAACTGAATTTAATAAAATTATTTTTAATAATAATAATAAAAAAAGAAAAAATCTGAATGCTTCAAGCTGCTGGTCTGTGGCAAACAAACATTCTTCTGCTATCCATCTCATCATCACCTCAACATTCACAAAAGGGCACAAAGTAGCACAATAAGAGGCAGCACAACTATGTGATTTTCTTCCTTCCAACATCTCTATATCTAAAGGAGAGAAGCTACTCTCTGTCTTTTTCTACCATCTTTTAAACTTAATGATATAGCAATCTCACATTAATGTTTTCCCTTTGTTATTGGGTAAAGGAATTAATTACAAGTGACTAGTTATTTGTAACTAGTCACTTCCAAGTTCTGATATTTAAGATGAATGTACAATGCTTAAAACAGATATTATGACAAATGTAGCAAAAGTGAGTATGGGAGATTTTGGGCAAGAAACACATTTCACTGCCTAAAATGAAGGTCAAGATGGGACTGCTTCCTCCTCCACAGAAATTCAGGATCTGGGGCAGAAACTGCAATAGACCATCTTTAACTACTTGCAAAACAGGAGAAAATGAATTTGGTTTGGAAGTAATGCTAGGAAAAAAATGCCACATGTTTGGTCTGAGGGAACAAACAGGACCAAGAGCATAAACTCCTCCTAATATGCTTTAGAAGTACCAAAGTACGTGGAAGGCTGGAACATATAGAAGTAGGATTTAAAAAAAAAATCTTTCAAGGGTTTTAGCAGAGCCGCCCTTATGATTTCTTGAAAATCTATGTCACTAAAAAGAGGGACTGCTTTGTGCTGTGAAAATTAGTGATATAGATTTTCAAGAAACAAGTTGTTTTTAACCAAAGAATGAAATCACATATCACCACTTCCTATAATGTTTAACTATATATTTCATTGCTGAAGGGAGGAAATAAGCAGTAGGAAGGGTTGTGTGTGCAAAAGGAAGAAAGGGTTGACAGCATTTAAGATCCAAGGTCAGAAGAGACCATTTTTTAAAAAAAAAAAAATCACCCTTGTTAAAGTGCCTTGTACTTTAAGTTTAGGAAGGCATGCCAAAGTTCGATTTTTAAAAGGTTGCCTGAATTCATGGATGCGTATTCCTGGGGGTGGGTGTGCACAAAGAGAAAATTAAGCATGGGCCCAAGTGGAATCATGTGTGGATTCCTCCACACTGAAAAGAAGAATGCAAAATGATCCAATCAGAAAGGAGTGGTAAGTTCCTCCACTTTCTTTTATCTCAAAGAGCAAGTAAAATGCCTTTCAGTCTCAAGGGTGGCAGCCTAGGTCAAAATGAGTCCTCTTAAACTTGGTCCTTTTTGCCAGAGCATGGTTGTTGAGGGAGGTCACATGTCTCTGGAGCAGTCAAGAAGGGGCAGTGGAAATGGCCTACAAGTCCATTTCCACCCCATGATGCCCACGACAAATCACAACACGTGCTGGAAATGCCTCCCCTGCCCAAATTACTATTTCCATCCATGAATCTTGGGTTCTCCTCATTGGTCCACAATGGTGTCATGTGTTAGTAGAAGGAATCACATCATATTGCTGGGTCAATCTGGGGAGAAGAGAAAATGGCCCATCCACATAGAGTGCAAGGCTCTGAAACCACTATAGTCCACAATCCTGTCACATGTTCATAGAGGAGTTGTGTGGCCCCAGCTAGATATCCTAGCCACTAGATGAGATTTCCAGTTAAGGTGAGACTTGCAGACACCCAAGCTGGGGCAACTATTTTGGAACTTTGGAGTTTGATTGAAGGTTCCTCCTTTAACTACACATACAAATCATCCATGTGTCAATGTTCCCACAATATTTCATGTTTTGGAAGTATTTGAAAGCTGAAATGATCCCAAAGCATAGTTTTTTTGAAATAGTAGCACCCAAAGGATGTGGCAGAAGATGTGTTACAGAGCTTTCAGAGATTTGTCAAAATCTACTGTTGGGAATCTAATTTGAAAAAGCATTTGCTTTGCCTTGCTATTCTTGGGCATGCTCTCTAACTGACAGCTCTAGAACAGAATGAAATTCTATCATAACCTTCCTATATGGTTAAGTAAATTGAAGGCAGATGCATAGATCTTCATTTTCGTTACCTAGGATGACTACTGAAGCCACCATTTTGTGGACTCATCAACTGTCCAGTACTGTACATTTCAATAATTTCTTCTAGCTGTTTCTTAACTTTGTCAAACATTGAAATTAGCACTGTGCTGGAGAATGGTTTAATGCCCAAGTTCAGTTCCATCTAATATGGTTTCACTATTAGTTCCTAAGGCTAGAAGAGAGTGGAATACTTTACTTGTGGGTTAACTATAGATGTTATGTTTGATGCTATGTGTCCCAGGTGTTTAATCCATTTTATGTCCTCACATATGCTAACTCGTAGCAAGTATTATTTTAAAATATTTACTAGTTAGATTGATGGTCTATTTTCTTCGGCTTTACACTGCACAGGGGCTATGAAGCTCCCCTCTGGGAATCAAAAGAATACTGGTCTGCTGTAATGCTCCTATGATTTTTCTTTAATACATTTTTTCTTATACATGAACAATACACAGTTTGTTCTGAGCAGATGTTCATATAAAAACTGAGTGTAAAAAAGCCATTACTATCTTTGCATATAGTTCTATGCGCATTTTGCAGACTGGACAAACAGTGCTATTTCTTTCAGCATTGTTCAAGATGCCCATGGAATTTGTGTTCCTTCTGGGATTCTGTAATGCTGGACAATAGAAACCTACACTCAGAATGATGTGTGGTGGATTTCTCCAGCATTCCCAACTGTTGCTAGATGTTTTCCAGGATGCCTCTTTAGTTTCATACCTGACTAAAGTAGCCTGTGCCTCGAATCTACTCTAAACACAAGCTATCGGATGGCAATGACATCAGCTCCAAAGTCCAACCTGAATGTGTTGGATGGCCTTCCCCTTTGATTTTTGCAGACCATATTCTGAAACTGGTATCCTTGTTCTCATTCACAGATCCAAGGAAATTGTTGAAGTAATTGCAGTTTGACACCATTGGGGGGGGAGGAATACATACCACTGGGGGGGAAAGTACATGCCTGTTTTTCTCGTAACTGTAACAGATTGGACAATCTTTTCCCTGCAGTATACTTCCTCTTCATTTTGTGGGCTCATCTTTTGAACTGTCCCTCCACTGTGTTGTGTTCTTTCTTTCAGTGTGGAAACAGTGATCACCTGAGTGGTGATGCTGCTGTTAGGGAGGCTGTTTCCTCATGCTTCCCTGCTGCCTTACTGTGCTGGTGACTACTTTTTTGAAAGTGAGCATTTCATCTAACTGCAGCTTTTCGGATGCCATAAAGTCTGTGATCCCCACAACAATTCTGTCATGGATCATAGCAGCCTGAAGGGCATCATATTCACAGTATTTAGGCAGTAAATACAGAAAGATAATGCAAACTTCAATAGATTCATTTTCATTTCATACACATAAAATAAACTTTATGCATTCAGAAGTCACATTGTATTTCACACACAAAAAAAACCTTCAAAGCTTTTTGACATTGTTTTATATTTCTTAGAATCTTTCTCACTCTGCTTGGTTGAAAGAATGCCATCTGCATGGTTCTGTGTTAGGTAAATCAGTCTGTTAATCTCCACTTATTTGGATTTGCTTTTTAAACTTGAAACTCCCTGGGATGTCTCAGATCTGTGCCCCCATTTAAGCTACTCACTAGGGACTGTAAATGGCAAATGAACCCTGCAGCCATTTTCACCCTGCCAAAATGTAGGCCTCTATTCTCTTTCACTCTTCTTGGAAGGCTGAAGTGTCTGTTGGTGCTCCTTTTATTCCTTTCCTTTTCTCTTTTTGTTTCAGACAAGGATGTAGCTAGGGGCATATAGGGACATGGCCCCCAAATAACAATGATTTTTTTTTCAGCACTGCTGAGAGCCAAACACTGAAAATCATTCAGACCAGGACTCTTGTATTTGCTGTATTCACATTCCCTTGGTGACTTAGCTTACTCCATTTCTTTAGATGCTTAAATGCTATTTCTAAATGCTCAGCTGAAGTTTTAAGTTAGTGCAAAGCTAGAAATTTGGGGACTGAAGGAAAATTTCACTGGGGATAAAATTATTATTTTGGGGGGAGCAATGGCTACCCCTCTACTGCCACTGTCTGCTGTTACCCACATCTTTGGGTGTTTTCTGGTAAGAATTCAGAATAGTTGGAAATCTGAAGACCTGTTTATCAACTGTCCAAAACAGCTACCAAGCTTTCCTGTTTTTACTCTTTCCCTTTGGCCTTTTCCCCTTATTCCTGAACCAGGTACATCTCTCAGAGGACTTTTATAGTGCTATTATTCCACTTTCAACATCCTATGGAATCCTGGGGTTTGCAGTTTAGAGAGGGGCATTTAGAATTCTCAGCCAGAGAGCTCTTTGGCCTCAGTAAACTACAAACCCCAGAATTCCACAGGATGTTGAAAGTCAAATAAAAGCACTATAAAAGTGTAGTGCAGAAAGGCCCAGAGAGAACTCTACTAGCAATGATATTAGCCTAATAACAACAGAAATCAATTAGTGATACTGACTTTTGTTGTGTTTGGGATTCCCTTTATACTTTAATCTAAGGGTGTGTCACCCAAAAGATGATGTTCCTGACAAAAACAGCCCCTCTCCAATTACTGAAAAGTCATATATATTTTATGTCTGGTACTAAAAGGAATGTTGACTATGTAAGAACTGGAATAAAATTTTCCTGGATATCATATGGTCTTAAAAAAGAGATTCTCCATAATTCAAAAAGGACGTCTTTTGAATACAAAATAACTATCGTTTTGATCTTCTAGGCTTAGGGTAATTTTCCAAAAAAAAATGTGTGCAGTTACAGTGTGAGTCCTAGTTGCAAAGGGTAACAATGAAGCAAGAACAAGTCAGCCATGCATAATGAATTAGATGTAAACAGATCTGGAAGGGAAGGCTTTGGAGTTTTTAAAAATGGGAAGTCTTCTACTTTGTTACTCTGATGTCGCTCTGAAAAGCATTAATGTGCTAGTCTTAAAAGTGATTTTAGAATGAAGGCACATTCTGAACAGAACAATAAGCCCAAGAGATTAGATGTTCTCTGTCAAAATCCTGTGGCAAGAATTCTAACTTAATATTTTTGAATTATTCCTTACTGTCAAACAAGATGACCATCAGTTGGTATGAATCAGTGGATATAGAATAGCTGTGCTGATTGTTTGACTACAATCATTTTGAGCCATTCTCTCCAAGCAACTTTCCTTAGTGTGTTGTATGCTGATCGTTGGATATGCAAACAGGTCTGAGATGAAGATGAGAATTGGCTTAATGGCTGATCATGTGATATCATAAGGAGACAAATAAGAATTCATTGTTATTTCCTTCTCTAGTATCTAAAGGGAAGTGGCATTTGTTGAATTCTCACCCAGACAAAGGATCACAGACTCCAAACAAAAAGGAATGTGGATGCCTGAGAGAGACTGGCAAAAATGTAGGAAGGGTTTTATTATTTTTTAAATCTCACAAGGTATTATTATCTTACTATAATTGATAACAAATCTACCAAGAGTTTATGTCACCAACCAATAAGGCAAAATATAGAAGTACAGTGTCAGTGAAATCAATTGTTACAAACAAGATAAGAATTAACAAATATAGAAGGTTAGAGACACAATACTGAGGTGTTTTGACACTTCCTCTGTAATAAAATTTCTAGTCCCCTTGAGGAACACTACTTTGGAAGAATTTCTAATGACTGCTCAGGAAACTGTCTCATGGAAAAAATATATTATCCCCCTTATAATAACAATAGTATAAAATGAATGAAAATAGGAAATCACACAAGCAGAATTTTTCTAGAGGCCATGGGATTTGCCTGGTGGTTCTATTCCCTAGGTCCCTTTCTCCATAGATGCATTCAAATTCCTAGCTGACTGAGTCAGGTAATGATCTGTGTGTGAGAAACAGCTGAAGCAAATCAAACATCTCAGACAGATCTCTCACAAAACTTCTTATGATGACAAACACAATACTTTCTTATGAAGGCGTACACTAATTTCAGCTACAATACATTATGTTGTAAGTCAGCGGATGATGTATTCTACATCTGATGCAAGTCAGCCCCAGGAATTTTCATATTGCATTTTCTAAAGAAAATTATAAATGTAGAGAGTTATTACCAGAAGGAAACATTTGAGATAATTTAATTTCAGACTTCAAGGGTAAGGAAGAGGGAACACACTGTGAAGGAAGAGTCTCAACTGGAAAACCTAAATTCTACACTCTTAAATAATTGGCAGAAATTTTACTAGAATGTTCATATTCCTTCATCATTTTCAGCCATTTACAATGAACAATGTATAATGAGTTTTCTCTTTATGTAAAGAATGAACTTCAATGGATATTTCAGAAACAGCAATTCAAAGCAACTTCTATATATCTAGGGTAACAGTTAATAAAGTTAGCCAAACATAAATGATTTGTGAACAGTTATTACTATTTGATTGATAATAGACACCTACCTACCAGAGAGATTAACCCTCCAGCTTCATCCAAGCAGGTTTTTCTAATACAGGCCAGGTCAGCATGTTCATCAAGTCCTGGATCAAAGATGTTTTTCCATTCAGTGACCTGGCATTGAGCAGCAGGATTTTCAACCGGGGAGAGGGGCAGTCTGTTGCCAAGACCATCCATACTATTTGAAAGTAGGGGACAACTTGGGGGTGACAACTAATTGTTATATTTTGAGCTATGTGTTTCTTAACTATTGGAAACCACATTGGCTCCTGAACTAGGGTAAAGGCAGGATAAATAAACAAACAAGGAACATTTATTCACAGTGACAGAAGAAGAATGCACAGGTATTTTCACAAGGAAATTCAGGAGCTGACCATTCAGACTGAAACACTATGGCGGGCTGACAGGTCATATTTCCTGATAGCCCGTGGGAGCAATTTCCCCCTCCTTCTGTGTACAAGTGACTTTTCTATCCAAGCTCATCCCTAGGGGCTGTTGCGGTTTATCATGATTCTACAGCAATACCTAAATGCAATTTCAGCTCATATCATTTCCACACTGTTTGAGTAGTTAAGGAGTGACTTCCTTGGATCAGCAAGCATAAAGGACTGCTGTTTTGTCCTTTGAAAACACTAAGAAATTCTGCACAGGCACATTCCAACAAATCAGTTCCTTACAGAACCAATAGTAGCAGAATAAATGACATAGGACTTTTAAGTTCACCACAGTTTTTGGTAAATCAAGTTTTTGCTTTCTTGCTTTCAAAAAAATCATATGCTGCGCCTCCAATTGTTATGAAATAATCTCTTCTTTGTCCTTGTCAGTTTCCAAAGACGAAAGTATGATTATCTTAGTCTGAAATATATTGGTGCATGAATTTAATTTAACATTTACTGAAAGCATGGTGACCTTGTGCTTTCTACACTTTTATATATTGCTTACAAGGTTTATTTCTATGTACACTATGTACATTTCCCCCAGCTTATATCACTCATATGGGACTTAAATTTCAGTGTTTAGTTATCAACTACAATATATTATTTGATACTTTTTTTCTTCAGTCAAAAAATTGATAACAGATTGTATCCAGTGGTGTTATTTCACTAGTGATGGGAAAACTGTTCAGGAAAACAATTTTTGACTCCATGTCCCCTCCATGGGCTGCACAAAATGTATCCCCATGTATCAGAACTGGTACTATGTGACTTCTGGCCATGGTTGGGTTTCAGATGGAATAAGGAGTTCAGGAACACTGGGGTCTGGAGGGAAACTGTCACATTTGTAAATGGTTTTCTCATGTTTTGTTCCATTTTGGATAAAAAAAATGCCAGGAAAACAGTCCACATTTTTTTAAAAATGGTGCTTTGTGAACTGCAAAAGTAAGGACTGGGTGTTTCATGCAGCCTGATGATGCCCTTTCCCTGCCTCTGCAGTAATGTAAAGTTCTGTTATTTGCATCAGCCCCATTTTTATCCACATGTGCATGTGATTTCCAGTAGTTTTATTCTGATAGGTTGGCAAGAACACAGGACAGTGCCCTTTCTGAGACTATATTCTAAGTGGGGTGTTGGCCCCCTAGAATAGGAGAAAACAAAGTGTAGTCAATGCAGCCCAAATTGTGGCCCCTGGAGCATTCCTAAAGTCCCTCCAAGTTCATAGAAATCCTTCCCTCCCAAGAAATCCAAGCAGACACTGTTTTTGCCCCCCAAACTGCTCAAACCAGGTCAAAACTCCTGCAAGACACAGCAGCTTTGCCCCTTTGAGCCCCCTATATCCCCCAACCCTATTTTGAAAAGCAAAAAAAAAAGTCAGCCAAAATTGATCAATTGAATAAATATTTTATTCTCATCTTTCTATCACATCAACGAGACCTCAGAGCAGCAAAAACATTAAACAATATAAACAATTTATAGAATTCCAGATGAAAATCAATGAACGATTCAAACAAGATAATGATATTAAGGAACTCAACATGTTAAAACAGGTGAAAAGAGCTTTAAGAGTTGAAAAGAAACCTGCCATGTTGTTGTTGTGTGCCTCTCATGTCATTTCCAACATATGTCAACCCTAACATGAACCTATCACAGGGTTTTCTGGGAACTGAGAGTGTGTGATATGGCCAAGGCCATCCAGTGAGTTTCCATGGCCAAGGAGGGAATTGAATTTGTATCCCCCACTGTGAGACACAGGGGAGAGCTCTTCCAACAGATCTCAGGCCATAGGCAGGCATCTATAAGAAGAAATGATTCATCATATATCAAAGGGCTTTGAATGTCATCACCTGCACATTAAATTTAGACCAGAAATGAATTGAAAGTTGAAGAAAATGAATCCAGGAACAACATGACATCACCCCTGGTCACATCAGGCACGTTGGTACAGATCACTGGGGGTTCCAGAGTGAAAAATAGCCCCCTCCACTGTGGTCCATCCCTCCTCTATAGGGATAAGAACTTTCTTTTCCTTTTAGCAAAGAGGAAGGACTTCTGTGTTTGACTCAACATTTAACAATTGTCAATAAGTTGTCTGTTCTTTTATGTATTTTACTTTCCTTTGAAGTTTGTTGTTAAATAGCTTTTCTGCTATATACTGCACACCACCTTGAGGGTCTGTTGGCAGAAAGGCCACATAAAAGTTCCTTTAATTAAAGAAATGGAAGACAAAACTGCAAATCCAGCACAGAAAGTGAATTTTAATACCAATCACAATCGAAATTCTTTGTTATGCAGAGAGCTGAAACAATTTCGTAAGTCTAAAGACAGCAGCATTGCCATAAAAGTTGGGACAGGTTTTTTAAACCAATCCTACATGATGCTAAATACTAGTAGATCACTAAGAGGCACAGGAGAACAAAAACAATCTTTACCTGGTGCCAAAAAGATATTAACATAGGCAATAGAGAGGGAAAATCATAAAGGAGAATGAGAAATAGATGTCACAGAAAAGGTCCTTACTCTCATAGTTGCCATAAATGTTTTAAATTGATCAGAGAAAGGTGTCTAGTGATAATCTAAGGCAAAGATGGGCAAAGTGTGGCCCACAGACTATGTGCAGCCTCCAGGAGAGTTTTTTTTTAGTGACCCCAAGTTTCCTCTAGAATCCAAAAATCCCTTCTCAAAGCATAAGGGCAGTTTTGCTATGCTCCCCTTCTGGATCATCTCCTGTTACAAAAAAGTGGGGGGCTAAAATTGTCCTCCCACAACCTCAGAGGATATTGGAGGGATTATTTTTTTAAATGGGCAGTGCCATCCTCCGAGGTGTCCTGGGGCCTCTGACAGTTGCCCAGCCTTGATCTTAAAGACAAGGTTAGGTACATATGGGAATAAACATTCTTCAGATATGGGCCAGGATCCTCTGTATAAGTTCTCCTACAGATTGGCATTTCTACCTCCTCCCTCAAGTGATCTCCAGTGTGACAGTCAGAAGCAGGGTCCCTGTTACAATGCTGCTCACACTGGAGTTCACTCATGGGAAGGAGGTAGAATGTCAGACTCCCATGTCTCAAATGACAGGAGAACAGTCCACTGTGACTTCCAGTGGCTGATGTCCTGAAAGGCAGGATTGGAGGACTTTGATGATCTCTATGTATTTGCTATACTATTGCCTATGTAGCAATCATGAATATGAATCATTTCTAACTCAGGTTACACATTCATAACTGCAATTGCAAATTTCAGTCATAATGTTTTAGGGTAAGTGCCACCCAGTCTGAACCAAGCTGAATCTTACTCTTATGCCAAGAGGAACCACCAACTAATGGAATTTAAATCTTGTTGGATTGAGTCTCAGCTTTTAAGCCCTCATCCAATCTTTTGTTGTCACCAGGCAATTCCTATTGCCTCACCTGAGTTAGATGAAAAAGAGAAAGGAGATTGTGGTGTTCACATACTGATAACAACTTACTCCAATTCTCCAGATAAACATATTCAGTGTAAAACAGAATGGATGTAAAGACTAAACCGTATGTGCAACAGAAAAATAAATGGCATGGGGTGAAGCATTTCTACCTAGATATGGACAGAACCATAGCAATATGTATTTCTACATTTCCATCGAGGTATGAACTGAACCATCACCCACCACTTACTAGCCTGTCTTCTCCAGAAGGATCAGTGGTTGAGGATATCAAAAGCCACTGAGAGATCAATGAGAATGAACAGGCTCATGCTGCCATATCTTGTTGCTAAAAAGCCATTTCCTGGGGCAATCAAATTTGCTCAGTGTCTGAACCAGACCTGAATTCTGATGGAACCAGAAAACCAGAAAATAGACCCCATTGACTAGAATCCATTGACTAGAATCCATCCATCCATCTGCTTAACCATCTTGAAAGCACTTAGATGATCATGTGGTGCTGGTATGAAACTGTGAGAATATTGTTAATATTTAGTCCGCTTGCTACTGTTGATTGCTATGTTGGCTGATGCTGTTATCCCTTGCATCTTCACTATTTACCTACATGGTTAATCCTAGTAACTTCAAAATCATTTAGGGGATAGGGTGGGATAGGCAACTGCAGAGGGCTACAGACTGAAAGATAATCGGAGAGAAAGGAAATCAAATAGCCTTCTTGATTGGTTGGCCTATCATCAGTATCTAGTATTTCCTCTTCCACCCCCAATAAATTCTTTTGTGCTATCATTCCAACTCTCTTTCATAATGCACATCTATCATCTTAAGTAGATTCTTTACCAGGCAAGCAACTTCAATTCTTCTCTAATCTATAGATTGGTATCTTTGTTGACTTATCTGTGCTCAGTACACTGACTTGATTCTAGATAACCATAATTGGTTCCTCTCCCAAATCTGAACTCTTTTTCAGGTGAATACTTGTTAATTTTAGATTCATTCAATTTGACAAGGGTGTAAGTGGTCATGGGTGTTGAATTGTCATCCTTCATGGTATACAGATTTTTAGCTTCCATGTGGTTGATTTTTCCAATATTTTCTTCTTACTTTGATTCTGCACACACACACACACACACAAATATTGTGTACCTATGGAAATGCTTTGAAATTCCACAAAGGTATTTCATCTCCAGTTATGTGTGTTTTACATCTATCTACTGACTGACCTACCTACCTACCTACCTATCCCCCCACATACATAGATTAGAGAGATTGAGAGATAGATTATAGATATAGATATAGATATAGATATAGATATAGATATCTATATAGATATAGATAGATATAGATCTAGATAGATCTGGATCCAAAGCAATGCATTAGTGGATTATACCCTTGAATATCTGCTCTGGCAAATATTTTGGAAGTTGTCCTAGGACACTGCTCTGACAACTAGTAGCCAAGCACTGTATTAAAACTAGTATGCAAACCTTTCAGTGGTATTTTAATGAATCATTTTGACTGTCTGGAGGAGAACTGGAGATGAAATACCTTCATGGAATTCTAAAGTTATTTCCCTAAGAACACAATAATTTTGGAAGGTATACAGTATAAGTATGCATTGGAGGAACTAGGTTTGGACCTCAATTAAAATCTGGGCCCAAATCTAAAAAGATATATGGAAATCCAGATTGCTAGTCCTTGTCAACTGACTTGCATCAGGAAACCAAAATTCATCTATAACTTGATCTTTTATTTTTCTTACACTAAAATGTATAGACCCTAAAGAAGAAATCAATTCAGCCAACATCCTAAACACTTCAAATTCTTATTGGGAGTCAAGTAAACTTGTCCCACTACTTACTGGGAGTAAAACAAACTTATTCTCACTGCTCAGTGGGAACTGTCTGCCTCTGATGTCAGGGGGACCATGTAGATTTCATTTACAGCTACAGAGGTGTCTTGTGATTGACAAGTTAAACTAATGAACAGATACAATAATACCAATATTTAAAAAAAACTTTAAATGATATAAACATTTTAATTAAGATTAAATTTAGTGGTTGACTTGCTCAGTCAATGAGCAACAAATAATTGTACTTCTCTGTGTTCCACAATACGAATTAAACATGCAACATGTTAATGATAACATATTTGTTTTGCAAATTGAATGAATGAGTATGTTGTTAGACCAAAATTTTTCTCTCTAACACAAACATAGAGGGAGGGAGGGAGGGAGGGAGGGGAGAAAAAAAGGCATTTTATCCCCAAATTGAACCATGGTGAGAAAACAAAATAAGAGACACCTCATAGACACCTAACAAGTGCTAGGGACAGTTGAGACAGGAGGAGAAGAGAAAATATTTTGCTACATAAAACATACACAGATTCATAAAGAAATTACCATTTTTGCAACCCACACTTGGGGAACTCTTTCACTCTCACTATAGAACAGACGTGGTAAGATATTTGGGAAGGTCTTGGAGGAAACTCATACGCCACTTTAAAAAAAAAACACAGACCCCACAATTGATTGGGAATGATATGAAATCACTTCCAGTCACCAAAAATGGCAGATTTGTGGATACGCTGTGGGTCTCTGCAGCTCTGGAACAGCCAGAAATTGAGTGGTACAGCCCTCCAAGCATACACACCCTACTATAAATGCTTGTTTATGTTTATGCTTGATGTTCAAAAAGGCTTTCCTAGAACATCTAGGTATCATCCAAAAGCTCGTGAACTTCCAATAAGGCTTATTTATTTAATAAATTTTGTTCATTGGTCTTAAAGAGATCCTATTTTTTTCTTAGAAAATATTCTGCAGAATAAATCCTGGATTACCAACAGTCAATTTTCTTCTATCACAGGTTAATTTTGCTGTAGTGAAATCTCCTTTCATCAGAGGGGAATCATAGAATCATGGAGTTGGAGAAGACCACAGGGGCCATTCAGTCCAACCCCCTGCTAGGGAAGTAATCACTAGAAGAAAGAAAATTGCTGGAATTACTTGTTACTTTCTTCAACAATATAATTCATGAAGGATCACACCCCTATTGAACATCCTACACCAGTAGCAAAAATCTTGCAGCTCTCCAGATAGCATTCGACTTCATCTCCCATCATTCTCAGCATGAGCTATTCTGACCATTCAACAATATCTGGTGGTAGAAAAGATTCCCATCCCATGCAAGACCAAACTTGCCCAACTCTGCCTTGGCATTAAAGCAGTTTAGATGAGTTCCTCTGGTGTCTCCAGAGTAGATAACTTGGCTGGGGGATTCTGGGAGCTGCACTCCAGCAGCCAGAGTATCTATGAAAACTCTGCATTAAAACCAGTGCTTGGAATATTTTCATTTTTCCTCAGAGGCCCAGTTGTCTGGAATAATATGGAGCTGCAGTCCAAAGAAATGAGCTTTTCCAAACTCTGATTAAAACACTACGACACCAGAGGAGATGAGCAGTCAGTCCTTTCCAAACCAATCCTATAGCCTCAGACTCTCATCCTGAATGTTGTTACTAAAGAGTAAGTCCTATGAAACACAGCAGGACTTTCTACGAAGTAAACCTGTAGGGTATTGCTCTGTTAACATGTGAGCTCAGAATGCTGCAGCTGAAGTGTCTTATTCACTGCTCATGTCCTGTAGATCCTGCAGGAGATCACCCACAGATGGCATTCTTTAAAATGGCAATTGCAACTTTAAAAGTTGCCATCTGCAGTGCAAGGCCTGACATGATATTTCCTCCTCTCTTGGCATTGGGCTTCCCTGTTGAAAAGGAGAGATTGCACTGTGCATTGTTTGGCACAAATAGATACCGCTTCATGAGGGTGGTTTGTCATTTGGCAGGAACTTCACACTCCATTCCCAAAAAGCCAATTCTGGTGCCAAAAATCAAATCCCATGAAAATTTGGTGCATCACTACTTAAAAAAAAAATGTTCAACTTTGGCTGGATCTTGCTTCTGCTTTGTTCTGCTAATGGCATATTCATCCTCTGAATATCTAAGTGCTTGTGTGAATAAAGCAGTAAAAGGAAAGAGATTTCCTTGTGGCAAAGTTTGTAAAATGATTAGTATGGGAACAAGGAAGCAAGCCACAGAATATATGGTAATAGAATAATCATCCAGTGTACAGATCAGGAAAATACGTTTTGGGAATTATTAAGGGAAATCATTTAAACCATCTGAACACAGCACAGCAATAGTAAAGCAGACAAACAAATTGCAACACTCAGTACACACAAGCAGAAGGATTAATATTTATGTGAAAAAGTTGCCTGTTTCTGAGGACATCTAAAATACAATTTTCTCCCCAACTCATATCAATGCAGAAAAAAAGTTGCCCCCCAATAAGGGAAATGGGGGAGAGATTCACAATGGCCATATTTTCCATATATATTCACTATTTTCTGTCATCTATACACTCTCGTTTGTTTTAACTAGTTGGTGGCAAATAGTGTCCATATTTACTATAGGCTTAAACAGTGGCAGTGAATATGAACTCTAAAGGAGTGATCCAAAGTGCTGAACCTAGTTTAGGAATAGGTTTCAGCACCTTGGATAGTTCCTATAACATTTATGGTTCAACACCAGCAGCACTGGCTTTTAAAACACATTCCTGAGCAGCTTGACTGTCACTTTTATCCCAACTGTTTACTGTTCTCTTTTCTTTCCCACATTTTCAGTCCCCACCCCCATTAGAATGTCTTTCTCTTTCTATAGTGATTTCTGGAGATCAGGGGTCATGAAGGAATGCCCTGAAGTCAAATGAAACCAGTTGAAAGGAAATGTTTTCTGGCTTAGACACAGGAGTGATCTCCCTGAATTGCCCTCACTCTGGATGAAGTCCCTTTGCTCCCTTTTCATTATGATCTCTGAAAAGGGTGGAGACATTTATCAATGGTACTGGCAAAGATTGTAAAAATGCCATCTTTTAGTCCAGCTCCAGTTTTTAAGTCATTTCCAAGTTATAACAAGTCTAAGGTGAATCCGTTGTGGGGTTTTCTTGGCAACAATTGTTCAGAGTGGGTTTGCCTTTGCCTTCCTCCGAGCCTGAGAAATTGTGACTTACCTAATGTCAGCCAGACGGTTTCCATAGCCGACTAGGGATTTGAAACCTGTTCTCCAAAGTCCTAGTCCAATGCTCAGATGACTACCCAACATTGCCTCTCTTAACTTTATTTACCCACTAGCGTATATACCTGGCATTGCCTAGGATTTTATTTTCTCATAGGTAATGCTTGTTAGAAAGATTTGAGATCCCGTGTCTCTAATTCCCCAAACTTTTTTGCCCAGTACTTGTAACTTTTCCCCATATTTCCCAATTCAATCTGTAGTCAGAATAATTAACATACATAGGTTGGGTTCCTGGAGGAATACACTGCCCTCCTCCTTGCTGCTAGGCCTTATCTCTATAGCAACTGGCATATTCATTGCTCTCTGGCTGAGAATTCTAAAGGCCCCTCTCTAAACTGCAAACCCCAAGATTCCATAGAATCTTCTCAGGCAGCCAATCATAGGAGGTCTTCGCCTGACACAGACAAAAAAACAAACTTTGACTTTTATATATTAGTAGATAAGTAAACAAGTCCTAATTATTTGAAGGGGTAAGCTTAGGATTAAGGTGCCAGCACACTGTAGTGATCTGAATGTTGGACTATAACCCTGGAGATTGGGGCTCAATTCCCAGCCTGACCGTGGAAACCTACTGGGTGACCTTGGGCACATCACACACTCTCAGCTCACAGAAAACTTCATGATAAGTTCACCTTAGGGCTAGCATAAGTCAGAAATGACTTGAAGGCACAAAGCACACACGTGCTTAGGACTGCAGGCTGCCTTCTTGCTCTTTGACATGGTATCCCAAGGGCCTTTATGGCCCACAGGCACTGGTGAGCCTGGCACAAGATATATTGGCATTTTCAAAAGGGATTTGTAAACCCTGGGAAGAAGGGAATAGGCAGATGCTCTGCTCTGCTTCCCATGAATATCATTGCCCTTGCTGGAAAAGTACTCCTTTATACCTTTTCAACTGATATATAGGGTTAAATTGCACATAGAATGTTAGAGTCATTGGGTTTTTTATTTTAAAAAGTTGCTGATCTTAATAAAAAAAAAAAACCCTGAAAAATATAAACACAAATGAGGAAATGGACTAGATTTAAAATAATGCAAGAAGGCCTCCATTGGTTTAGTCTTTTTCTTTCTTCTTCACATTTACTAAGTTCTCATGCATAAGTTAAAAGAACTGTCGCAGAGAAGATTAATGCTACGTACATCAATGCCAGCATCAAAATAGTAACTTTGGTCCAGTGTTAATAAAGACAGTGAATAATATTAGTCAGAGACTATGTTTAAATGAAATTCGCTAAATCGTATTCATTAACTCAAAAAAGATAAAGTGAGCAAATGAAAATTCATACAAGTTCAAGTCTAAAGGCAAAAATAATTCTTTACAAAGATGATTTGTCTGCTCTGCTATCATAATTTTCCTTCACAAGGAGAAGACATCTTATTCTAATTGCTTTTTCAGCCTGTTTGAAACAAAGAATTCTGTTGCATTTGAAAAATAAATTTTGCTTATGCCAGCTGGTTTCAAAAAGCATATTAAACTTTCAACATCAAAGGCTTTTACTTAAGTTTTAAAGTCCTTAAAATAACAATGGTTAACTCTTTGCTTTGCTGTGAGCAAGAGGACAAAAGTCTGCTGTCAGAATGTTCATGTGCTCACAAGACAGGTGTTTTTCTTTCTTTTTTCTTAAGCATCTGTAGTTAGAAATATCAAACACTTCTTTAACGGTTTGCTTGCTTTTTGAAGGGGCAATACTGAGTTTCTACTGCATTTTAACTCACAGAAAACTTTGAAGCAAACTTCCTCCCCTGATGAACAAAACAACTAACAACACCAAAAGAATTTTGGACTAGTAAAATATCTCAGAGGTATTGACCTTCTGAAGGTCAAGAGAAACAAAAAGAAATTCGGTTGGTCACCATTAAAAATATAAATGTAATTTCAAGCACCAGGAGAAGTTGGCCACAAGATAAGTTAGTTCATATCTTACTGCCTAGTTATTCTAAAACATGTTCTCAGCAAGTGTGTGGAAAATATGGAGAAAATATGGGGTAATTATATTCCACCCAAGAGACTATATTGCAATATACAAGCGCAGCAATAGCTTTTAACATGTGTACACCCAGAACCAGAAAGGAAAATGAAAACCAACCAAAATGGCAGTTTGCTTGCCTTACTAGTTCACTGACTTCTTCAGCCTTTAAGCATTATATGACAAGTGGGTCACACTAGTAGAACCAGTGAACCCATCCCCTAAAAGACCCATCCTTCTCCAGAACCTCCCAGACATGTCATAATTTTTCCCTCAAATGTATATCGCAACCTTGAATTACAGCTAGAACTGGGTGAATTACATGTGGTGCAAAGTGTAAAACTCTTTCTTTTGGCTGGTAATTGGCAAGTTTTACCTGTACAGCACCTGAAAGTTTTTCCAGATCTAACAGCTTGGAGACTTCTTGAGAAATTCAGTGTTCTCTGCCAAAGAAAGGGGCAGTCAACTTTTCATGAAACAGAGTTAGCCAGAATCTCAATGGAAGTTGCTTTGTTGCTGCTGCTTACTGTCCTTTGTTCCCAGTCTCTCCATGGCCAGGAAGAGGAGTAGCCTATGTCTGCATTGATATCTCTCTAAACCAGCGGTTTCCAAACTTTGGTCCTCCATGTATTTTGGACTTCAACTTCCAAGACCCCCAGCCAACTTGGCCAACAATTTAGGAATTCTAGGAGTCATAAAATATTACATTTCCCAGGTAACCTAACAGGTAAGGATAAGCACATTTGGCATCCAGGACTTGAATATGAGACCTAGTACTCCTCTCCTGCCTCCAGACAACCCTCCTTTCTGCTATTTCTTCAATACTCCAAGGATAAGTGTTCTTGGTTAAAAGGTGTGTGATTGTTCATGAGGGTGGGGAATTGAAGTTCCCAGGCTTAGTTTTTCAGTAAGTTTTTTTTTTAGAAGAAAGAAAACTGAGAAGGACTTCAAATTATTTTGCAATAATTCTCAGGAAAAGGTTAAGAAAAAAAATGATTTAGGAAACAAGCCTAGAAGGAAGGGGAGAGCTTACCCAGAACTGATTTCTAGTGGCATCCCTATGGCAAACATAATGTGTACTCTGGGCTTTACAAAAGTTGTCCCAGCTTATGATGTACTAGGGCAGCACACTGAACAACTTCTTCTATGAATTTATCTGCTGCTACAGTAAATCTGGGTGCACTTTCTCATGTGACCTTTCTCTTGCAGAGAGCAGTTTGGGAAAGAACACAGGAATGGATCACAGCCTATGAAAATTAGTATCTATGCTGTCATTAGATATGCATATTTAACAACCTCAATAGGCAGTGGTCTTCTTTTCTAAATGGATGTACTCAGAGTAGAGACACATGATTTTCACACATGGTGGTACACATAGGCTTTCTTCAATCCATGTACCTGCCTTGTAAGAAAAATCCATGTACATACCTTGTAAGAAAAATGAACTAGCCCTTAAGATTTCACTGGCATCTACATATAACAGTATTTTCCCGTTACAAAAAGTCAGGTAGAATAAATGAGGAATGAAGAAAAGTAATTTTAGTTGTCCTTCCTGAGAAGTTGATATTCACATTGCCTTCTCATAATTGGATTTTCTTAACCAATCCTATTAGCATATAGGTTCAAAACTCTCACAGCAGATGAATTAATTTAAAACTAAGAAGTCCATATCTTAATTACTCCTCTTACTTAGGAAGTATTTAATCCATCAAATTTTGGGGAGCAGTTTGACTAATCAAATCAATTATGTTTTGTGTTGATATCCCACCCATGTTTCTCAATATAGTAAGTACATTCCATAAAACATAGGTACCAAAATATAGAAATTTGTCCTGGTTTCCATTCATTTCTATTATTTCTCTCTACAAAAACTTCCCCAAATCCCCCAATAGCACATGTCTTTTCAATAACTGACAACAAAACACAGGAAGAAATACCTGAGTAGATTAGTCAATGACTTCATCTCCTAGTTCTTTTCAAGTCATCACTTGTATGGACTCCATTAGAGAGAGAGCATGCTGTTTCTTCACGTTTTTCAACCTGACCGAAGGAGGGGTATAAGTAGGGATAAGAGTGGTGAGACCAACAAGATCTTTCTGTCCTTCTCTCACCCTTCATCTGACCACCCCAAAACTGCCAAACTGCTGAGTTTAATGGAGTCAGGAATGCTGGGAAACTGAATTTTTATACTATGGTTACAGAGTTTAAGTACCCCAATAGATAGAAGAGAGTAGGGAGAGGCAATCACTGCCAAAACTTGCTCTCTTTCTCCCCTCGGCATCTCTTCTCTCTCTCTCTCTCCTTCTCTCTCTCACACACACGCACGCACACACTCACAAACAAGATCTCCTTCTCTTTTAAAGAAAGGGAAGGATTGTCAGAAAGCTGACAATCAGCCACAGATATGAAGCAAATCAAACCTTGGTCTGAGTTTTGAGAGTTATGATCTCAAAATAGAGCAGATCATATTCTGAACTTCTCCAGTTCAAATTTATCTTCTATTACCAGCCTTGAAAATAACATTTGTCATTCTTTGGTATATATGTTTTGGTGATAAAGAACACATTTCATGGTCTTTTGTTCTTTTCATAGATATATTCTGGCTGTTGTTGACACTATAAAATCTAAAACTTAACTCTCTGAGGGATTTCACTTGCTGAAGGATTTCCAGTCCAACTCTCTTGCAGCAAGGAAAGCAATATCTAAGTCAGGAGCCCTATGAACGTCAGCTATAAAACATCTAGTCATATCATGCCATAATACATACTTTTCAATATCACAGTACATAGGAAGGAGAGTGGATCACATGCTTGAAATTCCCTGTGCATAAAGTCTGCTCTGGAATTCCTGTGATACACATATTGACCCTTCCTATCCACCCTGATCTTCCCATTGTATGGAATGGTATCAAGAGAGATTGCAAGTACCTTTGGCTTAATGAGGCTGCAGTCCTCCATGCATTCAAGAAACCTAATTACATAGCTATCCTAATCAAGTAGAGGAGTCAAGCACACACCTCTACTCAACTTGGAAAACTGGGGAGTGCAGAAAATGATTCCGATGTCAATGGCTCCCCGAAAGGTAACATTTATCAATATCTGAGTAGGACTGCAAAATATGAATCTATATAATTACAAAAAACATATTTATAGAAAGATAAGATGAACTAAATACCCAGGGTACATAGCATGTAGATAAATAAAAAGGTATGGTCATTAACTATATGCAAACAGAGTAATCAATGTATTAAAAAAGCATAATGTGGAATGATGAACTAATTAAATCATATACAGGACTTCTGGATTATCATCTACTTCAGTATATCTTAGTAAACTTCCTGTCACATTGTTGATAGTGAGAAAAACATGGCAGCTGCCCTTAAAAAAGATTAAATACTATCAGTCAAGAATTAGTTGTTCTAAAGAGCTCCAAAAATATGAATCCACAGAAATGCTGAATTACTTTCTTTTTTCCAAAGTTGTTGATAAAATATTTTTTAAAGGATTTTGGCTTTATCTAGATCTGACTACCGCCTTTCTGGTTTATTTGGATTGCCTGAGTAGGCATACCAAAAAATGGCATCCAAGATAAAGTACTCATTATTCTTTCCAGGTGGTAGTTTTCTGTGTGTAAAGTGGGGAGTATTATTTCACAGAAGAGAACATGAAACTCACCTGCCCCCTAATCTGAATGGTTAACCCTGGCTGGACAGGACCACTGTGATATTTTGGAATATGTAGTTCAGTCATTAGAAATTCATTTTGGAATGTGTAATATTATTGAATCAGGCCAGACATAACCTTTATTTATAAAGATTTTCTGGCTTATCTGATGGATTACTCAAAAGAGGTTTGAAATAAAGTACCCACTCCCACAAGGACTTCTAGAAGGTAAAAGAAACAAACCAACATAACCCAAAGAAAAAAAACTTTGTACACCAGGGCAACATTAGACTTTGTCAACATTAGACTTTCTTTCTGTATCTCTGTGTGAAAGAGATGTTGCTAACAGTAGCTATTTAGATTTAGATTTTAGCACCATTGTGACACCTTTATTACACCAAAAAGACCTAGTTTGAGTGTTTGACTAGGATTCCAGGAAACCAGGATTCAAATCCCTGCTCATCCATGGAAATATACTGGGTGACCTTTGCTAAGTCACACTCTCTCAGCCTCAGAGAAAGGCAATGGCAAACCTCCACTGAACAAATCTTGCCAAGAAAACCCAGTGATAAGTGCAGTTTGAGTTTCTCATACATCAGAAATGATTTGAAGAAATAACAGCAACATCATAGTCTGTACCACTGGAGAATATGCAACTATTGCTTGCTACGCAACTGCTAAAGTTCTAGAAATCCTAACACTGAAAGATGTGCACGCATGCACGCACACTTATTTTTTCCCCACATGGAAATAATATCTGTTATGTGCATTGTTTTCTGAAATCTATGGCAAAACATCTTATGTGCATTATTTTAAAAAAAAAACATTTTTTCATGTATATTTTAATTAAACCAAATGTGTACATTTATGGAATGTAGACATGTTTTTGGATGCATTTGTCTTAACCTGAAAATACATTGCAGGCCTTGCAAATACATGGATTTCTGCAGCAAGAAGTGTCCTGTTCCATGAGCAGTCCAGGAAGGTGCAAGATAGTTAAATCTTTATGCAAAAATGAATCCAAGGAATTTTTTTTCCATCTCTAACACACACACATACTCATAAACTTCCTTCTCATAATAATCAGTAGTTCAAAAAAGTTTCTATAAGTTTCAGCCCTCTCTGACTACACATTAATCTTTAATTTCTAAATTTCTTTGATGGAGGTAAAATTAGTAAGGAAAAATATGGGCATACAGTTTCTGTTATTTCATCAAAGACATAATGACTTTTTCTCTGAGGACATGAAAAGGGCAGTTCCACTCACACAAATGGGATTTCAGAAAATTCTGCTATTTACAAAATTACATCAAATATAATTAGGGCTTGACAGGTCTAGTTGTACTCATGCTTAATATTCCTCATATTCCTCATAGAGAGGACAAGTGAAAGAGAAAAGATGGCTTCCTATTTAATTGATAATTGAAATATCACAGAAGGTAGTCAGAAATGTTGGATGTCATAAAATTATACACTGTGAAAATTGATTTGCTAGGCAGACAGAATTGTAGGTAGCCTAACAAATTCTTCTATTCTGTGGCACTGCCAGACAAGAGTAGAATGAGAAATCCTAACAATACCTTCTGCTGCTTTTCAAAAATGATACTTGCAAATTCTCTGCCTGACACTGAGGCAGCTGAAAGAATCCTTCCTTTTCACTATCCCTTCTTCCAGCCGCTACTCATTAGATCCAGAGATGGGCAACACTAGACAAAAAAGAGAAGGAACTTTGTTTCTGTTTACCAGGTGTTAATAGATCAGGATGGAATCTAGCCAGGTAAAAGGAGCAACTTAGAGAGGCAAAAATGTCCTGATGCTATCTGGGCAGTTTGTGGTACCATGCTCAAGAAAATGTCATCTCTCAGCCTTATTCCTAATGCAGAAAATAAAAACAGTTGTATTTATTTTTGTGCTGAGGGCAATGTATTGCTACTGTGAGGCAATTTCCAAACTACATTGTTATAGTCCTATTATTCCACTTTCAACATCCTGTAGAATTCTGGCGTTTGTAGTTTATTGAGGCCAAAGAGCTCTCTGCCTGAGAATTCTAAGTGCCCCTCCCTAAACTGCAAACCACAGGATTCCATAAGATGTTGAAAATGGAATAATAGCATTATAATAGTGTGGTGCAGAAATGGCCTTAGTCTCCAGCTACTTTCATTTTGAAAATTTCTCTCACCTGTCCTTTTTTTTCTCTAGGCTGGGGTGGGATTCATGCCGCTTCCCAAACGTTGTTGGATTGTAAGTCACAGCAGCCCTAATTATCATAGTCAATGGGAAGAAAATACGTAGCAGGTTTATATGAACCTGCTAGAGCCCTAAAATCTGCTGAGGAAAGCTTTCTCTCAGTCCCACTACTGTCCCAGGCTGGTTAGGACACAGGAGTGAGCATTCGCAGTGGCTGCTCCCACTCTAGGGAGCTCTCTTCTGTAGGAAGCTAGGCTGAACCCCTCCTTGTTTTCCTTTCCATAGAAGACAAAGGCATTTCTTTTCAAGCATGCTTTTAATGGATGAGCTGGGAAGTTTTTATTTATTTATTAAACTGTTTTTTTTAATTGTAAGTTTTTATAATTTTATGTTTTTAATGTCTTTAATTGTTTAAAATATTTCAAATGTTTTTTTGTTGTTGTTGTTTTTGAAAGTCACTTTGGGTCCCTCTTTAGGAGAAAAGGAGGCATATTAGTACAACAAGTTAATAAATAGCAACATCTGGAAATTTATATGGTTTTTAACCTTGCTCTAGACCTTTGTAAAATCTAAGCAACAGTGCCATAGGAGAACCATACTACAAACCAATGCAGGCACTGTTGCTAAATCAAACAAAGCAGCAACTGCCTTGCTGAATCAAATGTATCTAGGCCAGTACTCCAGGGATTTTAGGATAGAAAAAGGGTATTCTCTGTGGTTCCAAACAATCAGATATATGCTACTTCTAAGAAAGATGGTACAATATTTAGGTCTCATGTCTAATAGCTATTGAAAAAGCCTGCTACTTTTTCAAGAAATACTCTAACTCAGCACTACTTGAAATGGTGATTTGGCTGCTGGTGTGTAGTAGTTTCCAGGAAAGAAAGAAACAGAGCCAGCCTATCCACACTGCACTGTTATAGTGCTGTTATTCCACTTTGAACATCCAGTGGAATTCTAGACACAAGACAGCTCACAACAAGGCTAAAGCAAAACAGAGCTGATAAGAGAAGATTAAAGAAGATATCAGCTTAAAATAACATTAATTTTTAAAAATGTGAAATCTTTCTTTAAAAAATTAACATTAAAGATAAAAAATATAGCACATATACATCCCATAGAGATGCTCGCCACAGCCTCTTAACCATCCAAGGCTTATCATAATAAAAATTTCCTTGTAGGTCAGCAAAAGGAGAGTGGAGAGGGATGCTACCTATTAGGGAGACAGGTTCAGCACATCGAATAGTTTCTTGAAAGTCAGGCCTAAAACCTAGACTGAATTGAGTGTTCCAATGACATAGAAGCCATGACTCACTATTGCCTAGGAGAGGTGTGAGCACATATACAGGCATAAATTTCCTTACTTGTGCATATGTCCTGTGTGGGGTCCTGTGAGTATTGATATGCCTTCACCCCGCAGCTCCCAAAGATTGTTCCAACAGCCTCTGAAGCCCCCTGCATAGCCATTATTTGTTTCATGGTGAACAGCTAGGATTGCAAATGCATCTGGCTACATTCCTGTCTCCAGAAACAAAATGATGACATCAGTCCTGAGATCTGTTTGGGCCCTCTGGAGGTTTTAGCACTGCTGTTATCATTTTGCCTCTGGCTACAGGGATGTAACCAGGCACTTCTCCAATCCTGCCCACTCTCCATAAGCATGGAATGTCCATGTGGGGGCTTCCGAGGCTGTCTAGTAAGTCAGGGGAGTGGTAAATGGCTCAGCCTAGCAGAAACCTGCATATATGCTACTGAACCATTAGGACTAATTGCACTAATGTTTTAGGATCATGAGTGTAAAATAAAAGTTTGGAGCAAAGGTCCTGTATAAACTTGGAAGGTGAGGATGGTCAGCCCTAGTTAGTACCTGGGCGGGAGACCACCAATGAATACCAGCTGATGTAGGCTATATTTCAGAAGAAGGAATTGGCAAAAGCACTTCTGAGTATTCCTTGACTAAGAAAACACTATGAAATTCCTGGGGTCACCGTAAGTTGACAGGTGACTTGAAATAATATACATATTTACATCTGTGACCCACAGAGCAATGCAAAAGCTACCCTGTGAATTGGCACTGGAAATATTGTAATAGACACTCCCCAACCACAACCACTCATGGATCTCCAAGAATCTCCTGAGGCTAAGATGGCTCAGACTATGTTTGGGGCATTTGAAGGCCTCCTAAGAAAAAGCTTTCCACAAATTTAGGGGGAAAGGGAATAAATAAAAAAAAAAACAGCACATGGGAATTCATATGTTCCTTAGGTCAAATATTCCTCACCCATTGTACGAGGTTGCAATTGTCCTGAAGTGTCAAGAACTTCATCACACTACTCCATGTAAAAGACCAAAATTCCATGGATATGATCTGGCTAATGTTAAGAAATGTCCTGCCACACTCATTTCAATAGGAGAATTCAACATATTTTAAAACCATTGTGCAGTACTCTCTTAGTGACATACAGTCCTGTATGGCTTACCCATGTGCATGTCTCTTTTTGGGCAATGTGCAGGGAACATTTCTGTAGCTGTTTGTGCTCTGGGGGAGCCACTGCTGCTGCTTAGCATGAAGAAGAAAGGGAAGGGCAAGTAATTCAGAGAATGAAGATGTGGTTGCTCTGGGCTGCCACGGGAAGGAAAAGAAGGTTGCACTCCATTTGTGGAGGCACCTTCATTTCATCCTATGACTGAGCTGAGACAAGCTGCAGCTGCTTCATCATCTGAATTGCCATGCCATTGGTAATCATCAGCTGCATCATCAGCGGTATGACAATCAGGGAAGGGGGGGCATGGAACTTGCTATGGTTGCTGCTACTGTGTGCCTTCAAGTTGTTTCTGAATATAAAGTGACCCTAAGGAGAACCTATCATGGGGTTTTCTTGACAGATTTATTCAGAGGGAGTTTCTCATTGCCTTCCTCTGAGTCTGAGAGAGGATATGGAACTGTATAGGTGGAGTGTTATTCTCCATCTGCTCAAAGTGTTATCTCAGCCTCTGAAATCTATTCATTCTACTCATACAATTTTCCAGTGGTCTACATGCAGACAGAAGGATTTTCCCTTTTATTTTCTGAAAAACAATTTTCTCCTTCCCCTGTTCCATCTTGAAAGAGCAAGGAAAACCAACAGAAGTAATTTCTATGTCAAGTTCATATAACTAGGAAGTGTTACTTTCAGTTACTTGCAATATGGTTATTTTCATGCACAAATTCAATGCAGGATTAACAGCTGTGCATCCTAATTTTTAGGAGTCCACTCATTCCCAATATGCCCTCCTTGCATATTTATAAATAAAAATATAATGCAAGGACACCATAAATCTTTAGTATGGTCTCATCCAAAAGAAACTAGAACCTGTAGCTCTATTCCTGTACCTCTCATTGCTCAGAGAGGTAGGGAATGTAAAGTGATTAATTTTCAAAAAATAAATATATAAATAGACTGCGTTTTTATTATAGAAATACACAGCATTTTGAAATTTCCATTAAAATTGTCATTTATCAAACATATCACCTTTGGCAAAACATATTCTTTAATTTAACATCCAATTCTTTTGGCTTATTTAAATGCTGTCAGTATTAATATTATCCTTTAAAGGTTTTTGCTAGAAAAAAGAACATCTGCCAAATTCTGAAACAGACACATGAAAGATTGGGTATGTTGTTCTCTTGAAAGTTATTCTAGCTAATATTGTTGCTAGAAACACACGATTGGACATAACCATGTAATAATTAAAAACAAATAATAGGAATGTTACCATATGATCCTATCGAATTTAAAACCACTTCCCATGAGCCACAGGGTAGATGAGATCTCTATCTGAAAGAATGAAATGTCCTCAGAAACAGAAATATATTAGTCATCTTTCCTGTTTCCTCTCCTTGAGCATTCTATAGATTTTACTTCTCCAAAGTCAGAGCTCTCACATCTGACAAAAGAGGGAGGGACAAAATCAGACACATAGCATGTGGAAGGGATTGCATTTACTCCAGGAATCTTAGAATCAAAGAGCTGGAAGAGACTGCCAGGGCCATCCAGTCCAACCCCATGCCATGTGGGAATACACAATCAAATACACATCCAGTCCAACCCCATGTCATGCAGGAATACACTTCCAACAGATGGTCATCCAACTTCTTTTTAAAAACCTCCAAAAAAGTTCAAGGCAGTGCATTTGTCTGTTGAACTGCTCTAACCATCAGGAAGTTCTTCCTTATGTTTGAGTATTGCATTTGAATAAACATACGAGAAAACTTAAGCTATTGGAAAGTGAGGTGAGAAAGGTTGGATGTAGAGAGACTGATATGGAAAGGGTGATAGTAACCAGTCTTGAAGAAGGAGATGACAGCAGAGGGGTTCAGACAGCATCTGAAGATAGCCCAGAGGAATGGCCATTGGGCTATTTTCTATGTACTACAATTGGTTGGGGTCAAAGCTAGGTTCTTAATACCCTATTTCATATCCTGAAGGGGTGCATTGACAAAGCTGTAATGGCTTTTCCACAGGACTGACAAAGGGGTCTGGAATGGGCTGATTGCTTAATGCAAGAGTGACAAAACTCTGACTCATGACAATCTTTTTTTATGATATTTTTATTAAAATTTAATTACGAAAATAAAAAAAAGAAAAATGAATGGGTTAGATCATTGTTAGATATATGCCACCCACCCACCCACTTCCATGCTTATGTTCTGCAGTTGAAACTGTGTTGTGTCTGTTTACATAAAAGAAGAGCGATTACATTTTCATTGACAAAGGAAAAAACAAGTACATTGTATCTTATTCCATTTCTTGTACATCTTAAAAATTCATATCTTTATCCAATCCATTACTCCTTTCCATTCTTTTTCAAAATTCCGTATAGGTTTATTTTTCAGGGATATTGCTAATTTTTCTATCTTTACCATCTCCATAACGTTTAGTTTCCACTCTTCTAAATTTATAACTGTTTTCTTTCCAATGTTGCTCATACAACAACCTCGCTGCTGTTACCTTCTGGTGACTTCTTATCTGTCTATGTTGTCCTAACATATTTAACAAATACAACTCCAGTATCATTTCAAAGTTCAATTTACAAATTCTTTGAATTTCATCATGTACTCCCTTCCAAAAAATTTTTGCCTTTCTGCAAGTCTACCACATATAAAAAAAGGTTCTGATCTTTTCATCACATTTCCAGCATTTCCCTGACCCAAATCTAGTTATCTTCTGTAATCTTATTGGGGTCATATACCATCTATGGAGCATTTTATATGACTCATGGCAATCTCTTAATGTTCAGTCAAATAGGGTGTACAGGGAATGTCCGTAGGGTAAGATTGAGGGATGGTCTCTGATTGCTCACCAATCTGGGCAGTTCATCTTTCATTGTATTCAAAAATGCCAAGAGCTTAAAGTAGTGAAGGGCATAGCACAAACCCATCAGCGTCGGGTTTTCCACATAATGCCATATGAACTTTCATGACCACAAACATGTCTCTGGCCAGCATAACCTTAAACGTGTTCTCTGGCCAGCATGGTCCTGATTGTGTTCTCCAGTCCTTAATAAGTCAAATTTATGAAAATCATACACCTCACAAGAGGGGTGGTGGGATATGGTAACACCAGCTCCTCACAGGAAGCCTCCAGCACTCCCAAATCCCTCTCTTTTCATCAGAATCCTTCTGGAAATAATGACAGGAGATGACATGGCATTACTTCCAGTTGCAGTGATGGGAAAGACTTGGATGAAGATTTGGGAGCATTGTTATTTGGGTGTGACTCACACGGTGGTTGAAGGGGAAAAATTGGCCTTTGGTTGGCACGCACTGCCTATCCTGATTTACAGCATCCAAAGCCCTCCAAATTTCCAGTCTCATGCCTGACCACCTGTGAAATTTGCACCAACTCTGAATATGGTATACATCATTTCCCTGACATTGATTGCTTGCTTTCCTTTGCTTGCAATGGAAGGAACACACTAAAGTAAAGAAGGAATAAAAGAAAAAGAAGTTCTAGAGAAAAGAAGGAGAATGCCATTCCCTTCTCACTTCCTCCCAGCCAGCAGGAGCCTAGAATTATGTTGGTCACTCATGGACATTGTAGAAGGCTACAGTGGCAGAGTTTGGAGTGTGTGGAGGGAGGGAGCAGGGGGGCTACAGTGCATGGGAGTGTGGCCAGAGTGAGAGAGGGCAGGGCTATAGCATGCAGGGGTTGGGCTACAAGCAGGGATGCAAAAAAAAAAAAAATTGCCACCCAGGGCAAACCGACCCCATCGCTCACCTGTCCCTATGCAACTGGAAGGCTAACTCTCCAGGTCAGGAATGTTCAAAGTCTTGATCGTTCATGATCAAAACCTGACAGCTAGGGATGGCTCCTGGTGATATCAAAGGAAAAGCCTTGGTGATGTCATTAAGCATAACACATTAAGCATTAACTAGAGCTGCCCAAAGCATGCAGTTCAGAATTTTAAAAAAAAAACACAGATCTAGCAAATGAGAATACATTTATCTGGCTGAAAATTAAGATTTCCAAGAAAGAACCACCCCTCACATTCTTTCCAAAGCAGTTGTCTCACCCTGAAATTCCTCTCCCTTGCCCCAAGGACTGGAGAAAAGATTCCAGGCCCTGAAACTTAGAGGCAGACTCAGCATCAAGCCCACTTAAATATCAGAATGAACCTTTGTCTGCCATTTGACTTAGTATAGGAATATATATTGATTCACTTTACTCAGTATAATCTTTCTATAGCCCAAAGTGTGAAAACGTAGATGCAACTCCCCTCCCCATGTAGTCATACAAGCATTTTTTTAAAAAGTTTGGTAGGAAAACTTAAAAATCTATATATTCCTTCCTGTCTCGTTGCTGTAGAGGGTGCAAAAGCATAATAGATTTGCTTGTTTATTTGTATGTTTGTTCGTATGTTTGTTTAAATGGCTTTCCTATTCTTTACAGCCCGGACTGGAATATAACATATAATATATAACATATAATAAACTTGCACTTCTGAACTATAATACAGTTTCTTTCTCCTGGGGACCAACCCATGGATTTTAATTCTTTTTCTGCCACAGCTCAAAAAAAATCTCCTCTCTGAAGCTTCTATTTGATTTCACGGAACGTACCTTGAGAGCCAGTTGAGATGCATATTGAGATGCCAATAGTCATCTGAATGTTGGACTACAACTCTGAAGATTAGAGTTTGAATCCCCACTCAGCCACAGAAATCCACTGGGTGGCCTTGGGCAAATCATATTCATGGGAAGACAAAGGCCAACCCCCTCTGAACAAATCTTGCCAAGAAAACTCCATGATAGGTATACCTTAGGGTTGCCATAAGTTGGAAATGACTTAAAAATAGACAATAAGCTTACTAGAACCAAGGAGACACATATTCTCTGTATAATATTGGCTTCCTTCTCAGACAATGGTACCTTATGTGCCTAATGAGACTGATGGGGGAGGGGGAAGAGCTACCACAAAGGGTTATAGTGAGTTTAGACAAGAACTGTTGATTTTCAAGCATAATATCTACAATTTCTTTCTCTTTCCTTATTTTTTTTTAACTTCATTAACAATTATGGCAAGTATACTGTGGTTAGCTTCTGCTATCTAGCAACAATCTGGAGTACTACAAGATAAAGCAAATATCCCATGATTTTATTAGGTCATCTGTACTACGAATTTTTTAATTAGTGGAAAATGTACCTTGGCAATGACAACATGTGTTTGCCTGTCATTGGAAGTGTTTAATGAGATTCTAGCGGGCCATCCATAGCACCTATTTATTGTAAATTTATTGTTATGTTTACAATTGGTAACAAAAGTCTACATGAAATGAATGTGAGTGACTGTTTTGCTCCTGACAGACACTCAGGAAGCAAGGAGGATTAGATGAGGAGGAGATACTTCCTCATCATTAAATTTAGCAAAGATTGCTCACCCTTAAGAGCATACTACAGGGTTTTTACTTTTAATTAAGTTTTAACTGCTGTTTATGGAAATTCTCCTCTAAATCAGTATCAAACATGTCCTAAAGCCATTCATACATAACCACTAATTCATCCTGCATTTGACAATTCGGCTGCTAGAACACTGTCAGCAAAATAGCTGATTATACTAGATTTGGTTGAGGCTCATTTGCAATTTCTGATTAAACTGCTTTTATTGTACTGGATTGTAATGCTAATCAGAATTAGCTAGGTGCTGAAACATGACCAACATTTATCAGGGAATGAGGTTTTTAAGGAGATCAGACCCAGAGTCTAAATGGGACTAACCTGCAGTCTGTTTATTAAGATTAGCACTAGAGCAAAACAAATTTGCGGTGCAAAGAATTTTCTAATTTTGAGTTTTCATTTTACAAGACTTGGAGGGGTGGAAGCACCACAGCTGGAAGTTTCAAATGCATGAGTTAGTGATTAAATTCAAATCATACAGAGCTCTAAGGTAAACATTTGTACATCCTGTACTATTTATGCTTAAACAATAAGGACTTTGTTCTGCACACTGCAGACTAAGTCAGGATCACTATCTAATGGAACAAAAAATCCTCAGTTCAACGCCAACTCAGGATAAGATTAATATTAATAGTTAATTACAGCAGACTTCTAATCACAGGATGTGATGGTTTGCCAGCCCAAGTGGTTCAAGCTAGATATGCTGTTTTTACGGTAATAATAGGAAAGGTAATATCAAATTGGTTAGCTTTTATTGTTTTGCACATTCTAGTTGATATTAACTTATGGCAAGACTGTCATGTGATCCTCTTAGCAACATTTATTGAGAGGAGGTTTGGCATTAACTTTCTCTAAGGCTGAGAGAATATACCCCAGAGGATTTCCACTGCTAAGCATGAAGCTAGCCCCTAAATCAGACAGAAGAGTAAAATGAATTCTAATTCAGGAACTGAGCAGAGAGATGTTCCAAAACAGTAAATTGTATGTAAAATAAAATAAAATAAAACAAAATAAAAATGAACCCAGCACTATCTAAGTAAACTTATGAGGATCATAAGAATAATTCACTCAAACAGCATTCCAGGGGAGGAAACTCTTACTCCTTCCTCTGTTATTCTTTGTGAAGGCAAAGGAAATTTCTTGTACAATCAAAGGTCTTCATTGGAGGAGGTCTCAGAAAGGGATACCCTTACCATACCAGCTGTCTTAGGTCAAATTTTCTTGTATCTGCTGTCCTGACAGCTTTCAGCAGGATTCTTTATTTAGATGTTTCTAATACAAAAGGTGTGGAGCCACAGAGTTAAATTTGTTACAGACTTGCCTCTTAGAAAATATGTGCAGGATTGAAATGCTTATAGACTGAGGTCCTTTATGCACCACCCTCCCAACCCGTCATGGGGACGGGAGAAGGACAGGACAGCGACGATGCTTCTGCATGACATCATCATAGTCCTGTTCTTCTCCAGTCCCTCTGCCACAATCACAGATTAAATCTTTGACAAGTTTTCCGCATCAATGACCTGCGATCATGCCACCATCGCGGACTTACCTGTCCTGCCGAAGCCCAGGAAGCACAGTGGCTGTGCTTCCTGCCCAGCGCAGCCTGGAAAAGTACCCGGCTGCACTTCAGAAGGAAGATGCACGGCCATTGCACTTCCTTCACCATGAAGCCAGCTGGTGTGGAGGGGAATGCTCCCATCATGCTCCCTTCCCAGCAGAGCCAATGCTGGGATCCCCACTGGATATTTGCATGAAAAAGTACAGTGTGGAAAGGGCCTGAAGTCTGTAATAGTGTTCTCTGACATGGGAGTAAGCCCCATTGAACTTATTGTGGTTGTTGCTGTTTTTATTTTGGAAACAAAATCTGGCCAATAGCCCAACCATCTATTTGGGCCTTATATGAGTAAGATGTATTTAGACATGACTGCTTCACATGTACATGTGGTAATGTCATAAGAGGGACCAGAACACTGGCTAGATCCAGGGGATATGCATGTTGTAGCTCTAATTTAAGCATGACATCAGTTTCATTTTAATTAGAGCTAAAAATTTAGGTCAAGGGCTTCATAGTAAAAGTCAGTTTCAAACAAAGATTGGAAGGAAGAAGTATTTAGGAAGGCACTACAGAGTTAGGACACCAGAAGTATTCCACAAGGAAGTTCAGTTACAAATCTACCACTAATACACTGTCCTTTATCAGGATCCTTAATTCCAGTTCAGTTAAAAAAGCATGAGTACCTGATGTGAACACTCAATCAAGCAAAATAGTATGTAGTAGTGATGCTCTTGGAGCAGTAGAAATCTATTTGTTGCTATAACTCAAGCTATTAAATTTAGACCTAAATCCAATTGCTAGTTCCAACTGGATTATAAACACTGAATCAACTAAGTTTACATTAGTGTTGATGTGCCATTAAGCAATTGATTCAATGGGTCTATTCTAGGTGGGATTAGGAAGTGGATTTAGGCTTTAGGTTTATAGCCAGAGTTTTATTGTTCTATGTCTATTAACATAGCAAGAATGAAAACTGAAAGAACACAATATTTCACCTGATAACAAACATATTTTAAAGAAAGTATAAGGTTAGTTGTGGCCTATTTCTCATTAAATATAATTTGATTCAATTGCTTCCCTATTTCTGGTACTCCTGTCCATCACTAAGGATTATCCCATTTCATGTTGTGAGGAAAGAAAGTGGAGGAGCCAGGAGAAAAGAAATTTGTGATTCATCTCCCCACAAAAAAAGAGTACATAGTAAAACAGTAAAATCTATTCTCAATCCTCAGACTAATTAGACTGCTTAATTAGACTGTCTAATTGGAGGCTGTCCTGCTGCAAACAAGAACGAAGGTGATCAGAGGCACTGGATGAAAATGCTTTACTTAGACTTCTTCTAGAAATTCAGAAATTTTATGTGTGTTAACAGGGATCTGAAATGCAAGAAGAGAAGAGAAGAGAACAAAAGTGAAATAAAATCTTAAAGCTACTCCTTTCTCTTTTCTCAGTTATTATTTCTCATTGTAATTTTGTGGGCCTCCACAGAATTCTTTCTCTTACACATCTCCAAAATAGTAGCATTGAGACATTCACAGTTCACAGACAAACAATAGGCAGCATTCCAGGGAAGGAACAGTCTGAAGTGATTCAATTGGAAGAGACTTTGATTACTTCCTGACTTTGAATGTTCAGAGGACTTGATAATAACCTAGGAAAAACAATACATGTGTTAATTATTTAATAATTATTTATGATGGTAATGCTGCCATCCTACATTCAGTTACAAGGGTGGAGGGAAAGCTTCAGTGGGACCTAAATGCTGAACTGACTTGCAGTGACTTGTGCTATAAATATAATGGGATGGAAACATTTTGAAACAAGTGATCGTCAAAGCAGAGAGATGTGACAGTTCCATTGACAACAGTACTATATCAGAAAGAGCACATTTGAATTAACTTTTAACAGACATATATATGCCCATATTACCTATAGAGCAGTTTCATAAGTACATTTTTCCACCATTTGTACACTGTGTGTGTGGGTGAGACTTCAGTTGCAGTAAATTATTACAAAATGAGCATGGTCAATATAGTGTGTGTGTGTGTGTGTGTGCATGCTTTCAAGTTGCCTGTTGACTTATGTCAATCATATGAACATCATCAGGTTTTCTTAAGCAAGGAATACTCAGAGATGTTTTTACCAGTTCCTTCCTCTGAACTGTAGCATACGCCACCTGGTATTTGTTGGAAGTGACTCATCCAAGTATTAACCAGGCTGACCTTGTTTAACTTCCAAAATCAGATGGGATCTGGTGCCCTCAGGACATTTAGGCCTTGGTCGATATAGTTCTCTGGAGTAGTTTTACTAGAAAAATGGTGTCTCAAGATTACTGTGTCAACCTAGTCTAAAATCATCATTGATTTGATTCTTCTGTTCATCTAACCATAGGGAACAAATTCTTTATGTTGATGGATACATATATGGGCCATGGTGCATTGACCATTTTTTTCCACCTGAAACCATAAGCAGTTCCATGTAAATATTTCTAGACAGACAAAAAACTGAGGCAATCCCATGAACCATTCAAAAGCTGAACTGTTGCCAGTTTCCTCAATGGCACACAACAGTGCAAGAGCCTCAAGCCTATTCATTTTTGATTTCTAATACACTTTCACATCAGGATGATTTTCTATTACTTCATTTCTGTAATAACACATGTTCCCAGCTGCAGGTTAATATTAAAGCAAGAAATTGACCTAAGGAGCATAAGCTAAATATTCTGCCCAGTTTCCTTGTACAGCCAAGAATGAGGGATGGATTCTTTAAGGAAGTCATTTCTTTTTAATGGATTTTTCATACTGTGTGATTCCCTTATTACACAAAAAAGTTTATATAGCCAATATGTAGTTTATGTCCCAAAGCAGGAAAATCAGGATGTGGTTTCAGTCTAAATGTATTTTTCATATCATATTTGTTTTTCATACGTTGGTTTAATATACAATCATTAAAAAACAACAACAGAGGAGTAATTAGTCAGCTCTTTTGCATTAACATGGGAATATCATTGGACTGTGTGAGTTCTGTCTTTAACTGCTTATAGTTTAGACAGCAGTATTGAGATGTTATTTCTTAGGAGTGAATCCAATGTTAGTCCCAGTGAGTTGAGACTTATTGAATCAATGGGGGCTCCATAATTCAGAAATGAAAAGAACAGCTAAAGGGCAACATGTCTCCATATTTCGTGCATTTGTGTTTTTTACAAAACAGAGATGTTACGCATTTTCGGTTTCCCAATGCACAAATGTATATTTCTGAATCTTGGGATCTGGGAAATGAAGTAAGCCACACTGGGTTTGAAATGAAGCAGAGGATCCTTGCACAGCTTTAGATGAGAGTTGTAGTGCAACACATCTCAAGCAACGCTACTCAGACCAGTGCTTGTCCGTGAGCTATCAGGTGCTGGTTTATGGTGATTTTCCAGGAAAGGAAGAAACAATTGTTCCCAATGGCTGATACAAGAAAAACCCCTTCTCAGACAGACTATGCCTCTGTGGCTCCAGTCAAATAGAAACAGCAGAGCATGTACTACTCCAGTGTTCATACTACAGGGACATTCGCCTCAGCCTTATTTCACCCCTATTGCGTAAACACCAAGGACGCACTGGACAATTCTACACTTCTCTGTTACTTTCAGACACCAACTCCCATATAACATATAATGTTGCCAGATTCTGTGCTGCAGAGGTTAAAACTGATCAGGTATTGACCTCTGCAGTAGACTAGTTACAACTTTGTCTTGTTACATTGGAGCTGTGGAACCTGAAGGGGTATTTCAAGTACTGCTTTTAACCTGTATTTCTATCTTCTTTTTCTGTATCCCCTTTTACCTGTGCTGGTCTATGACCGTAATAAAGATTCTATTCTATTGTTCCCAATAGGAACAAATATGATTCCACTGCTTGACCCACTAGAAAAAAATTGCTGGCCTTACGCATCAGATATCTGAAGCAACAGTGATCTAGAGGACAGCAGTTAGGGAAAAGTTGATCTACTTGTAAAGAACAAAGAAAACCACTTTGGAATAATTCTTTAAAACTTACCACAAAATTTTCAGCTACATAGGGATCATAAAATATAATATACCATAGAATTACTTGATTAAATTGTTTGCAATTAGGTCTATAACAAGGAGCTCACAGTTGCTCCCTGGATTTTCATTTACACTGTTGTGTGCACCTTGTGGCATTACTTTTGAATGTGTGCTCAGATCAGAATTATTCCTAATAGTCTATTTGGCTCTTTGATGCCCACAGTACACTGAGCTGATGTTCCCAAGAAACTCATTATTGGTTTTACAGCAAAGCCTTTATTACACCATGTCTGAACTAGAGTAAATTACACAGCCTAGTCCTCTGTCTCTCCTATGGATTTGCACAATCTTTATTGTTGCTTGCATTACTCATCTATTGGTAGCATGGTAATAATATACAAATAAAATCAAAACAATTCCCGGTGTCATCAGATTACAGAAAGTTTGAGGGAGTAAAGCTTTTACTGGGTTATCTACAATATCTTTATTAGTAGAACCTCCCAACTCTCATTCTTCTAAACGATGGCCAAATTGTATATTACCATAGCAATATAGAAATGACTTCCCTGTTGAATGGAATCTTCACAATGCGTGTGAATCAGTGGATACAAGCATTCTTAAGTCCAACTGATTTTATCAGGAGAGTTTAGAATAAGAAAAATTCTCAGCCACTAACAGCAAGGCCAGAGATGCGCCTACAACTATATGCTGACCTTGACTTAATTTCAAAAGCTCCAGGCAAGTGATTAATACAGAAGTCCACCAAGAACAGTTAGTATGTTCCTTTTGGGCTACACTCCCAGATCCCTCCAACAATCACAGTCCATAGTGGCTGAGGGCTTTCGGCATTGTAGCTGAAAAAGTAATTTTTTCAAACTCTGCTACCTCATTCTACAGCCCCCAGGAGAAAAGGAAGACAGAGAATATGGGATGGAAGGGTAGAATGAAAAAGAAAATAAGCCCATAACATGGGGGAGAGGTGGAATTAAACAGTATTTTTGGCAGGTGCTTGGCAAAGTTAACTTTTTATGCTACAGTTTGTACAATCCCCCAGCCAGAATCCTTAGTGAACATGCTAGCACTGTTATTCTAGGATTTATAGTCTCAAAAAGTAACTTTCCCAAGCTCTGGTTTTGTCTCTGACTCTGCCTAGCAGGTGATATCTGAGCCTTTGATCTTATTAAGCCATGGACAGGAATAATTCCCAATTCCTCATAAAGGCGACTTTAAGGTAAGAGTCTATCTGGATCTTACTCATAATACATAGCCCAAATAGGTCTGCTGTCAGTAACCAGATATCCAGGATTTGAACAGGATTATTGTTCTGATATTCAGATATTTCTGTCAGTATTTATTTCTTCAAACTTCAAAAACAAAACAAGAAGAAGAAGAAACACCCCAGTCATCTATTTCATTCTGCTCCTTCTAGTTCATAGACAAAACTGAAACAACCACAGTTTAAAAAGAACTTTTGGTCTTTACCAAGAAGGAAAATGTTTCAAAACACAATTCAGGACTTTTCCTGCCTGATTTATTAATGGTTGTTAATTGCCACTTTAGGGCAAAAAAGAGAGAGAGAGAGAGAGAGAGAGAGAGAGAGAGAGTTAAAACAATCCAGCCTTGAATTTTTGAAGAGTAGTTATTAATCACTGTTTTAGATTCGTGGCCAGTGCCTTTGGATACTGTTTTCTATCACTTTGAATATTCATGTGTTGCTCATGTCATCAAGTGTCACTAATTAGCATTTGAATCATCGATTTTTTTCAGTCTCTGGAATCTATGTCATTTTCTTCCTCTGCTTGTGTCTTTTGCTCTGGGATACAAGGTAAAATCCTTTTAATACATGTTTAGCATTCATGTTTGGTTCTCCTCCCACCCCAAGTCTGACCCCACTGGGTTGTGTACCAGACAGTTAAATAAATTACATATACTTATTCTTCTTAGCTGGAGCTACCACTCTGTGTGTGGTCAAGGAAGAAAATTTTTTAACTTCTTTTTAGTTCCCATAGAGGAGCACATAGACTAGAGAATTTGAGCATAGTCTGAATCAGTGGATATCAGATACTGATTTTTCTCAGACCCATAGACAGACATTCAGTGATGACGCAGCCTATGGACAGTTGTGCAAAAATACTGGATGAGATACTTTTGCACCTACAACTCCCAGAACCCACCAGTCAACTTGGTGATCCACATTCTCACATAAGATACCTTACACATAATTCTGTTTATTATCTTTTTATGTTTATATAGTTTAAGAGTGTTCTTCCCCCATCTAACAGGAAGCAGTGGCAGGCATGCTATCCACATGACTGGCTATAGTTCATTTATTCCTTTAGCACTGGAAACCATCATTCATCATAAAGACATTATAGGCCTCTCATTTTTTTTTTCTTTCTTTCTGTCAATGCTACACCAAGTGGCTCCATCAGAAAAAATTGCACAGCCACTACATGATTTTTAAAAATATTTATTTACTTACCTTAATTTTGGAGACCAGAAGTGCTGAACATTGGGAAACCAGGGTTCAAGTCTCTGCTCAGCCATGGAAACCCATTCTCTTAACCTTAGAGGAAGGCAAAGGTAAACCTGAATAAATCTTGCAAAGAAAATCCCAGAATATTTTCACCTTAGAGTCACCGTAAGGTGGAAATGACTTGAAAGTACATAACAGCAATATCTATTGATTGATTTCAGGATCTGTGATATTTTTATTTGCATGAAAAATATTTTTGTGCTGAAAACAGTGTTTCTTGTGCAAATGTAATTTTCAGAAATAAGTCCTAAATTGTAGAAAAATCATTAGCAAATGCACAAATACCCTAGTAATCTCCTCCAGCAGGGATAAAGCTTTTGACATTCTTCGTCTTGCGTGCAAGAATGAAATAATGTAAGATATACAGCTCTATAGTATACATGCATTATATATGCCAGTAGTTTCCATAAATCCTTCAACAGTGTATGAGGAAGGATTCAAACTACAGTCTAGAGCAGACAATCTTACCTGGGAATAGGTTGTATTGAACATAACACGAGTTATATCTAAACATACAGAGAGTTTTCTTTTCTGGGCAAGTAAGAGACTTTTTTTCATGCCCCAATGTATTAATAATTTAAAACAAATGAAAAATAAAAACCACTTTTCTTAAGTTGGAGGAAGAGATGAAAAGCTCTGGGTAATGTGGATCCCCTTGTCCCCACAAGAGCTGTGTCAGTTTTGTATCATCATGAATTTTCTTTGTAAAGTTGTGAGTGAAATTTGAAAAATGGGGTGAGGGGGAGAGATGAAATGAAAAAAGTCTACTTTTGAAGAAGAACTAGCACATTAGAAACAAACACTGCACAATGGCTGAGAGACATCAAAACAAGAAAAGGGCATAGTGCTGGAAGGGCAAAAGTCCTGACAGGAACCAAACAACAACCAGATTACACAATGGAGATGTGCTGTAGATTAAAAAATGTTCCCCACTTTAAATTGGAAATATGAGAAAGTGCAATTACTCATCACAATAGACTATGATAATAGATGTTGTTTTCTAGCAAAGAAAAAATAATAAAAATAATGCAATATATTGAAAGCTTGAGATATCCGAAGAACAGAAGGGGAAAACAGGGAGCACTCTATGGAGAAAAGATCAAAATGTATTAACCGTATGAACAATGAGAAGATGAAGTATAAACCCTAGTGGATAGGTGTTAGCTCATTAACAAACACAACAAGGGACACAGAAGAAAAATGTACTTTTGAAAATATGATTAGGATAGAGGAGGTTGACAAAAAGAATGCCAACTGTTGTCACATTGTAACAAATTTCACATACTTAACCATGCAGTCTTAACAAATGCCTGCAGATCTGTCCCTATAAAAGTCTGCATACCTATGCTCAAAGAAGGGAAATAGGAGGTAATCAGGCACATTAAATGGCAGAATAAATATGTGCCCCAAAGACACAAGAATACATGCCCAGTGGGAAAACTATGGAACCCCACTGATGCTACCTCCACTGCAGCTTATGTAGCAGAGCTGGGTAGTGGCAGGTGCTGAAGGGAATGGTTAGGCTGGTTTGAATAATTTAAATCTATTGTCACATCTGAATGATATTCCCCCCCTCCATTTCCAGATTTCACAGACCATGCATGTGTTCACCAGCACTGCCGTCTGACAATGGTTCCAATAGCTAAACATTGTGGGTGCAGGCAATGCCAGTGCCAGAGAGCACAAGTGAGGTGTATTTGTCAGAAGGCCACCACCAATCCCCTCTGCTGGAGAGGAGCCCAGCCATAGAGCTGGTACAGTTCCTAGCTTGCATAGGTAGCAAGGATAACTTCCAGCCCAGTCCAATCTTTATCTCATGCAGATTTTTTGGTTGAATGTGGTTTATTTATTAAAAGTCCTGAAATACTTTGTTATTTTTATCCCCTTCCACAATCCGTAAAGACAACCTATATGCCCACTTCCATTACACAAAAGAGGCAAGGCATGGAAAAGAAAGAGCTAAAAAGGAGAGCTTATATTTAATTTTTTAGACTGCAGTGCGCAGAACCCCCAGCCTGCAGAACCACTGCTCTTGCTGGTTTGGTAATTGTAGTCCAAAAAAGTAACTTATCCCAGCTTTAGAAAAAAAGAGGGAGTATTTTAGAAGAATGTCTCTTCTTCCTACTCCACCTCATCACCTCCTGCTGCAGCTTGCTGTGTTTTACTAGTCATTTTCACATGAGATGGTGGACTTGTGCTAACTGATCAACCAACAGCAGAAGAACAAGCTGTGTCCTGGCCATTCAAATACTTCACTGTAGCCCACTAATAATGGGGATAGATATTATGCATTATATACCATACCTGAAGAAAGTTCTGCAAAGGGATCTTGTAGCACCTTTGAGACAAATGAAAGAAAGAAGTTGACAGCATAAGCTTTTGTATAACGTCTACTTTATCAGATGCATGGAGTGAAGTGCCTAGGAACAGACCTTTATAGCTATGAAGGAGCAGTTGGTATGTGTGAATAGCAATAGAAGTGCAAAACTTGTGAGTATGGTGATGAGATGACAGGTTCCATTTTAATGATGGTCATTGGGGAACAAAGGCAGGAGGAAGGATGTCACCTAAAGCCAAGGTGAATAGGTAACCATATGATGATGGAGCAAGTTATGGGAATACAGTGTGATGCTGACTGGGAACCAGAAAGGAGATGTGATAAACTGGCCAAAAGAGCCCTCATGAGGCTGGGGTGGTAACTAGTTTTATAATAGGTGTAGTGTGGTAGGAAATCATTGTCTCTGTTCAGCCCACTGTCAGGGAACTGGATTTTGTGCTATATTTCAATTCTGCTGTTTCTCTTTCCAATCTTCCTATTTGGTTTCTTTGTTCAAGCACCGCTAATCTAAGGTCTAAGATGGAATGCCAAGGAAAATTGAAGTGTTCTGCAAATGGGTTCTGTGTATCCTCATCCCTAATGTATCCTCATCCCTCATCCCTGTGTATCCTCATCCCTCATTCCTAAAAATTAATTCTACAAAATACTTGTAATAGTGCCTTCCTATATGTACATAAATACACTCTGTTTATGAACAATACAATCTTATGTATGTAATAAATGTAATAAGTATAATACCTGTATTTATATATCTTATCTACATAGAATTTCTATATTTTGCATTATATGATTATATATAATACCTCCACCACCTCCCCCTTCACCCTCCCTCCCTCCCCCCATCTGCCGAAACTCATGAAACAAACGCTTCCTTATCTGTAACATTCCTTCTAATAAACTGATATACATATATATATATATTAAATCTTCTAACAAAATCCATAAATTCCATAATTTTGAAAGTTCCATTACTTTCCATAATTTTAACTGTGGTAATTTGCTTCTCTCCATCTTCAACTTCATCATCATTCCACTTTTCTTCTCCTTCAACCATGCTCTACATCACTACCAACAAGGTGGTGAGTCAAAAATGAAACTACTAGCTTTACCTATCTTTTTATTAGCTAGTTAGGATGTATGCTTTCCACACTTGTGTGTGTGTGTGTGTGTGTGTGTGTAAAAACTGTTAGTAAACTTTTCTAAATTTATAATCTGAAACTGCCTGTCTTGTTTATTTGGGGCAGGGTCAGTTTAAGTTCAGGGAAGCAATGTGAAATTGAGGCATGCTTTATCTGCTAGACTGTTAAAAGAAGGCTGATTCCTAAGAGTTTTAGGTTTCATATTTTTCCCAAAAATTGCTAACACCTTGGAAAATCTAATTTTCAGCAATTTTTAGTTGAAATGTACTCAGAAGTTTAAAACTTGAGAACAGATCTTTTAAATCTACATAAAAATCCTGGTTGATTTTATGAACAGGAGTGAACTAACAAAGAATCAGCACTCTGAAAATAAGTAACTGAAGGGTCATTCTAACATTTTCAGATATCCCCTGAAGGGAATAGTTAGGATCCAGAAGAATGTTTAAATGAAGATTCTTTTCCTACAACACAGAAAATTCATCCAGGCATTTGTATTCTCTCTCATGCAGGCGTGCACATGCGTATGCACACACAGAGAGAGAGACACAAACACACAAAGCCTCTCTTGTTCCCATCCCCACAGGCAGCCTTATTATCTTTTCCAAATTACAAATTATGAGTTGGGTAATTAAAGTTATTTTATTTCATTAGAGCCATCTATGACCTGAAGCCCCTTTCATAAATTCAGTGATGAAATTATCAGAAGGTGATTACTGAAAAGCTCCCATCTATTGAAATACATTTGATTTAAAAAAAAAAAGTCTGAAGTTGTTTTCAATGACATTAAGGGGGAAATCAAGTAAGAGATGTTATCTAGTACAGTCAGCCAAAATGAGAACAACCACCTCACTTTGTATGTTGATATAGTTCTCTGCACCAACACTTTGTTGGAAAAACAGTTTTCTTGAAAATACTTGAATTGCAAACACTCTGTCTTCCAAAAGAGATCAAAATGTTTTAAATAATTTGAAGAATACAAAAACTATTTAAAAAACAGCTATTGTTGCAGCCCTGCACTCCAAGATTAATGTGGTTTAATTGGCAAAATATTATTTAATTAGCAAAGACTTTAATTGGTATTGATATAAAATGGAGCCTGAGGTGACTGGAAGGTCAAGCTGGGCAGAAGAAAATTACTGACTGAACACATGTGATTGCAAGATAGACCAGAAAATACCCCCTCTAGGCATAGCCGAAGTCATATATGGTAAATATTGCCCATTCTACCCTGAAATCTCAGGGTAGATTGTTTCCTCCTTTTTCCTTCAGTTAGCCTTGTGTGAATGTGTGACTGTTTGTATCTTGTGTGCATGCATGAATGAATTCCCCTCAATGAAACACATTTTAGTTTTCTTTTGATTCTCTGGCTGGTTCTTTCCTGTAAGGACCCATAAACATTGGTGGAGATATCTCATTAGGTTATGCCCCCCCCGCAGGCCTCCTAATTAATTCTCCATTGTCTCATGGAGGTACTGGCTTTGTGGGTGAACCCTTGAGTCACCCACATTTTGGGGCAACAATATGGCTATTTTAAAGAAAAAGAGGAAGAAAAGGAAGGATAAGAGGAAGAAAAAGGTGATTTCTGTTCCATTTATAGGTACACTAAAGCAGAGTAAGTTTGACTTGGCATTTGTATGCCACCAATGAATGACCATTGGATCTCTAGGGAGAAGTTCCATAGTCTGAATGTGCCGTAGAGATCATCCAGCTATTGGCCATTGAACGTGGAGGAGGGTCTTGACAACCTGAGTGTGTAGTCAGAATCATACAAGAGGAGATCTCGATAGAAGAGAAGGCTATTACCTCATTACCTCTTTGTCACCTAAACACTATGACCATAAACTCCATCCACACTGTTCCTAAGGCATAATAATAGACTAGTCCTATGAGTGTTAACTGAGAACTAATCTCAGTGTGGTATGCAGTATATACTCTCAAGGATAGAAGACTAATTCCTTGTCAAATAAGTGACTTTGTCCTACCAGATTTCAATGAAAGTCTGAAGACATCATAAAGCTATCAGCCTGTGGCATTTCACATGAGACAAAGGACAACTAGTTTCTGCTTTGGAACACAGGAAGTTGTTGCACAGATTTGCAAGCTAATTTTAATGCAATTAGTTAAAGTAATAGCTCCAAGTAATAGTCCAAACATAACCAATTATAGCTAGCTACCATTATACATGGTAAAGTAATGCTTTTCTTAAGAGTAATGTTTTCCTATTTCTTTGTGGGAACTAAAATAATTTTCATTCTAGTTACTTAACAAACAGCATCTGAATCATATAAGCCACTTGACCATGGTAGAAGACACACTACTCTCCTTTCTTCCTCACAGTCATCTAAAAAAAACCCACAACAGACCACACATCAACAGTATGGAGATCAGCACAAGCCACCACTTGAACAGCATTTCATTTAGTGAGAATCCATCCCTCATGTAGAATAACTTAGTAATCGAGAACTATGTATTGTAGTGGTTTGAGTTTTGGACTAGGATTCTGGGAGATCTGGATTCAAATTCCCACTGGTTCATTGAAACTTATTGGGTGACCTTGGGCAAATCATACTTCTCAGCCTCAAAGAAGGGCAATGGCAAACGCTATCTGAACAAATCTTGTCAAGAAATCCCTGTGATAGGGTTGTCTTGAAGGCACATAACAACAAAGTAATTGTAAGAGTAACTCATAACTACACCACAAAAGGAGTAAAGTCATTTCTTTATGTTACAAATATAATGTAATATAGCTATACATTCCCTTGGGGGGGGGATTACAAAGCTAATTATTTGTAACTAGTTATTTCTAGGCTCCAAACATCTTTATGAGAAATCAGGCTATTTGATCCACCCAGCCAAGTACTGCCTACTGCAACTCACAACTGCTCTCCATGGTCTCAGGTCATTTCTGCACTACACTGTTATAGTGCTATTATTCCGCTTTCAACATCCTGTGGAATTCTGGGTTTGTAGTTCATGGAGGCCAAAGAGCACTTTGGCTGAGAATTCTGAAAATGCGAACCCCAGGAGTCCATGGAATGTTGCAAGTGGAATAATAGCACTATAACAGTGTAGTGCAGAAATAATCTCAGATAGAGATCCTTCACCTCACCTGCCATTTGAATCTTTTAACAAGGACCATTTCAATTCCTTTTTCTCTACTGTTTTATTGATTTTGATTTTCTTCTCAATGCATTCGTGGTCTTCTTTTTTAACTTCAGTCGCCTAAACTGAAATGTGGATTATATATTTAAATAAAGAGATAATTAAATATCTAAACCAAGTGAGAAAATATATGGACAAAATCATCTAAAGTTAAGAAAATCTGATTTCATTTGGTGAGTTGCATGCACTTAATTTTCTGCAAATCAAGAGGACTTAAAAGTGCTTTACTGCAGAATTCTGCCCCTCATGATCCATAAGAAACCCCATAATCTCATAATAGTCATTCTGTTTCCAAACCAAACATGTCTGGCAAAAAGGAGTACAAAAACATTATAGAAACAAAGATGATGAAGCCAAGCAGAAATGGCCAAAAACCTCATTAGGGGAGTTAAACTGACAAGGAATAGAGGATTGTTCTGGAAGTGAATAGAAGCAATAAAAGATTATTTAAATACACAAATGGAAGAGATCAATGAGTGAAGCAAGTAGACCGTGAAGAGATGGTGATGGGAATTGAAATGCAGGAACAAGACATAGGAGAAGAATTAAATTAGTTCTTGTCTTCAATATTAAACAGGGTAAATTAAAAGTGAAATACAAGAAATGAAACAACCTCTTCTAAGAGCGAGGTAAAAAAAGAAGCAATAATTTGATAGTAATAAAAATCTCTCGCTTTCTACAACTACATTAGATAGACAGGCATCCTGAGGAAAGGAGTTGCACTCTAAATTGTTGTCCTATCAGTAATGATAATACCTCCAACAATAAAGACTCAAGAAATAGTTCCCAGGAGAGGAGAGGAACTGGAAAAAAAATACTGGCCATAAAAACAAGCTTCAGGAAAAGATTAGGTGCCAAGAATGGCAAGGAGACTTGTCAGGGAAGAATTGCAGTGAAAATCTGCCAAAGAAATACTGAAGCCAAGACCACATGTTACTTAATCACATGAAAATATAACATCCATCCTTTGTATTATTTAGGTGGTCCTCAGTTTTTGTAGTGGATAAATCTGAGCAAACAGGAGTGGGAAACTAAAAGCCATTGTCTTCTGGGGAGCCAAAAAATTTCATCTTGTTTCCCGTACCACTTAACAACTACATGATATTGCTGTGTGAAGTCATCTGCACTCTGAGGTGAGATGGAACCAATGAAATGTGACAACACAGGGTTGGAGAGTTTTGTGCTTATGAGATCTACTCTACTACTTTTGACTGCACCAGTCAAAGACGATTGTAGAGGTGCAGCCAGACATAAAATGATGATTCAGAAATGGGAATCAATTGCCTCCTTCAGACATACACATATACTTGCATTGTGCCTACATGCAAAATTGACCAATCTATATCTGTGCTGTGTGGTGATCAGGGTTCTAACATAAAGCTCTAAAACAAGACTGGAAGCAACTGGCAACCAAGAGATAGCACTGTTTTATAAGTGAAGAACACTGAAACTGAGACCATTTCCAGACTACACCGTTATAGTGCTATTATTCCATTTTCAGCATCCTATGGAATCCTGGGGTTTGCAGTTTAGGGAGGAGCCTTTAGAATTCTCAGCCAGAGACCTCTTTGGCCTCAGTAAATTACAAACCCCAGAGGATGTTGAAAGTAGAATAATAGTTCTATAACAGTGTAGTGCGGAAGTTGCCAGAGAGTGGTGTTTATTAAAGTGCCTAAGTGTTTGTTAATTTGCCCCTCCCTTCCATATCTCCATATCTGTAACCAGAAGACCCGCTGAACAACCACTTTCTTTGCTCTAGGAAGAATAACTCACGATTTTAAAGTAAAAGTACAAATGAAACAATAGAAGAAGAAAATAAGGGAATGCGTAAGTAAAAAATGTATGACAGCTCACAAAGAGGTAAATGCAAATCTGGGTACAATCAGTTCCAAATAGGTGTATATCCTTCTCCATTCCAGTTCCACCACTTGTGTCTCTTATTTTAGACTGTATGCTTGATGGTAAGGAATAATTATTTATATACTAGATCCTCTCTGGTAGTCTTTTCTCTTCTTCCTCCCTTTCCCTTTTTTTTTCTGCCTCCATTTTGGGGGTGGGATGGGAACAGGTGGAGAACAGGCTAAAATTACTTAAATAAAAAAATGACTTCTTAGAGCAAGGGTGTATATATTGCAGCCCATGGGCTACATGTAGCCCCTATAGCCCACTTTTGTGGACCCTGAGCCCCCACCAGTCTCCCAAAGTCCCTCACCTGCCCCAAATGTGCAATCTGGGAGCAATTTGTGTCCCAATACCATGAAGAAATCCCACCAAATGTATGACAAAACATAAAAACCCCAAAAGCACTAAGAATGCCATACAACTCCCAATTTCCTTCTCAATTTCCTTCTGTAGTCCCTCTCAAAGTGGTGACAGGATGTGGTATTCCATTACATCCTATTTCCACTTTTAGAGGGACTGCAGAGGGAAACAGATGCATTTGGGTTCACTATGGGTGTGGGCTTGAGTTAAAAAATGGCCCCTTGCCAATATGTAGCTTTCCATTCCTGTCTGAGAGATCTATAGCAACTTGTCTAGATATCTAGACTTTCTGGGTGTCCTGATGGTAATGGAAGCCGTTGAATTCTGCCCAGAGTTTTGCTGTTCTGTGTTTCAGTACTTGTTTATGGATTGGAATTAGATGGCGTAGAATCACAGAATCCTAGAGTTGGAAGCGGCCGCAGAGACCATCCATGCAGGGGTACTCAGCTAAAGACTCCCTGAAAGATCCAATGTCTGCTTAAAAACATCCAAAGATGGAGCATCTACCACCCTTTCTAATGTAATTTGAATCCATTGATTCATGTTCTAGTCTGTAGAGAAGCAGAAAACAAGCTTGCCTCATCTTCTACATGACATTTCAGACACTTCAGTCTTCTTTTCCCCAAGCTAAACATACCCAGCTCTCTAAGGCATTCCTCATAAAGCTTGGTTTCCAGACCTTTGATTATCTTGGTTGCCCTTCTCAAGACACATTCTAGCTTGTCAATATCCTTCTTAAACTGTGGTGCCCAGAAGTGGACACAACATTCCAGGTGAAGTCTGACCAAAGCAGAACTGAGTGGGACTACTAGATTCTTGTGTTTTAGATTCCAGAGAATTTTTTTAAAAATTCATTTCTTGTACTATGACTCACTTCTTTTACAAATGGTTAAAAGGAAGCTGGTTAAATATAACTCTTCTTTCAAAATTCCATTTTAAGATTTCACCAAAGCTCTTCTCCCAATAAAAACTATGCCTAAATTCCAAATGATAGAGAAACAGGTATTTGCACAATTTCCTTATGCAGCTTCTGACTTAAATCTAGCTGTTAGCCCCAACTTGGGTAGGATTTACAGAAATGCTGACATACCATTCAGCAATCAAAGCACTCAGCCTCCTCAAGCAACTGGAATGATGTGCTGATTTTGAGTAAATGATGCTTGAGAAGAATGTAGTAAAAATTTCTCACCTCCCAGACTGCTAATGGAATAGAATACGTTTTGCCTTAAGAATCCCTACTTTTTCAAGACTTTCCATGTGTATTGGTAGGAAAATGTGCACAAAATTATGCCTATTTTTAAAGGTGTGCATCACCAAAAATATATACACTGGGGGGGGGAATCATAAAGCATCCATCAAATGGGGGGAACATATGGCTAGTCCCAGCAGCCCTAGCTAATACTGCTAATGGTAAGGAATAATGAGAGTTACAATTCTACAAAAACTGGTGGGCGGTGGGCAGACAATTTCCATGCCTCCTGTAGACAATGCAAAAATCACCAAATGGAAGTAAATTTGTTAGAAATAATTAGTTACTTATAATTATTTCCCTGACTGTAATGTAACAAAGATAATTGTCAATTTCTTGTGTAACTGTTTACTTTTTTAATTGTGGGGCTGTGGCTTCACTAAATAACAAGGAACAAACATCACTATGTCTCTTGCAGTGCCTTTTACTATGGCATCGTGCTCTGTAGGGGATGTTGATGTGATTTTAAGCCAATTGGAGGGAGTGTGTTTTGTACTATAGGCCAGCTACAAAACATGCTTATTCATTTTTTTAAAAGTAACATTAGTTACTTTAGAGAAATAAAACAGTAAAGAGTTGCTTATTTAAAAACTACTTTGGGGGCTTTGAACTATAAGTAATTATTTTTAAATACATTTACCAAGCAATAGCAAAAAAAAAAAAAGGTACAAGATGCATACACTAGAAAAATGCATATAAATCATACAAACATTTTTGTAAAAAATGTGTGTATCTTACGCAAGGGAGAAGAGTCTTGCCACCTAACAGAGAAACAGGAGGGAATGAGAATGTCCCATGGAAACTGAGAAACGCAATGAGGACAAGGGCCCTTTCCGCACCTTACCTTTTCGCGGAGGTGGGGGGCGGTGTTCACACGAGCAGCCTTTTGCACGAGGCGCTCACATCCCTCCTGCTTCCTCGCTGCAGCTGGCTTGCCAATCATGCAAACACCCTGCCCCCGCCCCGTCCCTTCCTTCCGCAGTGCAGCCTGGGAGCTGTAGTCTGCGCTGAGGCAGGAAGCGTGACCGGACCAGCTCCCGAGGCTCCGCAGGGCAGGTAAGTGTGCGCAGGGCCTCGGAGCGACTCGTGACCATGCAGCATTTTCGGCTTTAAGCCGAAAATTTAAAAAATGTGTGCATGGTCCACATCAGGCCCTCGAGCTGGGACTGCATCATGCAGCTCAAGGGGCCCTCTCGCTTTAGAAACGGCATGCAAAAAGGACGATGGCCAATAGATGTTTATATTCCTGATCCACTTAATCCTGATGATTTGTTGTTATTGTTACTTGCTGTCAAGTCAGATTTGACTTATGACAACCACATGAATGAGACACTAAGGCCATTTCCGCACACCAAAACTCTTCCGCGTTGTCTCGCTGCAGTCCCAGGCCCAGAAGGGAGTGTGTCAGCAAAGCTCCCTTCTGCACCCACTCGGTCCATGAGGAAGAGAACGCAATGGTGCCATGTCTTCTTTCCACAGCGCAGCCAGGCTTTTTCCATTGCTGCACTATGGAAGGAAGCATCGCCAATGCTCTTCTGCATCTTCCGCATGGCTAGAAATGATGGGAGGGTTGCGCAATTGCAGACACAAAATGGATTTTTCCCGTTTTGCAAAAACTGTGCAAGCGCAACACTCCACAACAGTGGGACCTCAACAACATCATGCAGAAGCACGACCTGCTGACCGCTGCCATCCTGTGGCAAAAACGCAATAGTGACATCATGTAGAAAGGGCCTAAGACAACCTGTCATCAACAGCCCTGTTCAGGTCCTGTAAACTTAGGGCTGTGGTTTCCTTGAGAAAGTCTAGCCACCAGTGACGTGGTCTTCCTCTTTTCCTACTGTCTCTCACATTATCGTCTTTCTTAATTGATGATACCCAATTCAGATTTTCCCCATCACATCCTAGGAAGACAACTGAACACAGATTTATAGCTGGACAGCTCTACAGAATTAGATGCAGCATAATGCAGGTAAGAAGAAATTACTATTGACTAGTTGACTGGCCTGTAATCAGATGTACAGCTTGACTTGCATAGGATTGTATTCCCCCTGTCATCATACATTCACAGGTTAGGAATCCCTCTTCCTTTGTCACTACTTTTAAAATTCATGTGGAGACAGTAGGGGGAAGAAGTTCAGGGAGCTGCAGGGCTGAGAAGGTCTCCTTGGAAGCATCTTTCCTCTTGCAGTTCAGACTATCCAATCTTGCCATTTTAGAGACTTGAAAGGAAATTTGTCATGTAACACACAGCTCTTCAGAAGTGAACCAAAGTGCTATTCAATAATCTTGTGCTTATTGATTTGATGTAGCTACTGATCTTTTCACTTTGTCCTTACATTTAGCATCTGAATTCTTTTCATTGCCTGCAAAGCACATGCACCATTGTCCTTTACAGACTCCCTACACTTTTTCTCTTTAGTTCTCAGCTAAAGAATGATATTGGCCATCCACCCAGCGAAGGAAATTTTACATTTTAAAGCTATGCCTCAGCAGAGACAATAAATGAAACATAACCACAGAACTGCTCATCAGCTTTGATGTGATTACATCTCCTACCACACTATGCCTAAAGAGAAGGAACAATCCAGTTGTAACTCCTACAGGCACACAAGATAGGCGGGGGGCGGAGGGAGAAATAAAGGGCAAAATATATGAACTCTAGCAGGATGTATATGAGATTTCCCACTAGTGTGGAAAACAGAACTGGAGCACTTGAAAAAGCTGTGTGACAGTGTAAAATTCAATTCATAGATGCTATATCCACAGCAGATATAAATTAACCTGTTTAGGGAGAGGTAGAGAGTACTTGCTACATAGCAGCTCTATTGAATAACACATTTGACTAAGTTTGAAACACCATAGATGGCACCATGTGTTTAATTCATCTCCTCAATAAAAACTCGATGGGTGCCATCTGCATTTAACAGTAGTTCATAAACTGCAGAATTAGTTTTGCTTTAATGGGTGCTCATTGTTCTCTTGATCACAAAAACAGGAAAAAATAAACACATCAGTAGTATACTATATCATCAAAGGGATAGCATCTTGATGATGCATTACAGCAGTATGTCACCAGGGAGACAGCCCTTTGATAATGTGCTACATTAAATATATCATCAAAGCACCATCATTCTGATGATAAAGTGCTGTACCAGCTGGTGGAAAACCTGATACAGTTGGGATTCTTTTAGGTAAACTTTGGAACAACATTCTCTCTAAGAAGAGAGGTTATGTGAGGTACTATGCTAGCTAAAAAATAATGTATGAATGAGAGAGAAAATGCAATGAGAGAAGAGCAAATGAGTATCAAAATATCCTGAAGGGGCTGATGGGATAACAATTCCTTAAAACAAGGAAAAGGAAATTGATAGTTGTTCAAATGTTAGACTCCAGTTCTCAACACCTCAGCTCTCTTGTTCAGTGGTGAGAGACGAGAGGATCAGTAGCTCAACATCTGGAGAGAAGTTTTCTACCCCTTCCTGGTTGAGAAGCAGCTGGAGTAGTAGAAAGCAGCTGATATAATGTTTAAAATTCAAATATAAAATCCAAAGAAAACACATCTACAGCTCAGTTCACAGGTAACAAACCATGTCTGGACTGAGGGGAACTGTAAACTGACAACATCCAGAGGGCCGTAAAGTCTCCCCTTCTGCTAGAGGTTCTAAGGCTGAGATCCTATATGGCACAAAATAGCATAATACAGCCACATGTGAACTGCAGGACAGTTGGCCATTCAAAACCTCTTGGGAGCTACTGCAGCTCTCCCATGGTCATTCTGTGGCTGGTGGGGAATGATAGGGAGATAAGAGAAGTGCCTAGCTATATCTCTATAGTCAGGCACAACATGATTAAATTATCCATTGAGGTCCACCAGGGTCTGGAGGTCTCAGCAGACGATGTCATCATTCTGCATCTGGCTATGGAGCCATAGCCAAATACATTTCTTACTTCCCTCCTCCATTCTCTCCACCAATCACAGAATGGCCATGGAAGGGCTGCAGTGGCTCAACAGTAAGTCAAGGGAGCTTTGGTTTCTGTGGAGTGTGTAAGGGAAATCCAAACTCTGCAACAACCAGAAAAAGACAGGCATATGTAAGGTGGACTTATGCCTGCATACACCACTAAGCGGATGCTGGCCTAGGACTGCAGTCATACACACACTTACTTGTGCTTAAGTTCTCTTGAACTCAATCAGACTTATTTCTGGGTAGTCATATACAACACTGTACTGCAAATAATTCAGTAGCCTTTCCTATTTTTACCCTCAGGATACCCTGTAGCTGCAATCTTATGAGGAAAAGAGGAAGAATAATTTCTGGAAGTGAATTCTGCACATCATCCAAAAGTTTCTGAGGAAAGACATGACAATTAACTAGTATTAAAACTCAGCACCATCCACAGTGCATGTATGCCCTTAATAAATTGTGAGTGTTAATCTCAGAACCAGTTTAAACCTCCCTAAATAGCACCTATTACCTTGTCAAAACTGTGTGCCCCAGCTCACTGTGCTATCATAAACATCTACAAATAACATATGTGTTAGTGTTAGGGAAGTATTCCTAAAGCTGAAATTCTATGGCCCTTTTCACACAGCATTTGCCATGCGAAAGAGCCCCTCGAGCATCGCGCGACTGCAAGGAGCGGCCCACACGGCGCACTCACAATTGCATGATGCTCCAGAGTCTGGCAGGTACCGATCGTGCACTTTTTCATTTTCAGCTGTGAGCCAAAAATGGTGCGCGATCGCGCATTGCTCCGAGGCCCTGTGCGCACTTGCCGTGCATGCGGAGCTCTGTAGCCATGGCGCTCGTGCTTCCTGCCCCAGTGCAACCTGGAAAACTCCCAGGCTGCATTGCGGAAGGAAGAGGAGGGGCTCTCGCGTGAGCAGGTGGCAGCTGTGGAGCTGAAGGAACCGGGACACGAGAGCCTCTCACTAGAGGCTGCTCGTGCGATCCCCGCACGAGTTGCGGAAAGGGCCTATGTCTTTTGATCGTATTAATTCTCCCAGTTTTCACCAGAAAGAAGAATACCATTTTGGTGTGTTCATGGCAATATTATTATTTCCATAAGTACCTTGGACTGAATCACATAAGTCACACATGATATGAATTATGCTGGGAATCTGGTTTAAACAATGAATTGGGGTACAGCCTAGTATAGTGATTTGAAGGTTGAACTACGACTCTGGAAGACCAGGGTTCAAATCCCCACTCTTCTATGAAACCCACTGGGTAACCGTGGGAAAGTCACAATCTCTCAGTCTTAGAGGAAGCCAGTGGCAAACTCTTCTAAATAAATCTTGCTAATAACACCCTGGGTCAGGGTCATTATAAGTCAGAGTCAATTTGAAGGCAGGTAACAACAACAACAACAATGCAGGAGTGTGCCGAACCACCAGACTTGTGGATACCTCTCCCCTTGCTCTGACTATTGCAGAGATCTAGTTGAGGCCTCTGGGAAGAATCAACACCATCAGCTGGTGCCACACAATTGCTTACCAATGTGGAAAACCCACAGCTGTATTTAGTTGAGGATGGACTTGGGGGCAGAGAAGAAAGACCTAAGCTAGGTGACTTACATGTCCCAGAATCTAGAACTAAAGGAAAGGGAAAGGGGATACATTGGTGGAAAAAGACAGGACAATCAAAAAGGAGGCTGGCATTGAGACAGAGAGAAAGAAAACAATACAGAAACAAACAGAACAGGGATGGGGACAGTACACTCAGGTGAAGAGGAAAAGTCTCGTGGAAGGAACACTGGCAAAAAGGAACAGGAATGGAAAGAATAAGAAAGTGAATGTGAGAAAGCAAAGAGATGATAAAAGGAAGAAGATAACAGTCAACAAAGGGTCAACAGAGAAGAGAAAGCAGATTCAAGCAAAATGATGAGCTTGACAAAGAGACAGAAATAATTCTTAGGTCATTTCTGCACAAGCCTGTTATAGTGCTATGATTCCACATTCAACATCCTATGGAATCCTGGGGTTTGCAGTTTCGGGAGGTGCCGGCCAGCCCCTCCCAAAACAGCAAGCCCCAGGATTCCATAGGATGTTGAAAATGAAATCATAGCACAATAACAGGCTCATGTGGAAATGCTTTTAGAACAGCTGAAAGATTAACAGGTAGGTAAACAGGTGGGAAAAATCCAACTTCAATCCTGAACAAGCAGGTGGCCCAAATTAGATCTAACTGGAAAGCTCCAAAGACTCATTGTTGTTGTTTTGTTGTTGTCCCACCTTCTTCCCAGGCTGGGACAAAAGGTGGCTTACAACAATTAAAAGAAACATAGCTAAAATATATATACCATTTACAAAGTTTAAAATATCATTAACATTTCCACAAAACTAAAGCCAGTTAAAAATATAGCTATTAAAAGAAATAAAACACAGATAGACAATACACAGCACAGATCTACAAGGCCCAGCCCCCTTGAGCATTCAGTGTTATAATTCAGCTGTTCCCCTTCCTTGCCCATTCCCCATCCCATTTTTGGCATTTCTCTTCATGAGTCTTAGCCAGATTGCTTGGTTAAAAGATTGCTTTGTAGACAGATCTCTAAAATCGGCCATAAGAAGAAGGTTCTGCTAAGAGAAGGGCATGTCTGCTGACCTAAGAGGCCTGTGCCTAATTCTAATCTTCTGCAGTTAGTCAGTGGTACGTTGTGGCTTCCGTGTAAGTGCAGTGATAAATCCACTCTGGGTTTTCATTCAGACTTTAAAGGAGACATCAGAAGTGCTGGACCTATTGAGGGATTGTCTTGTAAAAATAATTTGACTTTCTTAAGTATTTGCACATCCCTGGATGTTATCACCCTCCATCATCACCAGTCATTAAATATCTCTCATGAGGAATGGATGTTATCTGCCAATTTCCATTTCTTTCAGCTTTTCTTCCTGGCTCAGTTTGGGATTACTTTTGCAAAATACGTTGGCCCAAATCCTGTATCAAACACTTCAGTTAACTATACTTAACCAAGTAACCTCTCCTGGCCCAACCGTTCCCCCAAAACCTGACAGAAATTTCATTCACACACTCACCAGTTGGTAGCACAATGGATCTTCTTCTCCCCACACAGCTGATGCATGGTAAAGTAGGTTGAAGAGGGAAATGTAATCATGGTAATAGTGTCAAATTATCATGGCTAAGTAGCAATTGTGAATATGTAACCATTATGGATGGCTAAATCTAGATTACTGCTTTGTATTCATGCTTGCTACTTAGTCACAATTATGAGACTCTTACCATGATTGCAACTCCACACCAGACCTACTTTATCAGGCATTAGCTATAGGAGGACAAGGAGAACCATTCTGCTTCTGACTGGAGTACAGGGCTTCTGTCAGATTTGGCAGGGTGAGTCAGGCCAGGAGAGGTTACTTAAATAAGTGTACTTAGGCCATTTCCACACTAAACTGTTATAGTGCCATTATTTCACTTTCAACATCCTATGGAATCCTGAGGTTTGCAGTTTAGGAAGGAGCATTTAGAATTCTCAGCCAGAGAGCTCTTTGGCCTCAGTAAACTACAAACTCTGGAATGGCCTTAGTTAAAACAGTTAGACCTTATGCACTGGGTGCACTCCTTCCTTGAGACATCAGATCTTGGTACAGTCACATGTACCTTGATTACATCTCAGTTGGTCTACTGTAACACATTCTACATGGGACCACCTTTGAAGACTGTTCAGAAACTTGAGCAGGTTCAAGATGTGGCAGGCCAGAATGTTGACCAGGGCCATTTGAAGGGAGCATTTAACTCCACTGTTAAAACAGCTTCATTGGTTACCTGTTCATTTCCAGGCACAATTCAAAGTGCTAGTCATGACTTATGAAGCCCTATATAGCTTAAGTTTAGACTATTTGAAAGATCGTAACTCCCTAAACAAATTGCTAGAGTTTTAGGATCTGCAAGGGAAAGCTTTCTCTTGGTCCTGCTAACATCCCAGTCTTGGTTGGTAAGGACATAAGAGAGAGCCTTCTCAATGGCTCCTCCCACCCTTCTGCAGGAGGCTAGGCCAAGCCCCTCTGAGCTTTGCTTTTGCCAGCAGGTAAAAATGTTTCTGTTCAAGCAGGCTTTTAACATGGGAGCAGGAGATGTTTTTATTTTCATTAGGATGTCCTATTTATTTTTTAACTTTTGTGTGCTTTTATAATGATTTTATGCTATTTTATATGGTTGATTTTAAGTGTTTTAAAATGTTATTGTAAATGTTTATAACTGTTCTGGAAGCCACCTTGGGTCCCACTCTAGGAGATAGGTGGCATATAAATAAATACATAAATACAGACATGCAGACATAAATCTTAGTTAAGTATACTTAAGTATACTTAATTAAGACTACTAGGATTACTTAGTTAAGAAAAAAGTTTAGTTGTCTTTGTTGTGTGCCTTCAAATAATTTCTGACTTATGGCAACCCTAACATGGCAGGCAGAGGAAAATAAAAAAGATAAAAAGTCAGGTGAACTATCAGTGCAAGCAGATCAGTACTGAATGGTCACTTTCCTGCACTGAGTAAATCAGCACTTGGTAAATGCATCAATAAATAACTTCAAAGCGTCTGAAAATTGCTTCTGTGACATTGTAAAAAGATTGCCTGTCATTTAGTACATTGCAAGTGGCCAGAAAAGTCAAAATTGCCCACTCATCTCAGTACTTTGTTTTGTTATGGGGATACCAGACTGTTTAACTCGGCATTTAAGTATATGTATGCGCTAGAGGCTCTTGTTCGCTGCTCTTCTTGAAAATTCAGTTTGAATCATGGTAGTTTCTTCTTCTTTGCCCTCCTCCAAAGTTCAACAGCATCACCCGTCAGCTTCAATTAACTTTACAAACAATATGGCAAAACCTGAAAGATATTAAAATGGAAATTTCCAGGCACACCGTAGCATAGTTTGAAAAGAGAGACACTTTAATGATAGTAATCTCCTGCAATTTGGAGACTCACTCAGGCCAAAACAGAAACCTCCACCACAATCAATGAGTGGTGAGAAGAGATCAAGGTAAATTACATTTTCATATTGCATGGGCTGTTGGCGTGCTCTGAAGATGATAATAATCTGTGGTTCATGCATATCTTATCAGTCCCACTTTCCGATAGCACCAGTGTGCTAAGAGACAGGAGAATCTGATAAGAAGGAAGTTGTTGATCTGAAGTTGATCTGAAGTTGCACGACTGGTCTGTTGTGATAGACCATACACAATGACATGGGTGTATTAGTAAATGCTGAACTGCAAGCGTTCATCGTGGTAATACCCATAAGCCACAGCCCAAAATGACAATTTTGAAAAGGACAGGCAGTTGTGTTAACTTATATCAAGAAACCAATTGTAGATATTTTTCATCCCTACAGGAGAAAGAATTTCTATAAAGCTAATGGCCCATATAGGACCAAGCCACCTCAAAATACCTTGGATAATTCAAAGCAATACATTGTTGCTTGGAAAATTAACCTCCCCTCACATCAACAATGAGGATTGCAGGAGGGAACAGAGAAGCAAATGAGATCACTATCCCTGCAAAAAAAGTCACAACATTTCAAACCTGCAAGCGCTGGCTGCATTACACCACTGAACAATACATGGCTTGATTTAATGAGATGAGTCAGTTGGCATTACAGTTTTCCACTGTACAAAAGTAAAAAGGAAGTGAGCAGACCAGAAAATCTTAAGAGTCTTTTCTAGGTTCCCATCTAGATAAAAACCTGTTCACATAGCCCATCTCTTTATTACACATTCCTGTGATAACAAAGGGAGGAGAGACCTTTATTACATCCACTATTCTTATTCCTTAATTCCCTCAGTTTTAGCCAAGTTGTATAATTTTTATAGCTTTCTAAAAAAACAAACAGTTGCTAAGAAGTTGCTCACAAAAGCTGATGAGCTGCCCCTGGATAGCCGACAAGCACCATACAAAACAAAAACCCAGAAGAGAATATTGAAGATACAGACAGTGAGACATAGAAGACTCAATTCCTGGTGCCTTGCACTGAATTTTATCAATCATAATAAATTAACTCCATTTTTGGACCAAGTAGCTAGACAAAAGCTGGGACCTTGAAGAGACACTAGGATCACTGGAGACAAGAAAAAGAGTTTTTTCCCCTCATATATCTGGGGGGCTCAGACCGCTTTCTTCCTTATAAGTGAACAGCTACCATCTATTTTTAGAAGGTCAGTCATTTTAAAGAAAATACTATAGTAACAAGAGCAAAATCTCCCTATCCTCTGGCAGAGAACAGCTGGTTCCACGGACAGGCACAAAAATCCATTGCATCCCTTCATGCTAAAGTTCCTGGTAAAAAATCAGCTTCCTGCCTGTCACAAACATGGACATCTTTTTGGCTTATATATTTAAAAGGTATTGCAAAGAGATTATTTGTTCCTTTTGGCTGTGGCCCTTTCCACACGTGTATATAAAACGGATCAATGCGACCTCTAATGGAGGTCTTCCACACCTTGTGGTGCGTTTGATCGCATTTATTTTTTTGTTTCCACACGTGAATCCGCATAGGCACGGTCCGAACTGGCTTTGCGAGCACTTTTTAAAAACCTTGAAAAATGTGGTTTTTTTCCCGAGATGCGGGTTTGTGCGCACCTGCGGACGTGTGTGGAAGCGCAGATACGCACTGATTCGCCCAAAGAGCTGGGCGGCGCCATTTTGTTTTCCTCGGTAAGCAGTGAAGAACAGAAAAAAAGAGGGAGGATTCTAGGTATGTGGGTTCTTTCACTTATTTATATTTATTTATCATTTTAGAACATTCAAGGTACACACGTGTGCAGTGACGCACGGAGCCATTTTTTAAAAAAAACGTCCAATCACGGACGAAGGGGGCGTGGTTAGGAAGCGAGCGGGAGATTAAATCTGATTACAGTGTGGATCTGCAGACACACGCTAGTGCGGAACACGCTAGAGCTGTGTGGAACGTTAAAAAATATAATGCGCCATTGCGCAGATACAAATAAAACCGGCCAGAACCGTCCCTACGCGATTTCGCGACCACGTGTGGAAAAGGCCTGTGTCTGCTCTGCTCTATCAGGTTTGGAAGCTGAAGACAATTCTTTTTTCTCAAGCCCTTAGCTGCAATGCTCAATTTACAGATATTAGACACCTAATTTAATTCTCCCAAGGACAAGTACTTTCACTGAAACAGACTCAGTGGGCTGGGTCTGTTTCATAGGACTCTGTACACACCTTAAGCAGGAGTTTACCTAAGAGGTGGGAGCAAAATGTGGGCATTACCCCCATAATAAGAATTCTGCCCCCCCCCGTTTTTTAGCACTGCAACAATCTACAACTTCAGCTGAGCATTCAGAGATAGAGTTTGGGCACCTCAAGAAAAAGAGCAGGTAAAGTTACAAAAGGTACAAGAACACCATGATGATAGAAATCTGGAACAGAAGAAAAATGTCATCGGGGCTGGACAGAATTCTTATTTGTGGAGCAATGTTTCCCCATTTTGTCCCCCATAACTATACCCCAATCTTCAGCAAAATACAAATAGGCTGAAATTGGTGGACTTTGGTATCTTGATTGCAATCAGTTAAAAGGCTTACCAGAGCTTTGAACTTTGTGAAAATTAACATAGCATCTTACTCATTATGCATTACTTTACAAGCAACAGGCTTTTAACATGTTGTTTTAGCACTCTTTTTTCTTTTACAAATACACATTTAAAAATAGAAAAATGGGCTAAAATAAGCAACCTTCCCCAAAATCACTATCCAAAAAGCCACCTTTTAAAAATTGAAAAAAAGTTATAACAGAGTTATGTATTAGAGGTAACATTAATTATAACTCATGATTTCCAGTCTCTGAGACTTGATGAGAATTACTACATCTCATCTTATGCATTCTGATACCAAGTTCAAAACCATCCTGTGTTAAAGTATTGGAGATACAGATGGAGAGCTTTTCATTGCATTTCTTCTTAAACCAGTCTTCTCCTCATCTCTACACATCTCTGGACAACTGTGGATCAGCAATCTCTTTTTGCAAATCTTGTACATACCTCTGAATAGAATAATTCTCTGGCAGCTCTCAAAAAGGTACATGGATATCCCAATCTAGTGTCACTGCACAGGTGTTGCTATCAGTATTTCATTTTCATTTCCTTGCTAGTGGAGCAGGTCTTACGATCAGCCTGCCAGCTGATATGAAAATAATACATTGCCCTAAGAAACTATTTGAAGAAGAAAAAACTTCGTAGTTCTAGCCATGATTGATGATGGTGGTGGTGGTGATTGACAATGATGGTGATAATCATGATCATTGATCATGATGATTAAATGGACTTTTCTAACTACAAAGCACAATTCGGAGGGGCTAACAATAAGGAAGAATTTTAAATATGGGCAAAGGTCCTCGCTTGGTTTATCTGTAGGCAATCACTGCAGCATGGCTATAGAATTTTTAAATGTTTGTCTTCGAAAGAAAGACAAATGTTACCCTTTGTTTGTTGCACAGTCACCATTACCCCAGTGATTGCCTTGTCTGCTATGAGGCAGGAATGTAAATAATATTCATAAGTTATCTAACCACTGACAAAGAGAAGGTGTCTCAATTTGTCTTGACACATTCTTCATGCATTTTCAGATGCTTATTTCCCTTTCAGATTTTTTTCTGAAGTACATCTTCTGGCCTTATCCCCCAAACCCACCTTAACCAGCAACTGAACTGCACTGAAGAAAAGAAATCTTGTTAGATGGCAATTAGGGATCAAAGAGCCCCTCCCACCAGCGAGGCTGTGATGATCAGAAGTAAGATAATTCATAGCCTCACCATAGCATAATTCATAGCCTCACTAACAGCCTTGCTTACTGGCAGGAGTGAGCTGGAAATGGCATCCCCCTTGCACCCCGATTGCCAGCTGAACAGACCACTTTTGCATGATGCAGCTGCTGGCTGTTATGGTGGGTTGCGGGGGCATTTAAATCATGGCAATAATTCCATGATCATCACCACATAGTGTCATGAATTTAGAGCAGGTACAAATCCAGCAGTTACAAATGGATAGTCTTCCTGCGTGCAACCAGGGCATGTAGACAGGATTCTTGGAGATATGAAAGCCATCACTTGTGTTTGAGAATCTTACCCGTCCTGGCTTATTATAATGCTAGAAGGGGACTGGCTGAGTGGGAAGAAAGAGTGATTAATGCCTTGCTAAAACATGGCAGAGTTCCAGCTTGCCTGCAGGAGGTTGTTAAAATATTAAAAATTAAATATTTTTGGTAATAAAGCCATCTCTCGACCCCACCATTCTAGATCATTATTGGTTAGTCTCTAACATTCCATTTTAGTCATGTGGTGCCCTCTCAGCTCCAGGGCTTTTCTGGATGATAGGGATTATTTTCAGGTTTGGTTATGGGACAGAGGCAGTGTTGGTTGCCTTGATGGATGACCTATGCATGGACCCAGATAAGAGGAGTATGTCCCTGTTGGTTCTGCTGGACCTTTTGGAGACTTTTGATACCATTGACCATGGTATCCTTGTGGATCACCTTGCTGGGATGGGACTTGGGGGGACTGTCTTACACTGGCTTTGTTCCTTCTTAGAGGGGCAAATCCAAAAGGTGGTTCTTGGGGATTTCTGTTTGGACCCTTAGCCACTGGCCTGTGGATTCCCTCAGCACTCAGTTCTGTTCCCCACGTTATTTAACATATAGATGAAACTGCCAGGAGAGGTTGTCGAGAGTTGCGGACTTTGGTGCCATCAGTATGCAGATGACACCCAGCTTTATTCCTTTCCACCACAAGCCAAGGAAACTGTTTTGTCATCAATTGACTGGATGAGAGCAAACAAATTGAGGTTTAATCCATACAGGATGGAGGTACTCCTGGTCAGTTGAAAGGTAGATCTAGGGATAAGGATTCAGCCTGTGCAGGATGTGATTACACTCTCCCTGAAGATCCAGGTTGACACATTGGATGTGCTCCTGGATTCAACTCTGAGTCTGGAAGTTCGGGTTTCAGCAGTGGCTAGGAGTACATTTGCACAGTTAAGGCTTGGGTATCAGCTACACCCATTCCTTGAGACATCTGATCTGACCACAGTGACACATGCCTTAATTAGATCCCCGTTGAATTACTGTAACACATGTAACATTGGGCTTCCTTTTAAGACTGTCTGGAAACTTCAACTGGCCCAAAATGCAGCAGCCAGATTGCTAACTGGGACTGGCTACAGGTCTGTTTCTGGGCACACTTCAAAGTGGTGAACCTATATAGGTTTTGTTACCCTGATTTCTGGGGGTCCCATGAGGGACACCTAAGTGCGCTCCAAATTACAAAGTTGGGAATTAGTCAAAAGAGCACAAGCTAGCAATACGAGAGGCAGGGCAATGGAGTGAGATCTTTTACCCAACGTCTACGGGGTCAGACCGAGTCAGGGAGAAACAGAAGTAAATAATAATTGTTGTTTTTATTAAAATACAGCCAAACAAGTGTATGCAACACACTCACACAGAGAACTATAGAAATAAAGGTTGGAGTTGGATAGAGGGATTTTTAGAGGAGGTTTCGGTATGGGAAATACTACACCTGTCCTGAAGCCTGGGTAGTCAGAAGAAGAAGTTCGTGGAAATGGAGTTTCTCAGCACGTGGAGCTGAGGGGAAGGCTCGCCAAACGAAGCGGCAGCAAGTCGGGATGGAAGCCAGGAGCAATCCGAGGAAGTGCTCAAAGTCAGGGGTTCTTATAGGGGAAAATGTGGCCACAGGCTAGTCCATTCTCAGGGATAACAATGAGTTTTGGGCTGGAGACAAAGCCTCCGAAAGGTCAGAGTTTTACATGATTGAGTTAAGACCGAATTGTCAATAAAGTAGCCAGTATGCAAATGCGGAGTGCTTGACAGATGAGTATTCGGCTTGTCAAGCTGCCTGCTCGGGGCAGGGAGTTCTTTGTAAGTAGCATGCATACATAATGTGGTACTTGCCTTGAGGTCTCCTGAAGCGGCGGGTCGGCTATTTCTGGCCTGTCTGTATTTGTTTGGAATATTACAGTGATTAGCAGTCATGCCTGTATGCGAGCTTGTCTGGGGGCCTCGCAAGCATGTGGAGGAAAAAGGGGTATAGAAGGCCAAATTATTGATATCAAAGTGATATCTAATATCCCACAAGTCCGGGCTAGAAACTACAGTAACAGTTTGAACCTAAATAGCCCTATCGAGGCCAGGTATACGATATTTGAAGGACCACATTTTCTCTTATGAACCAGCCCATGCTTTGAGATCTGATGGGGGAGGGGCCATTCTCTCTGTCCCACCACCCTCACAGGTGATGGGAATGTAGAGAGGAGTTTGACCTCTGATTGGCAGCAGTTCTCAAAGGTTTTAGGCAGGCCTGGTATTTCCATTAAAGTACTAACTACCTTCCAGGAGAAGTTAGACTGGCACCCCCTCCCTACTTTCTTTCAACAGAAAAATAAAGACGTTTCTATTCTGAAAGGATTTGATGAGTGACTATGCAAGGCCCGACATACACAAAGCACTGGATATTGCTAATTGTGCTGGTGTGTGTGTGCGTTTAATGAAATATATTTTAATCGAGTTTTTTTCATTGTTTAATCTTGTTTTAATTTTTCTTAATATTTTGGATTTTTAATATCTCTTTTTAATTGTTGCAAGCCACTCTGAGACCTAATCTGGGAAAAGGCAGGATAGAAATTATTATTGTTGTTGTTGTTGTTATTATTATTATTATTATTATTATTAGCAATATCAACTGTAGGTTTTGAATCCATGACTGTAACAGAAAATGCCAGCTGCTGTGTTTTTCATAAAATACAATATATTTGCACAAATTGTAGTATTTAACTGAAATACTATGCCTTTTTCATAAAGCCATTGTATTTTGCACAAAATATCTCTTTTGGAAGGAGTAAAATTTTCATTATAAATCATAAAATGCAAAATGCACAAAATTATTTTGATTTCACCCAGTGCGGAAAAGAACTGTTACTTTTTTTCAGCTTTACATGTTAGAATGAAATCAGCAGTGTTTTGCAATTCCACTTTGATACCACAGAAAGATCCCAAGGAATCATTTTGCAAAAGAGTTAAGGCTAATTATTCAACACTGACACTTAGCAAGAAATTAAATTTAGCTTAGCACAGGGAAACAATTCTCTCAAGGGCCAAGGTAAAATTATAGGCTTCTAAGGATGCTTATAGTTAAGAGATTTAGGAGGCATGGTTGATAAAGTTAACAGGGCCAAAGAAGGAAGGAAAAGGAAGGAAATTTGCACTCAGTCAGTTCACCGGCTTATTTTGATAATACTGCCCGTTTCCCCTGTTATTAATTCGTCTACAGCAATATGCTAAAACCGAGGGAGATTGCTGCTTAAATAAGGCCAATTAGTATATGTAACAGAGACAAGCAAATTGTTTCAAGTCACTTTCTTCCAAGCACTACCCAAATGATTTTTAAATAACGGTGATCTAAAGGTGCTTTAAACGGCTTCAATGAGTAATCCATCTCCCACTAAAATTCATAGTAAACTCCTTTTGCTTTCTCTCACAACAGCATTGCTACCATAAATCTTACATTTATTGACCACATACATGTGCATCACATCACGACTGAAACATCAACAAATGACTTTATGAAGGAAGGAGCTGTGACTGATTTAGCATTCCAAGATAACAGGAAGATGCCTTATACTGAGTCAAACCTGTGGCTGATCTAGCCCAGTAAAGTCAGCTCTGATTGGTAGCAGCTTGTCAGAGTTTTAGGTAGGCCTGGTATTTCCATGAAAGTACTAACCAGGCCCATTCAGTTTCTGAAATCAGGTACAATCAAATATCCCCGGGATGCTATGGTGGTAGCAATAAAGCAAGAAGGCACAATGCACTTTTTTCAGGGGAGGTATTTCACATCTTCAGACGCTGAGAAACAATCAGTGACAACTCCAGTAGGACTGATAGTTTTGCTTTACCTTAAATTGATGAGATTGTCACCCTCAAAGAAGCTGATCAGTCGTTTTGCATATTATCGTATATTTCTGTTTTAAAAAAAACACCAAAAGCATCTTTTATTTTGATCCATTAAAAATATAATTTCTTTTTGTCTCAAATGAGACACAAATGACATAATCAGCATGGTTTGTTGCTGATTCAGGAGAATGCTGAGATAGGGATTTTGCATACTGCCTTCAGGTTCTGGCACAGCACAGCAGATCAAGTATCTCTGTTTCAAATGCTCCTCCTCTTTAATAATAATGCTGATTTCTGAAGAATTCATTTCCCAGCTGATAGAACAGTCGAACTATTTCAGGAAAAAATCTATTTATTATTCCCCACATAACCCAAGCACAACAATGAGCTTAATCCACAAATGTTTTACTCCAGTAGAAAGCTCAAACATACACCTACACATACAGGAGAAAGAGGAAGCAATTGAGCTCTGGCAAACTCTTGAAGATAGAAAGTATATCCATACAAAAATCCGACCTATTTCTCACTCCCCACATAGAAATACTGTACAGAAAAGTGTTGTACTGGAAGTGTTGGTGGCAATTATACAACACTAGTCTCTGACTCCTAGGTTTGTGAGGAGTCAGCAGTCTACCTCTGGCCCTTTCCGCACCAGGCAATTAGAACAAGGCAGTGCATCCTCTCACGTAGGTCATCTGCACCTTGGAGCGGACTAGGAGCAGACTACTTACCGGAGATCCACACCTCAGTCCACTCCAAAATTACCCCAAGTGGTCCTCCAGCATGTTTTCTAGAGACCACAAAAAAAAGGTCTTTATTTTCGTGGAACGTGCCATTGCGTTCCTGCTCCCTTGTGCAGATTTGCAGGCTCGCACCAATGTGAGCCTGTGATCTGCAGAGGGCGGGCTTTAGTCGTGGCAAGCTTCAGCAGTTGGTCAGGATCCACAACCAACTGGAAGCCTCCATTTTGGAAGCCGAAGCACCATTTTGGAAGCTGGAAGCCGCCGTTTTGGAAGCCGGAAGCCGCCATTTTGGAAGCTGGAAGCCGCCATTTTGGGAGCTGGAGCAGTGTGGATCTACAGACCTTGCTCTGCTCTGATTCACCCTGGACCTAGGAGGAGCCCTGTAGAAGGGCTTCAGGAACAGTCCGCATTGCTTCGGATCCCAGAAGAAGCGGTAGGTAACAGCACGGAGCGATTCCCTCGCCTCATGCGGAAAGGGCCTCTGTTTCTGTCCTAGATCTTGTTGTTGATCCTGACTAGAGTAGATCTATGAAATCAATTCAGTTCATCTATGTGTTGACTCACCATTCAAGAGTTCATTCAATGGGTCTATTGTAGTTGGGACTAACCAATAGGATGCCAGCCTCTGTTTTTGTGTACATGCCTAGTGACATCATTCTAGCACAGGGAAAGGGATTTTGTTGATCAGTCCTTAAAAATTTTGATATAGAACAGAACTGGACCAAGTTTTGTCTTTTTTTTTCCCCTTTCAAATAAAGTGAGGCTGGAGAAAAAAGAGGGAAGGGAGCCACATTTGTAAAGAGGCAGGAAAAAAATTATACAGAATTCAATGGGAATTTTGGGAACAGTGGCAAAACTAGCTTTTTGTGTGGGTTATTTGTGGCAGGGGAGTAAAAGTGCAAAAGAGGCATAATTTGTAAAGAATTCCTTAAAATGTCATTGAAACCCATTTTTGCCTACAAAAAGTAGTGAGAAAAAGTAATGTATGAATGTTAACTTGTTACACAAAGCAAGTGACTATACAACCAGTTATATTCTTTTGCAAGAGGAATATTATTAGCCATTCCCTCTTACCCCCACCCCAAGTGTTACTTGTGACAAATTAATTCTAAACTCTAGTGATAATCACCATAATATAATCCTCAAGGATTTTATACCTGAGATATCAATGAGAGACTGATGGTCAAAGATCCACAGTTTGCTTCCCTTCCTACAAGTTAAACGGAGCAACAGATAACTGTGGATTCATATTGAAATGTGCATAGGGGAGTTCACTTGCAGGGAGCCATCCAAATTTCTAAAATGATGCCTTGGGAAAGGTCCTTTTTAAAAGCTCCTGCAATTGCACTGTGCCTATGTAAGACAAAGAAGAAGAAGAAGAAGAAGAAGAAGAAGAAGAAGAAGAAGAAAGAAGAACAACAACAACAACAACAACAACAACAACAACACACAAAAACGCAAACTTTTACAACAAACACCCTTTTCACCAAAGCATAGAACATAAACATATATAGTCAAGGACACTATAGCACTATAGCAACTTATGGAATGAAATTCCCAACACCTCATTTCAGCACCTTCAACATAACTCAGTGGCTTAAGCCAGTGAACCAAAGAGGAAAGTCTTCAACCCTTTATGAAAATGGCTATGGTCCTCCTCTAGATGGAGGTCCAAAGGAAGACCATTCCACAAATGCAAAGCCAGATGTTGAAAGGCTCACAGCTTTGACAGGGCTGTGAGTGTTGATGGAACAGATAGTAATCCTTTGCCTTTTTCCTGGGTGTAACATACTATACTAGCTGAACTATGAGGTACTGAGTGAGGTAATAACACAAAGGCCCTTTCCACATGGGGGTTTAGAACGGTGTAGAGCGACCTCTGACAGAGGTCGTCTGCACCGTAAAGTGGATTGGGGCAGACTACTTTTGCGTAGTTCCATACCCCAATCCACACTAGGGTGCCCGGAAGTGGCGGCGCTGTGTGCTTTTTAAAAACCACTTTTCAAGTAGTTTTTAAAAACCCAAAACGTGCAGCCCCGTGCAGCCCCGTTGCAACGCCTGGTGTGGATTTGCAGGTGCGCGCAAGGGCATGCCTGCAGATCTGCCGGGGGGGACTTTCCGGCTAGCGAGTTTCTCCGGTTGGTGGAGAGCCTCCGCCAGTCGTAAGCTGCCATTTGGGCCCCGCAGGACGCCACAGGACGTCGAGGATTGTGAAGCAGCGAAAACGCGCTGCTCCATGTGGCAACGGACTCAGGTAAGCTCCGTTTCAGTGTGGTTTCCCCCGTTTCCTCACCCGCAGGTGGAAAGGGCCAAAGCCTTGTATGTCAGAACCAAAAGTTTGAAACAGACCCCCATACACACACACACACACACACACTGCTTTCAGAGCTGCCTTTAACTGTTCAAACAAGCATGATGGGAGATCTAATCATATATCTTCCAGTGATATGCCTGATTTGGGTCTAATCTGCCAAAAAGCAGTATTTGGTAAGCTAATCTATCCAGCTCAGATGTGGGCACCCAAGACATATTTATTTCATCATGCTCTTAAAAAAAAAAAAAAGCTCTCCAATATGATAAATAAATTGAAAGTAGCATAAAATACAGGCAAATATCAACAAATTCATAATTGGTATAATAAACAAGCAATAGCTACATTTACATACATACATACATACATACATACACATATATTGCATGCATCCTTTTTTATGTAAAAAAAAAAACCTAGGTCTGAATTTCACCAACATTTTTCTGCATTTTATTTTTTTTTCCATTTATTTATTAAAAGATAAATTAATACATTTCAAAAACAAAATCATAAGTCTATAAATTTTTCAGATTTTTAAACTAAACAGAACGCTTAACTTGTATATATATATCCTAATATTTATCACAATCCTATCCTTCCTCCCTCCCCTTGTTAGATCAACTTTTATCGATTTTATTTCTATATTGTTATCCCTAATAAAATGCACGCAAAAAACAAAATCAAATATCACCATTGCCTCTACCTTTAGTTAGATTAGTGTAACCGTATTCTTCCCTCTTATCTTAACATTATATTATTTCAAACCATCTATTTATTATTCTTCACTCTGACAGATCTTTCCCAAAATGTTTTTTTTTTCACCTCCAATCATTAGCTTTCTCTCCGCTCTTTTCTCCTCTTAATCTACAAGTGAGGTCATCAAGTATGACATATTCCTAAACCCTTTTCTGTGCCCATTCTTCCACAGATGGTGTTTCCTGAGTTTTCCAATATTTAGCATACAATATTCTGGCCGCAGTAATCATATATAAAATCATTGCCTCATGATTTTTGTACTTTTTATCTACTTGATGCAGCATATTGAGTAAAAAGATTTCAGGCGTAATTGGGATTTCTATCTGTAGTGTGTCCATCATCATTTTATGTACTTTTTTCCAGTAATTTTTTGCTTTAGGGCATTGCCACCACATATGAAAAAAAGTCCCATTTTCCTGCTTACACTTCCAACACTTCTTGTTTTCAACTTATATATATTTCCCAGCTTCACAGGGTCTAAATACCATCTATGCAGCATTTTTAAATGATTTTCTTTGAGATTTTGTGCACATGTAAACTTCTGTGTGTTTATCCAACTTTTTTCCAATACGCCAATTCAATTGGATGCCCAATATTTTGAGCCCAGCTTATCATAGTCTCCTTAATTATCTCTGTTTCAACTTCTCTGTCTAATAAAAATTTATAAAAATGAGATGTTAAATGTTCCTTTTTTTCAAAAATTATTTTTTCCCAATCAGTAAGGTGAGTATTTGCTTCAATTCCTTCTAATTTAATGTCCATTTTAAATCTTTCTTTTAACTGCAGGTGGAGAAACCATTGACATTCCTTCCCTTCTTCCGCTAACTCCTCTCTTGTTTTAATTCGTAGTCCAACAGTCGGATCCTTCACAGTTAAATCTTTATAAGTAAGCCATCTACCTGTCAAGTCCTTCCCCTTCATCAGTGCCTCTTGCGGAGAGACCCATAGCGGTAATCTCGAGTATAATTTTCGTTTCCAGGTCCTCCAGATCTCAAATAAGGGTCTTCTGACATAATGATTCAGGAAATCTTTGTCCACTTTCGTCTTATTGTACCAGAGGTAGGCATGCCATTGAACCGCAAATCTGCGCCCTCGACATTCAGTATTCTCTCGTTTTTCAACTCAATCCAATCTTTCAACCACAACATTCCATTAGCCAGGAAATATAATTTCAAATCTGGTACATTGCAGCCTCCTCTTTCTTTCTTATCAATCAATATCTTCCACTTAATTCTAGGCTTTTTCCCAGCCCATATGAACTGTGATAGATCCTTCTTCCAATCCTGAAAGCATCTTTTATTTATAATGATAGGAATATTCTGAAATAGATAGTTCATCTTAGGCAGAACCATCATTTTGACTGTTGAAATCCTGCCCAAAAGTGATATATTTAAACTTGACCAATTTTGCAAATCCTTTTTTATCTCTCTCCATTTTACTAAGTAATTATTTTCAAATAGCCCATTGTTCTGTTTAGTAATGACTGTTCCCAAATACGTAATCTTCTTCTCTTCCTTAAAGCCAGATTGTTGTTCTAAAGCCTTGATTTCTTCCTTTCGCATATTTTTAGTTAACATCTTCGTCTTTCTCTGTTAATTTTAAATCCAGCTAATTCTCCGAATTCATTACAGACTTCTAATAATTTTGTTAAACCAATTTCAGGTTCTTCTAAAAAAATCACTAAATCATCCGCATACGCCAAGAGTTTATATTCGCTTCCCTTTATTTTGACGCCTTTTATTATCTTTTCCGATTTTATTTTTTTAGAAGAACCTCTAAAGCCATTATAAATAAAAGAGGAGAGAGTGGACATCCTTGACGTGCCCCTTTTTTTAATCTCAAAAGGATCTGTCTTATCGCCATTTATCAACAGTTGGGCCTTACAATTCGTATATATTTGTCTAATCCACGTGGTAAACTTCTGCCACAGTTCATTTTCTTTAATAACGTAAATAGAAATTCATGAGTCACGTTATCAAACGCCTTTTCCGCATCTACAAAGATCATCATACTTTTTTTCGTTATGTTTCTCATAGTATTCTAACATGTTAATTACCACTCTGATATTATCTCTGATGTACCTCTTTGGTAAAAAACCATTTTGATCTTCATGTATCAGAACTTGCAAGATCGATTTCAGTCTTTCTGCGATTATACTTGTAAAGATTTTGTAATCTATATTAAGTAATGATATAGGCCGATAATTACTTGGATCTAGTGGGTCCTTTCCTTCTTTTAAAATCAATGTTATATTTGTCTCATTCCAAGAGTCCGGTTTCCCATTAATCATCATTTCATTAAACATTTTTCGCATGGGCTCTCTTAATTCTTCATGTAGCTCCTTGTAATATAATCCAGTGAACCCATCTGGGCCTGGAGCTTTGCCCACTTTTATTTTCTTTATTGCATTGAGGACTTCCATACACGTTATGTCCGCATTCAAAGAATTTTTTTGATCTTCCGTTAACTCTATCAAATCTTGTTTATCTAAATATTCTTCGATCTCTTTCGACATATTACTCTTCATCTTTTTTTGATAGAGTTTCCTGTAGTATTTTCTAAAAGTATCCATTATTGTTTTTTGATCTGAGTAAATCTCCTTGCCTTTTCTTACTTGTAAAATTAAATTTCTCTCTCTTCTTTTCCTCAGCCTATAGGACAACCACTTCCCAGGCTTATTGGCACTTTCAAACTGTCATTGTTTCAGTGTCCTAAGCTTCTTCTCTATCTCCACCAGATTCTCCTCCTGTAATTCAACTTGAACTTTTCTAATCATCCTCCTCAGTTTTTTATTCTCCGGGTCTCTCCTTAATTCTGCTTCTTTCTGTTTAAGCTCCAATTCCAGATTCTTTCTTTTCTCCTCTCTCTTCTTCCTCCACTCTGTATTCCATTTTATCATTAATCCCCGCATAACTGCTTTTCCAGCATCCCAGACAGTCTTTGCAGAGATTCCATCTTTGTCATTCTCCTGGAAATATAATCTCAGTTCTTCTTTTGCTTTTTGTAAATATTCAGTGTTTCTTAACAAAAATTCATTAATTCGCCAATTTGAATATTTACTTTTCTTTTTTTTTTTTAATTCTAGTTGAATAGGATTATGATCTGAGATAACTCTCGGCAAAATTTCCATATTCTTAACCAAAGAATGCATCTCTTTCGATATCAGAAACATATCTATTCGTGACATAGTTTGGTGACTGTCTGAGTAAAATGTGAATCCACCTGTCTTATACCTATTTCTCCATACATCCAAGAGGGAAAGATCTTCTGTCAATTTGAAAAAGGATTTCGGTAATTTCCCTTGTTTCTTTTTTCCTTTTAAGTTCGTAGTTCTATCTATTCTGATCCCAGACTCCATTCATATCTCCCATCACCAGAACACCTTCCTGATCTTTATCAACAAGGTACTTATGGATTTCTTCTGCAATTTTTTCGTAAAATTTGCTTTTATTATCCAAGGGGGCATATACGCCAACTATTATCACCTTTTGCTCCAATAATTGAACTTGCACCCCTAGATAATGTCCTTCTTTGTCGCAAAATGCTTCTTGTGTGGGGTATTTTGTGTTAACATAAATTGCACCCCTCTTTTCTTTTTCTCAAAGGCGGAAACATAACATTTGCCCAATTTAGGATTTTTTAAATATTTAACATCACTGTCTTTGATCTTTGTCTCCTGGAGGCAGATAATATCAGCTTTCTCTTTTTCTAAATAGTGAAAAACTTGTCTCAATTTGTAGTTAGAATTAAGGCCTTTTACATTCCAAGAAATGCACTTCAGGGCCATCTTTTCAGTCTTCTTCTTCTGCTAACTTATCCGCACTCTCCAGACTTTGTTGTTCTAACTCAAGTTCTTCCACTTGCTTCTCCGTATCTACTGTTTCTTCTTCCGATCTTCCTTGTTTTCTTACTTGTTCTTGTCCCTTTTTAAAGTCTCTGATCTCTTCAAGTACTTCGTTTGCCTGTTCAGGTGTCGTACACTTAAATCTTTTATAATTAAACGTGGACAAGCCTTCCGTCCTTTCCCATTTATATCTGATATTTTTCTTTTGTAGCCAAGTCGTTAAATTCCTGTATTCCTGTCTTCTTTTCAGGATTTGAAAGGGAATATCTTTAAATATTTTCAATTCCGCCCCTTCCACAACGAATTTTTCTTCGTAATTTCTTTGTATAATCCTCTCTTTCATCCTCGTTCTCGTGAAACAAATTAAGATATCTCTCGGCCAGTTCTTGTCTCTCGCCATCTTTGAACTTATCCGGAACATTTTATCAATTTCTTGCTCCATAGCCTCTTCTGAAATCTCCATATACACAGCCAATTCTGGAATAAGACATTCATAAATGCTCTCTCCAGATCTTTCCTCCAAACCCCGCACCTTAAGGCATCTGTCTCTGTATCTCATTTCCTGGATCTCAATGTCTTTCTCTTGCCTTTTTAGGCCTTCTTTTATTTCCTTCTTGCCTGATTCTACCTGATTAATTCTGTCTTCATTTTGTCTAACTTCCGTCTGTATCGACTTTATTTCTTTATTCATCTTCTCCATTCTTTTATTCATTCCTTCCATCTCTCTTTTTATGTCCATTTTGATTTCAGCCCTAGTATCCTTTAATTCCTGTCTTATTTCTTCTTTAAGTCTCTCAATTCTTCTAGTATTTTTTCAATTCCCCCCATCTGTGAAGACTGTTCCAGTGAGGGTCGTCTCTCCAATATCAACTGTGATTGAGTAGTTTTTTTCTTGTGGCCATCTTATATCAGCTTATATCCACTATTTAATATTTTACAATACAGTAATTCTTAAATATATTTTATAAATATATTCCTAGTAATTTTTATCAACAAAATCAATGTTTCACTAACTTCCCAACTACTATTCAATTGTTCAAATAGTACAAACCAATCCTAAATAATTCTAATCACATTAACTAATTCTACTAAATTCCAAATCAAAATTAATTTAAATCATTAACACAATGCTTTGAGTCAGATTTAGAATAACCCCTTCCCAATAGTTGAGATGTTTCACTTGATAATCTTTGATAACTAATCAAAAAACCTTCCTAAACATAAATGAATTCAGTCCAAAATTATATCCAGTTCCTACTTCAAACAGACAAGAGATATTTATCTTAAATTACAGATCTTATCCTTAATCAATATATCAGTATATATATCAGTATATTCCAATATATCAATTTCAGTTATCAATATAATACTAACAATATATATATATCTTGGCCTACTAAACAGTAATTAAATTAATAAAATTTACCACCAGAGGGAGCCCTTTAACAGTTTGTCCTAGCTCCAAATGTCTGCATAGTAGAGAACAGCTGAGCAATCAAGAAAGTAAAAAAAATAGTAAAACAGAAGAGAAAGTTCTTATGTTACCTAGCAACAAGTTTTGTTTATCTTCATTCAAGGTCAGCTTCTTAAACTCAGCTGCTAACCCTATATCTCCAGTCTCAAGGACATTGAATTGCTCTCCCACAGTTCTATTTATATATCTTATATATTTTTTTATTTGATAATTATTCCACAATTATTACCGTTATCTCCCCCCATCCCAAGCTTAAATAATAAATCTTCTATATTAAATAGTAATATAATAATATAATAACAATTCTATATTAATATACAGATTTCTTAATTGTCAGCATACTTAACAATCAAAGAATTTCGTCCTCTCTTCAGTCCTCACCAGTCTTCTCCCAAAATTGTTCAGAAAACGGGAAAAAAAAAAAAAACCTCAGTCCCCTCAGTTCCTTCCACCTCCGACTTTCCTGCTTTCACACCACTCAAAGTCCTCTCCCAAAGCCGCTCAGAATCTCAGTCCGTTCGCCTCTTTCCACCTCCGACTTTCCAGCGTCCACTCCTCTCTGATCTTCTCTCAGAGCCGCTCAAAATCTCAGTCCGTTCGCCTCTTTTCCCCCTCCGACTTTCCAACGTCCACTCTTCTCCGCTCCTCTCTCAAAGTCACTCAAAAACTCAGTTCGTTTGCCTCTATCCACCTCCAACTTTCCAGCATCCACTCCTCTCTGACCCTCTCTTAAATCCGCTCAAAAATCACAGTCCGTTCGCCTCTATCTCCGACTTTCCAGCGTCCACTCCTCTCCTCACCTCTTTCCACCTCCCTCCGTCACTTCCAGCTTTCCTCCATTATCTCCAACAAACAGCTCTTCGTCTTGCCTCTTTCTCCAGCCTCATAAAACCCCTTCTACTGGCAAAGTTTCCCTCTTGAAAATCTCAAATCTTTTCCTCTGCGGTCTCTCCCAGTTCTATTTAAATACAGCAGTCAGTCAGAATATCGAAAACACCAAATCTTCTTATACTCTCAGATTAAATTGTTGTCCCTTATAGCTATCTGAAATTTAATTATCTTAGTCCATTTGTACATCCCCAATCCAGACCGCTTAAGCTCCCCTTGGCAAGGTCTTAACTGTTGAGATCTCCTCACGTCTCCCAAAGGTAAGGCTTCAAACTTATTTGTCCACTTACAAATTCATTCATTAAAAGGTTTGGCGTTCCTTTGCCGCTGCAGCAGCGGTTGCCCAGCGCGGCTGTGGTTTCCCTTTCGGCTCCTACCCGTCCTCGATCTTCCGATATAGGGGAATTATACCCCCTATATCTATCTGACGACAAGTTATCGAGCCCCCTACGGGTCCCTCCGAACTCCCTTTACCGGGAGTATCTGACCGGCGTCAAACGATGTTCTTCAAAGCCGGTTACCCCGCGCTGGGTGGTTGGGCATCGGCAACTAGCCTTTACCCAACCGCTCGGTCCGCCATTAAACCCCGGAAGTCTTCATTTTTCTGCATTTTAAACCCCTTGTTCAGCCCAGTTTCATGAAGAAGCCATTAATAAAACTAATCGTGCCAAAAGGGTGAAAATTACTTTGTCCACCAGCTCTGTTCCTTTTGTTCCCCTTATCTTAGCTTTCCCCCTTTCCCCCAGTCATTCATCATCCCTTTGTTTGAAACCTCAATTTAACTTTTTGCATTCAATACACTGGCAACACACCTTGCAACAAATGGTTTTTGCACACGGAACAATATTGTTGAGATTAAACTTTGTATTTGATCTTGAAATCACTCACCTTGAATTATGACTGATCACGGTCTTGTACTTCTGAAAAGTATGCCAACATCAGTTACTTTCCATCCTTGTACTGAATCAAGCCCAGAACTACTGACAGTGATGAGCATAGGACTTCCATCACAAAATTAGGTCAAATTTTGTCAACTCCAGAAAAATACCACAAGAAGATAAGGATTCTCAAGCTGCATTAAACAACAAGAAGTCTCTATGCACTGGCACTCTGCCTATAGCAGTGGTCAATACAATGCTATAAAGCACAGGTGGGAAGGCTATGTTTAGTCTGCAGAAGAGAAGGCTAAGAGGGGACATGATAACCATGTTTAAATATTTGAAAGGATGTCATATTGAAGAGGGATCAGGCTTTTTTCCACTGCTCCAGAGACTAGGACAAGAAGCAATGGATTTAAACTACAGGAAAAGAGATTCCACCTAAACATCAGGAACAGCTTCCTGATGGTAAGAGCAGCTTGACAGTGGAACACACTGTCTCGGAATGTGGTGGAGTCTCCTTTTTTGGAGGTTTTAAACAGAGGCTGGATGACCATCTGTTGGGAGTGCTTTGAGGTGGGTTCCTGCATGGCAAGGGGTTGGACTGGATGGCCCCTTTCGTCTCTTCCAACTCTATTATTCTGTGATTCTGACTCAGTGATTCTGTGACTTCAGCTTTACAAGCTTTGCTTTATTTTATTTTACTTGGAGCCTCTTTACACTATAGTGCTATGATGCCACTTTAACCACCATGACAACATCCTAGGGAAACCTGGAGCTTTCAGTTTAGAAAGGAGTACTTAAAATTCTTAGCCAGATAGCTCTAGTGCCTCTCCAAACTGCAAACCTCAGAATTCCATAAGATTTAGACATGACAGTTTAAAAGGAACCTTAGTGCCACAATTGTATACTGTGAAAGAGCCCTAGAACACTGAGATCCATCAACTGAAATCTGTTGCACTAAAATATAATTAAAATTAAAGAATTCTGTGCCCAGAGAATTGTTCTGAATACCAGAACAGACCTAACAGAACCTGAGAACAGGTATGCCAGAAGCTCCCATCCCTTTATGAAGTATCACTGCTTGTGAAATGAAACATTCACAAACAAGCCCAGTCATTATTGTGAGAAAGTGCAAAAACTCTCACTGTCTTGCCCACTGAGCAGAAAACTTTTGAAATTCTTCCAACATGCAAGAATGAAATAAACAGAGGTTATTTCCCTACTTTTGAGTCATAGTCCTCTGGATCTCAACGCTCTATGTGACCCAGTCAGATTCCAAGGGAGGTCCTTTTTCCACCACAAAATTCCATACATTGAGTGGAAAGTCTTGGGCATTCTCTTTCATTTTCTTGATTCCTCCTTGTGCTCACCAAGTACTATGCCCTTTGCCAAGGTTGGAGAAATTAAAATGCCTGAGCCTGAGAAGTCCAAGTCTCCACAAACCAAACTGCAGCTATCTCCCAGGCCTGTGACCATACACTCTTCCCTAATGCAATCAGCATCATGGTGTATAGGAAGACGAATTTAAAACCTCCCAACCAGTGTTGGGTAGGACTGAGATATGTGTCCCATCACACCTCCCAATTAATGCACAGAGCTGGATTGTGCCCTGCACCTGGATAGGATGGAAACACACATAGGGGTACTTTTTGCAAAAAAGTGGACAAGCTTTCCAAACCCAGCTCTCAGACCAACTGCATAGCAGAAGTCAGTCAGATGGACAAGCTTTATTCCATATCATCAGCACATTCATAGAACTTTCAGTGCTGCATGAACAGAGAAAAAGTGCACATAAGTGAAAGCTGTTTAACATAAGTTGCAAGATCTAGAGAACAGGATCTTCATGACCATTCTAACATACACATCATTAATTTTGTAAACAAATGGATGTTCTCAAGGGCAGATAGCCAGTTTCAAGATTGTTCATGCTATCTTATCTGCATCATTGACACAGTTCTTACAGTTAACAGTTTTCAGGAAGCCAGTAAGGCAGACTCAAAATGGATTCAAAGATTTTTACCTCACATAATGGTTTGTTTAGAGTAGCTTAGGAACTCAGAAATAGAAAACTAAATGCTTGAAAATACTTTTGCACCAAACATCAACACATCACAATAGGGGTGAAGTTCAAGTCCTCACGGGAAGGAAGAGAACCTGATTTTCATACTCAGCAAAATTCTTGCATCATGATGAGAATTCTCATGATCAGAATGAGAATCACCCCTCTGCAGGTGATCTGTATGGTGCATCTGTGTTCTAGGAAGAGTGCATGAGTACATATGCATAGGTAGAGAATCCATGCCCATTTTAAATCCTGGTAATGTCCATTGCTGTCATGCTGCCACGCAAAGGTTTTCCAGACAGCACTCTGGTTATGGGGGAGGAAAGCCCCCTGCGTCCACCCTCTTTTGGAGATGGCGTTCTCTTCAGCCACCTGCCTTGGGTCTTGAAAGGAAATGATTGGAAACAGTGAAACTAAATTCAACTGGTAGCCATTGAATCAACAAGGTGGTGGTGGTGGTGGTGGTGATGATGGTGATGATGGTGATGATGATGATTTTAATTATATCCTCCCTTTCCTTGCAAAAAGGGAGTAGGGTAACTTAGAAATAATTAAAATTAGTAGCAGTTAAAAACATACTAAAACATAAGTAAAATATAATTATATAAGTTATTTAAAAACAACAGAACAAACTATGGAGTTGAAACCATTTAAAATTCACTGAAAGACAAGATAGAACAGGTTTATATTAGTGTTTATTTGCCATTTGGCAACAGATTGTATGAGCAGTTTGGCAATGGAAGCAATCGCTTAGAGAGATGGACAGCATATCATTCTCTGGATGCCTTCAAAAAGAGATTAGAGAGCTACCCGCTGGGGATGCTTCAGCTGGAGATCCTGCATTGAGCAGGTGGTTGGATTCAATGGCCCATGAGACCCTTACAACTCTATGGGACTTTCCACACCACACTGTTATAGTGCTATTATTCTACTTTCAGCATCCTGTGGAATTCTGGGGTTTGTAGTTTACTGAGGCCAAAGAGCTCTCTGGCTGAGAATGCTAAAGGCCCTTCCCCAAACAGCAAATCCCAGGATTTCACAGGATGCTGAAAGTGGAATAATAGCACTATAACAGTATAGTGTGGAAATGCCCTATGATTCTATGAATCAATTTGTCTACTGTAGTTGGGGCTAGCAGATAAATTTAGGCCAGCAAACAGTTGCACATTTTTCACCCTCAACAGGAAAAGATCTTACTGTGTCTCAATATCTTAAGAAGGTTTCTGCAACTTTTTTTCAATTATCTTTAGTATTTTTGAACTTACTTTGATAAAAATAAATCATTTGAGCAAAAAAATGTAGTTTGTTCAAAATATACAGGTATAATGTTACACTGGCACAAAATACACTTTGAATGGAAATTGTGTACATTGCAGAATAAAATTTTCACAAAAGCCTCCAAAGGTTAAAAAAAAATGATTGGAAAATGTGCAAAAACTCTCACAATCGTGCTTAATGGGAAGAAAACTTTAGATTTTTTCCCCCATTCTCTTGTGATTGAAATGAAATTAGTGAAAAGTTATATCCTTAGTCACAACATGTAGCTGTTACAGTTCCCCAGAGGATGCAAAACACATGTCAACCTATTCACAGGGTCTTGTGTGAACTAATCATAACAGCAGGATTCTGTGGCCCTCCACTCTCATCAGCCTTACCCCACATTGCCAATGGTGAGGAATTATGGGAGATTCAGTCCCACAGCATCCAGCAGATATCATCCCTGCTACACCGTTGTCTCAATATGCTACTTTTCTAATTTCTTGATCATTAGAATAATGCCATATTTTGTGAAACATTGCAATAACTTTGAAAAGCAGAGTTTGTTTATTTCAGCTAAGCCTTGCATAGATTTCATTTTCATTTCTAACCAAGTGGAACAGAAATATAGGTAATGTAGAAGTGAGAAAAAGATATCACTTGTCTAGGAGTACTTATTTCACATGAAATGTTTTATTTTGAATAAACATCCCACTTCAGGACATAAACCTAAATTTCCAAACACCATGGGACATCTCAGTTTTAATGTTTTTTTTAGGACTGGAGTGTTGTTTGATGAAATCAGAGTAATTTAAAAAAAATGAAAGCAAGCATGTTTCTTACTACAACTTCCACACATGGATTTGTTTTTAAAGCCTTTTCAGCTGGAATCAGTGTTACGGTAAATTTGAATCCCCACCACCACCACTGTGGTTTACTGAGCAAGCTTTACATTACAATTTCCAAGAGTTTAATGCAGACTGACACAGCTGGTGTTGTACTAACCTGTATCCATGGCACCATGTGTTGTGGTCTGTCATGAACACTGGCAAGCCCAAACGGGTTTGTCAAGAAGCAATTGGACCATACAAGTCAGGGACAACGTTCTATTTTCAGTTTGGTAACAAGTGGGATAGCCCTGGCTTTACTCTAAGAACCGGTTCCTGAAACAAAAGGACAAAATTCAGTTTCAGGGAAGTTATTGAGAGATAGCATTCCAGTGCTGACCAAAAGAAAAGGGGAAGGGGAAATAATTAGTGGCTTATTTTGACATAGAATGCAAACTGGCAGTACTCAAGCCTCAGGAAAGGCATTTCAAACTTTTAGTAGGAAAAAAAAGCCAAATAAAACTCAGAGAATCACCAGATGATGGTGTTATGGAACAAGGGTGTTGCCATCTGAGAGATCCAGTAGGTGGAATAAAATCCAAGTTTCTGAGGTTCCCCACTGCTTCTTTAGAATCATATTTTTGGACATTATGCCAATGCTTTACCAATTTTTTTATAGAAAAAAAAAGGTTTCACTGTTTTGAATCTCAGTAATGTGAGGTTGTCACCTGTCAGCTTCTGTTGGTTTGAACCTGAGCACCTAATTCTATGTTTTCTGTTTCACAGGCAAAGGAATTTAGATTAGGATGAGTCATGAATATTACGTATCTACCTACATTGCATTTTATGTGATTTAAACTGAACTGAACAATAAGATTGGTTTCAAAAGGCTAAGCTCTGTCCTGTCCTGGGCAGCCAATAGTTTGAATCTAGACATGGGTATTCCACACTCACTTGTTTGATGAATGATGTATTTAAGAATTTAAGGCCTTGTTAACCTTTCCAAAGCTTATCTTTTCACAGTATAGGGTGTCTTTAAAATCAAACTGGCTTTCTCTGCAACTATAACAAGGTTATAGTGTGTCCCAGCTGAGACAGAAGCTTGCAATTCATATGTTCCTGTTCTAATTTATTCCAGTTTTTAAATACCTCTTAAATTACCATCTTGATTTTCCTCCATGCACACCTCAGGACAGCTTGCTTAGTCTGAAATTGAATAAAAGAAAACAAAAGAGAGCTGAACTCCATTAAGAAAAGAACTGCAGCGAACACATCAGGGAATGAGTATTTCCCTTGTGAGCAACCAATCTTTTGACTGCCTCTTCACACCAGAGATTTAGCAAACTATTTAACACTCCAAAGGCTGATGGCAAGCGGTGTCTATCACGAGTGCAACTTTATTTCCCCACAGCAATCTAAATGGAAGTATATTAGTTAGAGATGGAAAACACTTATTAGATTCGCTGAGTTCATCCTTGTGCAGTTGCCCACAGAGGAACATCTCTAATATTAAACTGACATTGCACATAATGATAGCAGAAAGGACAAGAAGCCTAACTGTGAGCTAAGAGGGGAGAATTAAAGCTTTTGAAGCGGATGTAGATGGAATCCATATTGAAGTGGAATCTGAAGGGAAAATCTTTCATTTCTGAGGTGCAGTAAGGAATTCATGCCTTCTAGGTACTGCTGACCAAGGCAAATAGTTGCGTATCCATATATATAACCAAGTCTCCTAGCTCATTTCATCCAATTTGGTTATGACATCTATAGGTCTAAAACTGATAAGGAAAAAAATCCTTAAAAATGTTCATCTACACTTCTTAACACCAGAAAGCAGAATTTTTTTAGATTAAATTGTGGCTGAATTTGTAGCATATGACATTTGGATGTCATAGAATTTGGAAGAAAATAGCAGATTATCATTACTCACCAAAACTTTAGCCAGAGATTGACTTTTGGCATGTTTTTGGCATCCATCCATCCATCCATCCAGATTAGTTGTTTAGAGAGACAATGCAAAGGATGAAGATAAAACATTTTGTATTGGCTTTACTCAATCATTGTTCTGTTTAATTTTACCTTTTTTTCCAATTTATTCTCTAAGGATGGGTTGTAAATGGAAATTATGGATGACACAACCCTGTACCTATTTACCTAGCAGTAATTCTCACTGAATTCAGTCTTACATGTCATAAAGATTGTGAGGATTATACTGTAAACGTCACATTCTGCCCACTTCCTTCTTATCCAGGGAGTCAGCCCTGAAGAAATACATTCAATATTGATTGAGGAGAAATTCCAGCACCTTCTCCCACTGGTTCGGAATGACTATTGTGGTAAAGAAATTATGGTTCTAAGCAGAATACTTGGAGATTTTGTTCTGCTTGCTTTTCAAACAAACTGACCCAATTCACAGTAATACTAACATAGGCCCTTTCCAGACGTGGGGAGGGAACCGCATGAAAACGGGACTCACCGGATTTCCTGAGCATCCAGGTGAGTCCGTCGGGATGAGGAGCAGTGCGAGCTTGTCGCTCCGAACTGCTCTGGCATCCAAAATGGCGGCTTCCAGTTGGTGGAGGCTCTCCATCAACTGGAGAAGATCGCCAGCCAAAAGCCCACCCCCGGAAGATCTGCAGACATGCACTTGTGTGCGCCTGCAAATCTGCTCCGGAGCACAGTGACGGAGCAACATGGAGTCATGTGCTCCGTGCTTTTTAAAAACCTCTAAAAAGAGGTTTTTAAAAAGCACGCTGTGCGACCAGTTCCGGCCACGCAGAACCAGACTGAGGTACGGAAGTACAAAAAGTAGTCCGCTCCAGTCCACTCTACGGTGCAGAAGACCTCCGTCGGAAGTTGCTCTGCACCATTTTAAAAGCCCAGTGCGGAAATGGCCATATAGATCAAAAAACCATTGTCTTGCAGGGCTTTTTTTCACTTCACATATTCTGCAGTACAGTTCTTCATCCAAGCAATGTACCAAAACCTGTGTAAATTTACACACTTTGAGTATAAAATATGTATTTTTGTGGAAAAGATGTTCAAAAATGTGTGAATATTCATGCATTTTTCAAAGGACATACGATCAAACACAAGCAAAACTGACATGGACACAAAATACTGATCCATCCATCCCTGCTTCTATATTTATCACAGGCTCAAATCTGTTCTGTTGCACAATGGATAACAATGTTGGTAACAATGTTAGTGTTCGTGGAAGAATTGTTAAAGATAATTGCCCCATAGCTCTTAAACACAGTGCTTATTTCACTGTACAAAATATAAATGAGCCTCATGGCTAGGCCTTGCTTTTCTTTCAAAATATTGAACACCAAAGTGGCACTGCTACTCCTTTGATTGAAGAAGCCAAAGCCTCCTTAGATGACTGGCTAGATTAGCCACTTATGCATCACCGAGAGAAAGCTGAAAAGATAACAAAGATGTGCATCTTTGCATGCTATATGTTATATATAATTGTCAATATAGAGAAAATAGTACAATTTTTAAAAGAATACAAGAGTAGTGAAAGGGTGATCATCGTATGATCAAGTGGTCTCTGTGCCTATTTATTCTCTGATAGCTCTTCAGATAGCAGACATGACTGGTTCTTGAAATGGTTTCTTTTTTCTCTCTCTCATTTTGCCACATGGACATTTGCCCCTTCTTTCTAAGTCCTGCCTTTTATTTGGTGTCTCTTGCTTTCTCAGCTTCCCTGTGTCTTCTCACAAACATCTGAAACAACTGGGTATATTTAGCTTGGAGAAGACTTTAGGGAGACCACTGAAATTTCCCAACAGAAAGAACTGTAGGATGCTGGAATGTATGAGGGGTTCTATTTGGCTAGTAGTATTTAAGCAATGTCTGACTGGCTGAGCTGTCAGAGATGCTTTGGTTGCTTCCTGTATTGTAGACCATGCACTGAGCAGTGGGTTGGATTAGATGGTCTCCAATATTTCTTCCAGCTGTATAATACTGTGGTTCATATAGTGTTTTCCCATCATTGGCAGGAAACTGCAAGTACCATTTCTCCCCACTTTTTTTTTCTTTTTTATATTGTATGCAAATTACAAATACACTTTAGTCAATGCATTGAAATGTACATATATTAGAAGATGTACATATCAAAACCAGAAAGTGCAGATAGGGTTCAAAGAAACACAACAAAACATGAGACAAGAGAAATGTTTACATTCTTAAGCCCGAATTCTTAGGTCAGCAGACTGATGATGCCCAATTCTATCTTTTCTTTCCATCTAACTCCAAGGAAGCTGTTACAGTGATAAATGACTGTCTGTTCTCAGTAATGGACTGGATGAGGGTAAACAAAGACAGTGTTTCTGGTCAGTTGGAAAGCAGATTTGGGAATAGGGATTCAGGCTGTGCTGGATGGGGTTACACTCCCTTTGAAATCTCAAGTTTGAAGCTTGGGCATACTCTTGGGGTCTGATTTGAGCCTGGATGCCCAGGTTTCATCAGTGGCCAGGAGTGTGTTTGCAAAATTAAAACTAGCATGGCAGCTGTGGCTGTTCCTTGAAACACCAGATCTGCATCTCGGCTGGGTTACTGTAATGCATTCTATAATGGACTGCCTTTAGAAAGTGTTTGGAAACTTCAGTGAGTCCAAAATGCTGCAGCCAGACTGTTGACTGGGGCTGGTTATAGGAAACATATAATCCTCCTGCTGAAACAGTTTCACTGGCTATCAGTTCATTTCTGGGCAGAATTCAAAGTGCTGGTTATGACTTTTTATGTTTTTCAGATGTTAAAGTAGAATGTTTCAGGGAAGAATGAAAGATGTTTCAAATCCCAGATCATGAAAGGACTTTGGCCATCCTTATTCTCATTTTGACTGTTTCTATTTCCCCTTTACACTCCTAGCTATGATTGTTTTTTTGTGGTTACTGAGATGAGCAAGCTCTAGCTTTCTACCAAATTTGCACCATGGGATCCAACAGGGGCTTCACCAGCTTTCCAAAATGAAAAATAAACCAGAGAAAACCAAGGCAAAGTAAAGTGAAGTTTACTTTCAGTTGTCTACAGATACTTTTTTAAAAATTTAAAAAGTTGTGTGTGGCTGCACTGCCTTTTCTTCTCACCAAATATTAAAAAATATTTCAAAGTTTTAAAAGTTTTGAAAAATTTAAAGAAATTTTTGCCCCCAATTTTTAAAAAGTTTTATGGGGCTGCACCTTGATTAAAAGGTTAGTTGCCACTCCTGGAGACTTCTTGTAGCAGTAATTCTTTTTTCACCATATACACAGAGAACAAGGAGCACTGATGGAGGCACATGGGGATGTGAAAGTGCCATGGGCATATACAGCGCCTGCAGCCCACATGATTCCTACTTTGCCTCGGATCCTGTCATCAAACTTTCACTACCTTTATGTCTTTTCCCGCCTCAGATTTCCCCCTCTGACCTCCAAGGAAATTGAGGGAGTTCTCATGGTAACTAGCCATGTAAACAAGCAAAAAATTACATTCTAAACTATATCCACTTCAATGCTTGGGAAGAAAGAAAGCGGGACGGAATTACCCTCCTGCACTACTCTCATTAGACCAAATAGGAAAGAGCAAATTGCAAGCAATTGATGGAGACACTCAGAAAGCAAGAGAGAATTCAGAATTGACTGGCTGTTGACCAGGAGCTCAGCATCTGCTACTACTATTATCTGTGTTCATTTGCAGTGTGCATTTTTAATGCTTATCAATTTTTTAACTTTCTCCCCCATCCTGTCCTTTCTTCCATGCCTGCTGTTGTAAGCTTCATAAAAGATGGAAGAGCTGAAGAGGATTAATTTTCTTTGAATTACATTCGGCTGCAGAGTCACAGCTGTGTCAGTTTCTCAAATCTAGCAAGATATTTACCTTTCTTCTGCTTTTCCTCCCCTGTAAGAAGTCTTGCATGTAGACATTGTGCTGAATATTTAAAGTGAGATTTTTTTTGATAATTCAAACATCATTATGCTCCTCTGAACCACACACTACATGACATTTGAGTTCTTGCTTTAATTTGCGTTCTTTCCCCAAGATTTCTCAAGTCTTCTTCAAGAGAAACCTTTCATGCCAAGACCAGAGTGTCTTGGTGATTGCATCAAATACTGCAGTGATTTTCAGAATAAAGAAAACTCCTTTTTTCATCCTAGGTGTTTTGGTGGGTTCAGGGGGAAAGTAGTGTTTTGCTTTAATTTTTATTTTTAAGGGAAAGTGTGGAAGGAGATGATTTTTTACATGAAGGATAACAGTGCCTAACATCCTTGCACCACAATGATTTTGTACCACCAGCATGTTTTAAAAGGGGAAGCTATTTCACCAGGGACAACAAAAAAAAAAAGCCTAAAATAAGATTTTATAAGATTTTAAAGAATTAACCAGTTAAGGTGGCTTAAAATGACTTCAAAGTGTTTAAAACATGGTAAAACCATGCACATAGGTGGATATCTATAAAATCAATGAAGCTCCAAATGCTTTAGTAAAAAGTCATGGATGGTATTGTAGTATTGCAGTTAGATTTGTAAGCTAGAGTTATGGATTTGCAATTGCTCTGTATTCACTAATCCTATGTAGTCATAGCCCATTTTAATGGTCAGCAATCCCCAAGCCATTTCCATACTACACTTTTATAGCACGATTATTCCACTTTCAACATTCTATGGAATCCTAGGGTTTACAGTTTAGGGAGGGCCCTTTAGCATTCTCAGCCAGAGAGCTCTTTGGCCTCAGTAAACTACAAACCCCAGAATTCCACAGGATGTTGAAAGTGGAATAATAGCACTATAACAGTGTAGTGGAACAGCAGAAATGGCCCCAGTCCACCCTAACAACTAGCAACCACATTGGGCAGCTGAGGTATGTTCTGCTAGTAACTGGGCTCAAGAAGGAGGATGCTTCCACTCCCCTCTTGCAAGTGAGCAAAGCTAAGACAATCAGAGGTAGGATCTCTGTTGCAAGTCCTTCTCACAACTTTGCTTGTTGGCAGAAGGTGGGTGAAAATGTCACAATACTTGTGTCCTGATCACCAACTGAATCACCTCCTTCACAGGATCTGGTGGCTGGCTCTTAAGATGGATGGGGGAGGGCTGAGACAAGAAATTTTACTTAGTTACATTTTCTTAAATAAGTAGCCAGTCTAGGATTCCATCACATGTTTTTACTTGGTCTCAGACTGACAGCACACATTGGGGCCAATCAGTCATTTAAAGGGAGGGTATTCAACATATAGGGGGACACAATGGAGAATCCCTTGTCTATTTCTGAAAAAAGCAATCATAGAATCACAGAGTTGGAAGACACCACAGGGGCGATGCAGGAACCCACATCAAAGCACTTCCAACAGATGGCCATCCAGCCTCTGCTTAAAAATGTCCAAAGAAGGGGACTGCCAAACTCTAAGGCAACATATTCCACTGCCGGACAGCCCTGACTGTCAAGAAGTTCTTCCTGGGGTTCAAATGCAATCTCTTTTTCCTGCAGTTTGAATCCATTGCTTCTTGTCCTAGTCTCTGAAGCAGGGGAAAACAAGCCCTCTCCCTCCTCTACATGACATCCCTTCAAATATTTAAACATGGCTATCATGTCCCCTCTTAACCTTCTCTTCTGCAAACTAAACACCCCCAGCTCCCTAAGCTGCTCCTCATAGGGCATGGCATCCAGACCCTTCACCATTTTGGTCGCCCTCCTCTGGACAATCTGAATGTGCAGAGCTTCAGCAACTATGTAGTACATGTGTGCAAAAAAAAAAAATTTTTTTTTAAATGTCACCAATTCTGAGGAAGGATTTAAATCTTGATGCAAAATCAAAATTCTTTGTATACAAAAATCAATATTTATTTATTCATTGAGTGAGGAATGGGTAGCCCTCCCTTTGTTTCTTGGCTACAACTCCCATCATGCCTTACCATCATGCCTTGCCACTGATTGTATTACTAAGGCTAATGAGCAAAATGTTAAAGAAAATGAATTAGCACAGAAAGATGGGCACAAAGATGGTATGAATGAGCCTTGTTTCTTTTTCTCAATTGAATAGAGTGAAAATAGGTGCTTCTTTTTCTGTTTTGGGAATTCGTATTTCTGGGGCCAAGAGGGTAGGGGAATTAATTTGGAAGTGAACTTTTACAAGGAAATTGAATTTTGAAAGATACTCCAAAATAGAATTGAAGCTCTCCTGACACAAAAAGAACTTGGTTTGCTTTGATCTACCTGTGTTCTCAAGTCAATTACCCCTTTGTATTACATGATTAAATATAATTCTGATGATGAGGTTATTCAACAGACCTTACCAAGTTTCCTTTCAAAAGGGTTCTCTGAACCTTTTACAATCCAAACAGATGCTTGGTCTTGTTTTAGATGGCCACTGTAAGGTATATTCAATTTAATAGAAAAATATATTTTGATGGAAGGATTTTTCACACTTTTTTCTGAGCTGAGTTAATTATGAAAAGACCCAAATACCTGGCTATAGCAGTTTCTTGCTAGCACTGTGCAAATCAACAGAGAAATGAATCTTTATTAGGCAACAGAAATAGCTGTGAAAACTAAAAAAATAGCCTTCTATGTGCTTGCAATACACGTCAAAGAATGCGTCCTGTCTTCATGTGGTAGATTATTTTAATGATCTGGAGCAAGATTGATTTTGGCATTCTGTTAAATCATATTCTTTGCTGTGATGTTGACAATTATATTCTCTATCTGTTTGATTTCTGGAATAGGAAAGTTGTTGTGGGAGAGAATGTTTTTTTAGAAGTGAGAATCTGGTGGGACAGGAATATTGGAGGGAAAATATGTTTAGCAAGGGAAGATCATTGTGGAGATGAACCTGAAGAGAAAGAAGATGTTTTAGTAGATATGGAGCTGGTGATTGGATGATCTAGACTGAGCGGCTTAGCAGAAAGATGGATTTATAGTCCTCACAACAACAACAAGAGCTGTGCACAAAATTTGGCTGAATTCTGCAGGGGACTGGTCTTGTTCATTCAATCCAGAATAAGTCTGTAATATATCCTGCTACCCTGAAGTATTCTGGTATGCTTTGATGTAATGGACAATACAGCATTAAAGGGCCCTTTAATCAGCGATGCAGGAATGGAGTCTGAATAACAGCTATAGCTTCCCATTCTTGCGAATACTTTTAGGCCATTTCGGCATCACACTGTTGAAGTGCTATTATTCCACTTTCAACATCCTACGGAATCCTGGGGTTTGCAGTTTAGGGAGGGCCATTTAAAATTCTCAGCCAGAGAGCTCTTTGGCCTCAGTAAACTACAAACTCCAGAATTTCACAGGATGTTGAAAGTGGGATAATAGCACTAAGTGTGGTGCAGAAAGGCCCTATATCTGAAAACTAGTGGCTGGATTTTAGAATTTCAAGGGCAGATGTCTTAATTTTCTTTAAAATATTATAATGAATATCATCATACTATCTTCTTTAACAATAATAATTATTTTAATTCTACGGTTAAAGTATAAACCACACATATTATATTATAAATGTCTTAAGCAACCAGAGGTTTCTTTATGCACAATGTAAATTAAAACTAAATAAATGCAACCATTGCAACCTCTATAAGATTAAATCAAAGATACAGATAAAATAGCTACTTAATCTATTTCTGAAAGTAATTATCATATGAGTAGATCTTATACTGATAGAATTTACCCATTTGTTTTTAACAGTATTAACAAAAGCATATTCTTCATTGTTACTGTTTCTTTCCCCAGCATCCTAATTGATTGGGTAATTTAAAAGTAGACAGAACAGTTAGTAATCAAGAAGTAATTGTGCATTTCAATGTTAATATAGACATTCCATTTTCCAGCTCTAGTGTGCTCTGAATCTAATGATTTCTGCCTTTTGCCACAGGAAGCTAGAAGGGTACTGCAAAAGATGTGAAGTATCTTGACAAAATGTCTCCCACAAGGAGGAGTATGAAAGCCAACACAGCAGCCTCAAAGGACAGTTGTGCTGGACAGCTCTACAGTTTCATCTTTTTGCTGATCTATTCTATATGTTTTGCTGCCTTTAAACTGTTTTGCATCTGCTATGTTAATACTAAACTGAAATGAAGTAAGAATTTTAGTGGAGGTGAAAGTGAAGTGGAATATGGCACTGGCAGGAACCAACTTTCCCTGTTTAATAAATCTGAAAGAATGAGGCGAAAACTGCTGGTTGTAGCTGTTCCCATCTTAGGGCCATTCTGCACTACAGTGCTATAGTGCTATTATTCCACTTTCAACATCCTCTGGAATTCTGGGGTTTGTGATTTACTGAGACCAAAGAGCTCTCTGGCTGAGAATTCTAAATGCCTCTCCCTAAACTGGAAACCTCAGGGTTCTTTGGAATGTTGAAAGTGGAATAGGGTAAAGAAACCAGGTGTCTAATATAGTAAACAGGAAGGCTTGCCTAAATCCCATTGCTAATCCCAGCTAGAATAAACTCATCAAATCAATGGGATTTACCTCACTATTCACTTAATATTCAGCAGTTGAGCCAATAGATCTGCTTAGCCAGCATGAGCAACTGGATTTAGACTAAAGACATTTCCAAAGGAACGAAAAGAAGAAAGAGGGAATAAAACAAAGAGTGGAACAATAATTGAATGGCCACTTATGTATCTCCAAAAATGAGGAAAACACTGGAAAAGTGAGATACATTATTTGCATGAAATTTGCACATAGTGTGATATACACACATATGCATGCACACATGAGTGCACATGAGCACATGCACGTTCATCTGTAATGAAACAGTTGATAGCAAGTATGTAGATAAATAAAGAAGGAGATGTTTCAGGCCCTACCTTTTTTAGTGATGTTGCAACATCAGCAACTACAGTGGGTTTTTTTGGTGGGGGGAGGGTTGCCTCTTCACAGGGGTGAACTAACATGTGTTTTTCTCTCTCAATTTCTCTGAAATTTGCACACACACACACACACACACGTAAACAAAACTTGTTTCTTTTCATTAGGTTCAACAAAGGATACACAGAGAAGAAGCACATAAATTATAAGATTATTGATTTTGAAAGATGCACATAATGAATGCCAGAATGCTTCAGGGTAGCAGGATCCACTGAAGACCCACTCTGGATGAATGAATTTGTCCAATCCCCTCCAGAATTCAGATTTCAGCCAAATTGTGCGCACAGCTCTAGTTGTTGTTGTTGTTTCTGACTTATGGAACCCTAAGGTTAAACTATCATGCAGTATTCATGGCAAGATTTTTCAGAGACAGTTTGCCTTTGCCTTCCTCTAAGGCTGAGAGATCATGACTTTCTAAGGTCATTCAGTGGGTTTCCATGACTAAATGGGGATTCAAACCCTGTCTACAAAATTGTAGTCAAATGCTCAAATTGCAACACCATGCTGGCTTAGGTTTCTGACAAACAGCAGAGTATGCCAGTCCTTGAAACAGAGGACATCTCCTTGTAAAATAGGGCACATGTCCATGCAGATTTAAGAGAAACCTGAGAAAGAAATGATGGCCAGTCTAATATCTGCTTACTTGCTTCTGCTCTGACAGTCAAGTTGCATAAAAAGAAGAATTTTTCAAATGATTTATTTTCTGGTGGGTAGATTCTTACAAAGAATCACCTTCCTGATTCTATGGCATCAATGTGAAAAGGACCAAGAAAAAGTTTCTGGAATTTGTTCTCTCTTTGAAGTGATATGTGCACTGAGTTTAATTGGAGTCAGTAACTTTCAGTGACTGATAGCAATGGAAGCTGCTGAGAGAACAAATATTATAAAACCGGATCCACAAACCATGGCATTGTTTAGGAATATATATGTGCTTGTCTGCTGCCAACAAATCTATCCCTGATTTCAGATCTGCTTCCAGGACATATAACTCATCTTAAGAGTGACTATGAACTTTCCAACAGTACTGGCTGGAAAGAAAGAAGTAGAGATGAAATTTGCAGGTTAATACATGCTGCCTTAGCCATATGGCCTAGTGTGTGGAGGAGAAGGAAAATTCAAGTATCTGCATTGTGGTTTTAACTAACCATTGATTGTTATTACATCTGTACCACCAACAGTTTAAACCTAGGATAGGAACTAGTCAGCCTGTGGAACATGTTTCCCCAAGGTCATTTTTGTGCTCCGCATGCCTTCCCTACTGTCAAAGAAAATGGGCATAAAACGAACAATTGCATCTCCAGAATCCTCTAGGAGTGCCACCATACCCTACTACTCTTCCTACACCATATGCAGTTTTCATAAATTGGGCTTTTTATTAACTGGAGAACATGATTGGGGTCACACTGACTGGAGATGTGTTTGGGGTCATGAAACTTCAGATAGGATTATGGAGAAAACCTGACACTGATAGGTTTTTGCTAATTTCTTCACTGCTTCAGGCTCTTGGCATTTTTGAATAAAGTGAAATATGAACTGCCTAGATTGATGAGCAGTCAGAGGCCATTCCTCAATCTTACCCTATGGAGATATTCCCTATACACCCTACCTGACCAAACATTAAGAGATTGTCATGAGTCCCATCAATATTTGTCACTCCAGAATTAAGCAATTAAGCAATCAGTTCAGTCCCAACCCCTTTGTAAATCCATGGGAAAGCCATTATGGCTTTGTCAACGTACCCCTTCAGAGTGGGAAATAGGGTATAAAAGCACTATCTTCAACCCAGCCAATTGTAGTATGCCGAACATGGTCCAGACTGCTGCTGCTCCATACTACCTTCAGACACTGTCTGTGCTGCTCTACTGTGATTTCTTTCTTTAAAGACTGGTAACTATCACCCTTACCACCCCTAATCTCTCTCTATCCAACCTTTCTTGCCACATTTGCCAATAGCCTTGTATGGTTCTTAAGGTATCTGATTTCTCATATGTTTGTCAATTCAAATAAAATACTTTGTTTAACTTCAACTGGAGTCCTTTCTACAGTTAGTACTGGTATACATAGGTGAAAAGATCTTGCCATTACTTTCCTCTTGCAGGCCTCCTTTAAGCTATAATTACCCTAAATTCTACAGAGATGCTGGCATTGCAGCCAGACCTCAACATCCCCGCCTCTTAGAATAACAAGGGTGTTGTTGTTGTGGCTGTGGCTTTTTATTCCTATTGTTATAATTATTATATTTATATCCTGCTGTTATTTCAGCCATGGCACCCTCAGTGAGGACCCCCAGATATCCTTCTGATATCATTTAATTTGGCCTTAGCTGGACTGGCTTGCGATTACCTCATCTCACGTGTTCGCAAAGTTCTCCGGATAAGCACGGACAGAGAAGCGGCCGTTAATGGTTTACATTCCATTTCTCTTTGTAGCCAGCAACCCAAAACTCGCCCGATGCTTTAGGGAACTTCCTGCCACAGACTCCTCAATAGCCACGTGGCTCTCAGGCAAACTACTCTTGTGAGTTGGGCCATTAACGTTTCAGCCAAAGGTATTGTTTCTACATGAAAATCTCATCACGAGAAACCTGGCCTCACCAAATCCTTTTTTCCAGCACCGAAACCTCTTTTGTCCTCCTTTGAGACTGCCATAGCCGAAAGGCACGATCTTCCCTATAAAAACCCCTCACTTTTAACCGATCCTCGGATCTCCTTTGACTGCCACCCTGCCCTGCCGTTGGTATGTTTAAGGGACTCCCCTCAGCGCCCCACACTGAGTTTCCTTCCCCGAATCTCCAACCTCTCCCCAGGACTACGGAACAGGTCGTATTGCCTCTCCCTGCAACTCTCTTTCTTTTCTAAGCTAGTTAGTTTGTGTTTGTCTTCTGTGTTTTGTTCTTAATAAAGAATTGTTTGTTATTTGGAACCATCTTGTCTAGCCACTCTCTAACCCGACGCTGTAGACATAGGGTGAAAGATCTCGCTTCGTTGCCCTGCCTCTTACTAGCAAAAACAGTGCTCTGAGTCTAATTTCCCCATCTTGGTATTTTCAATTGGCAAAGCCGGGCGCCCCTTGCGGGACCCCCAATTTTCAGGGTAACACTGCCTTTTCCCAATTTGAGAATCCGGGTGGCTTCCAACAGTCAAACATAGCTAAAAATTCACAACATGCAAAAGTTAAAAATGTAATTAATCTATCAAGAAATTAAAATCTATCTGAAAAACATAAATTATAAAAAAAAAGAAGCCAGCAAATATCACACTGCGCAAAATGTCTTTACATCTTGAGCAAATAGTCTTCCAAGGCCTGCCCCCCACCTTACCTGCCTGCAGAAAGATCAAAATGAGAATGTCCATCTAACCTCTCTGGGAAGGGAATGGTCAGAGCTAGGGAGCAACTGCTGAGAAGGCCCTCTCCTGTGATTCTACTGGTGTACCAGTAATGGTGGGAGAACAGGAAGAGGACCCTTCCCAGAAGATGTCGATACATGGGCAGGTTCATGTCGGAAGTAGGTGATTCTCCTATAAAACAACACCCACTTGCTTTGGCCAAAAAAATATTTTCTGAAAACTAGAAATGACATTCATCAAATAGGACTGGTTCAGTCTATGAGGGCATTGGAGGTTGGAGATACCCTCCCCAATCTTTGTAGTTGTGTATCCCCGGTTTAAGATAAAATGGTTGAAGCTTGGAGGAGACTTGTGGTCACATTGGGGGTTGGAAGAATGTATGTAGGAGGGATAGTCAGAAAAAAAGGGACTGGTGTGAAAAAGAGACAGGATCACAAGATGTGTGAAAGAAAATGTTATTTCTCAAAGTAGCCCAAAATTAGTCTGAGCTACTTTGAGAAACACAATCCTCTTTTCCTCATCCTGGAATCCTCTCTCTCTTTTACACCAGATCTATCAGATGTTTGCAGTTTCTGCTTCAGAACCAAAGGGAGATATGTCCAGGGCCAAAGGGAACACATCCAGAGGCAAGATAGGTCTTTGTTTTCATTTATTTTTCATCATCATTGCTTCTGCTCCCATCTATTCACCCCCGATTAGACTTCTAAAGTCTTGTCACTTATTTTCTTCCTTAATATCCTCAGTTACCTTCTACTCCATGTGAAATCGCTTTTAAATTGCTGTCCTTCTGCCACCCACTCCAATTAGACAATTTAAATTCATTTCATTTATATTATCCTTATATCAGTCCTTCCCCACTCTTAAATTGCTGCCCAAGATTCACCCTAGTTCAGGCAAGTTAAATCAATTTCATTTATTTTTCTATCTCAAATCTGTTAATTTCCACTTAATTCCCTTAAATTCCATCGTAATTTCCTCCACAATGAGTTCTTAAATTTAAAATCAGTGCTTTGTCCTGCTTCCTGGAAACAGTGGTAGCAGTAGCAGTAAGAGTGCTGAGAGCCCCCAGGAGAGAACAAACAACCAGGGTCCACTAAAAATGGCTACTGTTCTGGATCATCTTCTGGGAAACAGTGTTGCTGCTATTCACAAAGGACCAATAGCTTCCTGCTTTTCCTACAGCTTCTATAAGCAGGAAGATTTCTTTTTGGAGGCTAGAATGGCAACAGGCTTAACACTTCCAATTTCAAACATGGTTTACTGAAACTAGCCAGGTTCAGAAATCACAGTTTGATCTTGGTTTGTTTCAAAAAGCCACAAACAAAATTCAGTTTGTTCTGGTTTGGACATAACAACATGCAGCTAGTTTAAATACAGAGGAGATATTTCCAACCACTTCCAAACAATATAAGAAGGTTCATTCCCATAATGCTAATATCAACTATAATGTTCAACTGTAGTCACAATTTCATAGTTATGGGAAGGGAAACTGAATATTGAAATTTTAATTTGATGTCACGTGTGAAGGAGCCACAGTTTTGAGTGTAACTGAAATACTAAGGATCAATGCCACGCTGGGAAGGTAGAACTTCTATTACTCCTTTTGCCCAATTCAGATGCCCAGACATCCCTGGGGCTTTTTGGTAACCAGGGAGAAAGTGCTGCACTCTCTTTTTTGAAAAGACAAAACCAATAAACATTATTAAGTATTGATAACCAAGCAGTCTGGTTGAGGAATAACTATACATCCTTCTAATAATGCATAGATTATTACAATCAGCCAATTACAGTCATCCCTCCACATTCACTAGGATTAGGGGTACAGGATCCCCGTGAAAGTGAAAAAACCGTGAATAACTCTAGGCCTTCGCAAACCATATTTAACATACCAAAAAGTATGATCAGCATATTCAACCCACCTTGGATTCCTTTGAAGCATCAGGGTTCCTTCACAAGTGGGTGGCTGGTGGGGCTTACTGCCACCTCCACTGCTACCCCACACCATTTTTAATAAAGACTTACAAGCCTCGTTCACAGTTTCTCAGTCTCACGAGGCTTGCAGTCCCTATTAAAAATGGGATAGGGAGGCAGCAGAGGTGACAGTAAATAATCCATGAATAATCAAATCCACAAAAGTGAAACCTGAAAATGTGGAGGGCTGACTGTATAAGGAGAAAAAATTATTTACAAGGGTGAGGACTAAAGAAAGAATAGAGAAAGAATATACAGAATAAACAGGGAGCCATTTAGGAATACATACAACAGGCACGAATAAGAAAACTAACCTACATACTAAAAATTTGATCTCATAAAGCAAGACCTTGACACCAAGGCATCAGCACATACCAAATGTAATTGCTAGAATACTGAGACCAAAGAACAAAAAAGCCATGCCCATTTTTATAGAAAGCCTAGTCTTGCCTGAGATGGGCCCATGAACAAAGAGCAATTGTAAATGTCTGAACATTCTTCCGATAATCACTTTTCCACAAATGAATAGACCTGTATAAGCTAAAAACAAGACATAGTACAGTATTTTGAGAGCATTTTATGATCATTGTTTGCTTTGAAAGCAGTTTGTATGCCCTGGCTGTTAGAAATAGAATCAATGGAAAGACTTTTCATATTAAGAACCCAGACCATAATTTTTACTTGTGATCCCATCCTGATGGAATGGCTTAACACGAGGAGTATTTATGGCCCCATCCTTGGATTTCAAAAACCTGTTTGTTACAGGCTGCTTATAATTGAATGTAGACCTCTTTGTGTCTATAGATAGATATAGATATAGATATAGATATAGATATAGATATAGATATAGATATATCATAGCTATTTGAAATGTTTTGTGTTATTTTAATTTCATTGCCTTCTTGTTTCACAAATCTCCTTAGAAAGGCTTTGCCTTGAAAGAGACATAAAAACATATCAAAGAAAGAAAGAAATGCGCACAACACACACGCACACATTTCCACCTTTATGATGAACAAAGTCCAAAAATGGATTAGTAGATATTAAGTTTGTATAATAATTAGCAGTGCAATCGTGTAGCTGCCTACTCAGATACAAGTCCCACTGCACTTCTTTCTGGGTCAAATTATTTAGGACTGAATTGCATGAGAATAATGTTTTAGAAAGGAAGTCTTTGGGCCTCCATCCCAGCATCTCTTCTAGGTTCTGGAAGGCTAGTCATAGTATCCGACACAAATTGACAAGCCAACATTATCAAGATACGTGGAGCACATGAGGTGAAACATTGTACATTTGCTAAACCATAATAAAAGCTGGGAGTTTTAAAATGAAATATATATACTATATATCTATTTCTTTAATTTTTTTTAATGTAGAGCTAAAATAGACTTCACTGATTTCCTTGTCTCAGCTACCTTCAATTTTTGATTATGGTTTTTGGTGCACAAATTCTCTCCAAGTTATCACAGCAGAGCTGAATACGACTTTATTTTGTGTAGTAGATTAAAGCAAATACTCTCTGGCTTTCCCTAATCTGCATTAGCTACTTAACCAATTATATTTCTGGAAATGAAATAAAGAAATCTTGAATATTATTACTACTGAGCTAAAGATATGAGGTAGGGATAATGTGAAATCAGTCAAGGCATGATTCCTAAATTAACGTTTTCCCCATTTACATAACAAAGAAAGTCCTCTGTGATAGTTTTGTAAATTTAGAACTTTAAAATGTAGGGAGAAAAAAATGGGCCTAGTGAAAGAATATTTGAAAATATTCAAAAAAATGTCAAAAATGTATTTCTCAGATTTAGGGAAATGCAGAAAAGAACAATCCTGGACTAACAAAAAATCTTTTCAATTCAGGACTTACTCTGTCCAAAATTTGTACATACTAAAATAGCAATTTCTGTGCAGAAAGTATTTCTATGCAGAAATGTAATTTTCTATACAAATAGTGCTGGTTTTTATTCCAAAATGCAATATGCAAATTTTGTGCAGAAGAAGCACCAACTGTAGCATTTTTTGCATAGATAACATATTCTGAGGAGAAAATAATATTTCTGCACAGAAGTACTGTTTTCTGCATAGAAAATATGTTGTTTTCTGCACGCAATATGTTGTTATCTGAACAAAAAATGATGTAGTCAGGGACCATTTCTATATGACATTGCTGGCCCATGATGGGGACACATTGCTGGTGGTTCACAAGTCATGCTTTCGCAAGACATTGTTGCATTCCAGCTGTCAATGCATCCCCATCCATCATGATCATGAGATAGTCCATTAATGGAAAAAATGGTTAGTGGCCCACAATTGCATGGTGCTCCCATCACTGGCAGCCATGTGGAATGGGCAGAAGTGTGATGCAGCACAGGAAAGAAGGCATGTGTCACTCACACTCCCATCCACAGGCAACTTGCCAGGTGCGAAGGGGAGCATTGGGGACATACTCCCAACTCAGCAAAGGTGCTGCCAGGATGACACTGGGACGAGGTTGGAAAAGGGTAAGGTGCAGAAATGGCCTTACTCTGTACAAATTTTTCATTTGTTTCAACAAACAGTATTTTCTGCAAAGGAAACAGCATTTTCTGTGCAGACTATTATGGGCACAAGATCAACATCACAAATAGGCAGTTGATGCTATTCTCTGTCTGCAGTTGTTTTAATGTAAGGAAGGATGGGTGATCTGGAAGGTCTAGGGACCAGTTTTGACTACCAACACCCTAGCCCACTCATGGTTGTATCCCCCTCTCCCAGTAAAACCAATAAGTCCCTATACACACTCTTTTACAGTTCATAAAGGCACAGAGTACATGTAATGTGATTTTAAGATAAACAGGAACCCACATTCTCCATTTTGTCTGATACATTTTTTTTAAAGATTAAAACGGGTGTTGTTGGGTGATAAAAGTGACTTGTGTCTTTTTTATGTGTAGCCCACTCTACCTTGAAGAGTGTTAACAGGTTAGTTCATCCTCAAATTAACAAAGTCCAACTTCGTACAAAACATAATAGCCTTGTTGGTATTTTGGAAACCCCAATTCACCCACTAAACAATATCTCACATCATTTCATAAGCAGTCACTGTTTGCCAGTTTTAACTGTCAGCTAACAAATCATCTTTCAGGACACAAAGAAAAATAATTAAGTGGCAAGGAATCAGCCATCCATATCAGCACAATTGAACATTATATCAATAACAGGACATCTACTTGAAACTTCAGCTCAATAGGATTTGAATGTACATTCTTTTGGTGCCAGATACTTCATTGACTGAAGTACAAAAAAAATCTTTAATTACCAAGTAACAAGAACTTTCAGGTGTTCAATTACTCACCAGATGGAGTCCATATAGTATCTGAACACAAGAGAAGCATATGGAAATTAACAAAGAAAAATGAATACAGGTTTTTTTTATTAGAAGACTACAAGACTGGATCAGTGTAGATCACTCCAAGATCCATATGCCAACAGAAGATGCAAGGGACAACATTTTGCATACTGTTCCTCTTGCTGCTTTAGCAAATATTGCAATCTGGAGCACGGAAGATCTCTTGCTAGTCTCCCCACTGTTTTATGATCAAGGATTGCATCATATGTGAGTATATGTATATACACACATACTCATAAGAGCCATAAAAATGTTTGGAATGTGGGAGCAGCAGAAGCAGCCTCTGTTTAACTTGTTTTTCAGACCGTGAAGGTGTCATTTTCCTGGCATATACACCTCAACCAAAACATTCACTCAAATACAGGATACCAGGACTAACCCATCACAATTTACTGATTGAATCAGGACTCCAAATGGAACCCCCCCCCACTCCCTGAGTCCATTAACCAAATCAAAATGCACAATAACCAAAGTTTATCAAGTTGTTTTATCACATGAGAAAGAGAAACTCTACAAACTTCTCTCCATTCCTGGAAATAAGTATGTAACAAATGAAATAGCTACGCGCTGCCCCTTCATGACCCTCAACATCTGCTTCACTCTGTCTAATGCCATGACCAGTACTGCAATATGTACACTTTTTCAGATAAGAAAAGTGCTAAGTCCTTTTCAGTTAGTCTAGCCTGAACACATGCGTAAATGCTTTGAGAAGGAGAGTAGGGACAACCTAATCGCTCCCATTCCCATGTGTTCTCATGGCCAGTCCTGTGGGGCTGAATATCTGTGGAAGATAGCCTGCCTTACTTGTGCAGCTTCCTCACACAGCTTGGAAAAACTACTTGTTTAAGTAATGGTTCCAAAATCCGCCAGCTGGATAGGATATTGGAAGCTATGGTCCCTAGAAGTAACTTTTTCAAGTTATGGTTTACCATTGGTTCCAGGACTCCACATCACACACGTAGGTCTGCTTCTGATTGCTAAGTGACTCCACCAACAAGTGGAAGATGAAAACACAGCAGCAATAATAGGGCAGAGAAGACAAGACCAACAGGCTCATCACTGTTCTCCACTTTCCTTAAGCAGGGAAAGCTAAAATAGAAGCTAACTTCAGAATTGCATTAATGACAACAGGGAAGTTCATATTTCCTGTGAACAATCTTTTATACTGAGAGGACGTGAAACATTGTGGATCTACTGTAGTTCGGTTTTTGTACCAGTGAAAACTGAAAAGCAGTCTTGTCCACTAAAAATGGGTCATCAAATTTTCAGTGATCCTGCTCAACGTAGCAAACTTAGTATGTTTATGCTTTGTAGTTAGTTTGCATGTCTTATTAAGAGTTTGGACATAGAATGTATTGAAGTCATTTCCTGCCCATGATCTGAACCACACACTGTCTTCCTGTATTAGTTAGTCTGAGTTTCTTTGTCCATAATTTTGTATACTACACTCTTTTCTTCTCCCTCCCTCCCCTCATCTCTCTCTCTAGATATATAGATATGGATCCTCTCCATGTTACAGATCCTCTCAGAATAAGATGATATTACACCTATTTCTTAGTTTTTACAAAAAAGACTAAGGCCATTTCCACACGGGGGACTTAAAACGGCACAGTGTGTCCTCTCACGGAGGTTGTCTGCACATTGGAGTGGACTAGGTCTGGATTACTTACTTGAGATCCACACCTCAGTCCGCTCCGAAATGCCCCCAACTGGTCCTCCAGCACACTTTTTAAAGAACGGAAAAACCGGGTTTTCTATTTTTCCGGAGCACGCCATTTTGTACCTGCTCCCTTGTGCAGATTCGCGGGCTTGCACCAATGCGAGCCTGCAATCTGCAGAGGGTGGGCTTTAGGTGTGGTGAGCTTCATGGTTGGTTGGGACCCATGGACAACCAGAAGCTGCCATTTTGGAAGCCAGAGCACTGCGGATCTAAGACCTCGCACTGTTCCGATTCACCGTGGATGAGATGAGGAGCCCTGTGTAAGGACTTAAGGGACAGTCCACGTTGGTCCATGCCCAGAAAGATCTGGTAAGTACCAGCACGAAGCGATTCCCTCGCCTCGTGCGGAAATGGCCTATGTCTACTTTATTTCTTTGGTAGATCTTGTAGAGTATTGGGCATGGGATTAGTTGTTGCTGATCTTCTGCTTGCGAATATTAATTTCCCTGCTTGTGAGATACACCAGTATTTCCTGCATTCCTTAAGAGATTGTTCACCTACTCCATTCTCTGTACCAACCAAGAAAACTACTTCTAAGAGTTAGAGGATCCTCTGTGACAGCACAGAAAATACTACGTAAAAGAAATTGGCAAAAATTAGATACACCAATTTGTGTGAACAGAAGAACTCCTTCTAGAGGAAAGCCATCAATGGATAATACCCAATATTTATACAGTGCAGCCTGTGTACAGCAAGGTTTTCAACACAACAAAATAAAGATCCCTACACCATTTTTTGACAGGGAGAGAAAAGAAGGAGAAAGAGTTAGAGGTGAGGAAACAGTGGATGAATGCAAGTAAATTCTGTAATTAGGAGGAATGGATAGTTGGCTATCCTCTGTCTTGATTCCACAGACTGAAAACTGAAATTACCTGAGAGAAATGCAGTAAATTGAGGGGTAGAGACCTCTAGATACACTAGATATCCAAGTATGTCATGAGGTCTTCAAGGAAGAACTAGGGTCACTTGTCCTCTTTTGGGGTAATCTAAAGCCTCATCCTGAAATGTTTCTGAAAAAAAAAAATCTGAGACAGATCCCACAAATGCACCAAATTGCCAGTTTCCAGAATTTTCTTACAGTTTCAAGGAAGGATGAAAATGGCTAAATTTACAAACATTCTACACACCACCTGGGTTTTGTGCCCTTACTGAATTTATCTTTGTTTCTGCACTTTATTGGACACTCCAAACCTCAGGAAGAGCAGGAAAAAATTTCCTTCACATGAATTGGGAGGTCTTAATATTCCATAAGTGTCTCAGTTCCCCTTTCATTATGTTAGCCCAGCCAAGGTGGAAATCTAGACTGCGTGTTGCTTGGTACTGAAACAGGCATTCAGCAAAGAGAGATTATTGCCTCAGCAGCCCAAACTGGAAATCACTGGCTAACAGCTGTTCTGTTGGAAGTCAGAGATACACACACGGGGCATCCTACTTTGGATTTCAAAATTAATCTGCTACCCCATATGTTATGGAAGATACTGAAACATCAACAGTTATGAGCTAAGATTTGATTCCAAAATAAACTACACACCTATAGTCCTTTGAACATGGAATGGGTGGCATACAAATGAAAACTCTAGGTATTTTGGGAGGAATTTGGATTATTTCATTGAAGTTTATGTACAGAATTTTTTTCTCCACAATTGTACTTTTATCTTTATTGCTTGCAGTCTTTTCTACTTTCTTGTGGGAAAGGCTTTATTCATACAATACCTGCATTTTATATTTTAGGGATGAAAAAATGATTCAAGAATTTTAAATTATATAAATTAAATTATAATCTCACACACACACATTCACACACACATATATAGAGATATATAAGACATATAGATATATAGATATCAAGTCAGATTTTGAATGTGGAGTTGTAGAGAATACCATCCTTTGTTTTATTTCAGGTAGAAAATATGTCTTGGCTCAGCCATGTTTTACTTACTGTTGTTAAATAGAAAAATGGAGATTGCCACACTGGTCCATAAAACTCAAAATCTAAATCTACTAGAAGGCCATACTTTTACTGATCAAGTATGGCCCACCAACTAATAAAGCCCACAAGGTTTTAGGTTTCTGAGAATTCTTCATTAAGTTAGCTGGTTTAGAAAAATAACAGGGGAGAGGGAGAAGCATGAATGTCCAAAAATTCTGCAGCAAATCTAAGCCCCAGAGTAGAGAAAGCAGACTGGATGAGTCATTCGTAGGTGTACAGATACCAGATTATACCTAGAAATGCCTTCTGGGATAGAAAGGAAATGATTACTCTTTTCAGGAAACAAAAGGCTTCTTGTTGATGCCACCTCCTTTGGGTGAAATACACAGCTCTCAGACAGCATACAGCAGAAGTACAAATAATTACCATAGTTTTTACAAAGGTAGATTAAATTTGAGGTGGGGAACTAGATTCCAGAATCAGTTAAGATAAATTGAAAGTATTTCACTGGGGCTGGTAACATTCCTCTTTAGGCAGTAAGAGATCTTCAACCTGGCTGTAGTTGTCATTATCAGTTTTGCTAGCAAAGGTGACAGATTTGGAAAGGTGATAGCTATCTGACATCCAGCTCGAACACAAAACAAATCTCACATTCAGTAAAGAAGTGGGCTGTTTTTTCTACATAGAAAGATAGTTACTTTATAATTTCTTATCATCTTTCACTTTGGGCCAAGGAAAAGAGAACAGTTTCTGCATACCTTTCACTTTTTAATCATATTCATCTCTGCAGATACTGTTAACCATATTGCAACTTTAAGACAGGTTTTTTTTACCACAAAATAATGTTAAAGGATTGCAATTAGTGTCTTTTAATACAAAGTTTCATTTGTGAAACAGGATTTTAAGTAATAAGCCATCTGTTGTTCTCATTTTTAATGGTTGCAACTTATTATGTATTTTTAATGGTGATCCTAATTTAGATCATACTTCATCATTGGGAAATAAATAGACATAGGATTAGTGTTACTTTCTATCATCAGTTTATGCATTAAATGGCAAGTATTCAGTATCTCTAGCAATAAGAACCATAACAGTTCAGTATACAGAATTTTGTGTCTCAGTAATTTCGAGAAAGCTTGTCTTTCTATATGTAATAGCCTTGCAGTGTTATAATATTGTAGAAAAAGGAACTGAAAAACCAACCCACTGCAAAATCTTTGTTTAAAAAGCACATATGCAAACCCTCTCTAGACAAATTCTGCCAAGAAAAACCACAATAGGCTCACCTTAGGACCACCATAAGTCAGAAATGGCTTGAAGGCACATAACAACAAAGCCATTTAAAAAGATGCTTGTCAAAATGGTAGTAACGTGATCCTAAACCACTTTTCTTTGAACCAAACCCCATTTATTTCACTTGTGGAAGATCAGAACTAATGTGAATTTACAACACTAGGCTTTTTTCAGTATCTTTAACAATCTCACAGAAGGTGATCAGTTTGCTTATCACTGAATTATACATTCAGAAAGGATCCATTCCTAGGAAAGTCAGGTCCAAACTAGACAATACATTGCATCAAGTTTCTACATCTGGTTTTTGTCATTTCAAGGCAATAGCAGAGATGTCAATGAAGATTAGAAGGCAAGAGTTAATCCTTCCACTTCTCCCATACCATGCACTTGATCAAAATGCCCCCCTATGAATACTGGGGGGAAAACCCTGTGGGGAGGGCATAGTGCAGAGACAGCAAGGGAACTAGACCCATCTCCTGCTTTTCCTCCTACATTTCTCCCAAGCAATGGCAAACAGAAACACACTTGCAGGAAAGACTGAAGAGAAGCAGCAAATGGGGAGAGTATTAAGTACACACAGAGAAAACATTGCTACAAATTGTATTGTTCCTCTATCAAGCTTTCTACAAAAGCATAAACTAGTCTTATAGGTTCCCAAGTGCTTCATGTGTTATCTAAATAAAGAAGTGCTGTCTTTCCAATGATACAGCTCCCCCTTCTCTCTTCAACTCCTGAACCTGAGCTAAAGAAAAATAATAAAGATTCAGTTCATGTCTTATACAGTTTTACATTAAGGAAAACAGCACTTCTGTTTATCTGCATTTAGTTATCAGGAACATTTATCGCTTCCACTGGGAGCCTTTTCAAACCTTTACTCTTCACACCACCATCCTCATCTCCCTTCACCACGACTTAGAAAAGCACTGATAATAAATTTGTAAAATTTATGGTTTAAATATATGTTTAGGTTCTGAACCTCTTGTGCACTATACTAGTAAAATGGTCCATTATGCTAGAAGTGCTGCTTTCTTCTGCTCAGGCAAGAAAGAAATGGTAGAAGCCAGGGAAAGCGGCCAGCTCCATGCCACCTGTTTCCTGGTTTTCAAGCGACAGTGGAGACAAAGCAACATGGAAAGACTGATATGGACTGTGAAGCTGGAAATGTCACCAGGTGATACTGGGATGTATATTCCAGCCTGTTATGATGTATATTCCAGCCTGTTATTAATTTTAGCTGTTAATTAATCTTCGCTGCCACCACCCACTTAATTCTGGACACTTGGACAGTACAGTAGGATGCTGTCCAGTACAGGTCAATCCCTAAGCTTAAGGATCTTCCTTTCCCCCCAGTCTATCTAGCGTTGGCGTGGGAAGGAGAGAAACAGGGTTCTTACAGAAAGTATTTATTCAAGGCATGCAAATGAGCAAGGCAAATAACACACATGGGAAGGCTTCCCCCTCCCAGGCATGCTTAGTTACAAGTAGTTACAAAAGAACAGATATAAAAGCACATTCTTTAGATCAAACAGCTCCAAAATAACAGAAAAGTCCCTAACACGACTAGATAACTAGTTCTAGTACTCACAGATGTTCATAGCTTAGATGTTCTACGAGGAAGAAACCAAGAGGCGAGGCCTCCAGCCTGCTACTGGCAGTTCCTTTATTGTTTCTTTGTTGTCCCTTTGTTATCTCTCAGCCACATGGCCTCACAAGAAGTTTTATAACTTCTCCTTGGAAGCATCTGGAAGCATCCTGAAGATGCTCACCTCTTTCCTTTTTGATTGGTCAAGTCTCACCCTGTGACCTATGATGCTGACCCACATGACCTATGATGTAATCTAATCCCAACACCTCATTAACCCTTGGTTTACCTGAAGAGGGAAGTTTCCCCCTTTAGCTAAGTCTAGATAATGGGAAGCCCCATTATCACATGGACAATTGCATATCCACTGGCACAGGCACTTTCCAAACTAGGTCTCCCATCCCCCATGGACTACCCAGAAGTATAACCTCCAAAGGTGGGTGACTCAGAGGTCCCCCTATGGTGCCTGTGCCTCTGTGGAATGGTAGGGAATTATAGCTCAAGAAGGGAGACATGCAACAGAGGGTTAACCTTACAGAATCTTTTCACCTTTGCATACTGGTACTAATGCAGGGACACCAGTTGGAGATTAAAATAATGTTAAAATAAACATACAAGAGTCAAGCAGTCTCACAACCATACAAGGCTAACCAAAGGAATGGAAGGAAAATTGGATAGCAAGGAGTTGGGGTGAAGTGGGCAATATTTACCTATCCTGAAGAAGAAAAATGAAGCAATGTGGCTCAGATTAGGGATCCAAAGGTAGCCCAAAAACAGGAATCTGAGCAGCAGAGTGATGACCTATGTCCAGCATGCTATGAGTTGCCTGGCTCCAAGCCAGGGTTTAAATACCCCTTTTCTGTCCTGAAGGGGAAGGTATTAATAGCTCTCTGGAAGAGCAAACACTAGGGTCTGGAATGGGCTAATGGCCTTAGCATTGGGTGACAAAGCATCAATAAGAATCATGATGGCTTCTTAATGTCTAGGCAGGTGAGGAACTCAAGGAGAATTTTTAAAGAAAGAAAGAGCAGATTGATGAGCATCGGTTGCTCTACTGAGACTATTTCAGGTGCTATTGTGTTTGAAAGTTGAATCATTGAGGGTATTATTGCAAACTCATCAGCACCAGAACTTCCAGAATGATCCCTTGAACTTATGACCTGGCCATGTTCTGCAGTACCATCTGACCTACTTTTGCACATCTTTGGCCAGACCTCTTTTCCAGCATGGCTTTTCAGCCATAAATGTATGATCTATATTTTCTATGCCGGTTAAGTAATGTTTATTGCTAATTGTATCATATCATGGAGTGGAAGTGTACGGCATGGTAATAGCAGGCATTTGGAAAACAGGTTGCAGAGACCCACTAGCCTTTTCCTTTCAGTGGCAGCAGTTTTCTCATCTCTCTTGCTGACTTCTCCCTCCATTCCCTTCCACTACCATGTTAGCCAGCACCAATGTAGTTACAGTGCTGACAGAGCCAACTGGATCCCAGCTATAATATGCAATATATTCAAATACCTTATCCTAGACAAGTGGGATCTATGACAGTTCACAACGTTAAGACACTAAAAGCCTTGTCCATGAAAAACTGTATTTCTGGTGGTCCTTGCTTCTTTGTCACTCTTTCTTGCGAGAGTGTTATATCAGGTGACAACTATCTGCTTCATTTGCACCCTAAGGATGGAAATTCAGTAGAAGAGACAGAGATATCTCCTCTGTAGTGACAGATAAAATGTGAAGAACACTTCAGGGGCTTGGAAATGCTATAAACAATGCAGCTTCTAATATAGAAAGAGATCGGTAGTTGGAGATGCATCGACTTGATGTGTTTTCCCTCTATTACCTTGACTTCTACAATCAGCAGACCATCTCTGAATGATTCTTCATTCTGGCAATACACAGTGAATAAAAATCAGAACTAAGAACAATAAATGTACCAGGATCGCCTAGCAGAAGAAGATTACATCTTAAGGATTTTATATTGCTGAATTTTAAAGCAGAGACACTTGTGTTTCATTATAGCCTCCTGGGTTTTTTTGCCTGCCTCTAGAAATTTCTGCTAGTGGGAATAGGAAAAAAGTTTTATAAAAAATATTTGTGGTTGTTGGTTTTTTGTGTGTGTTTGTAAATAAAGAATATATGTATGAACACACTGAACAAAACATGAAGCAATTCTTAGGTATGATAAAGCAGTAACAAATGTAACAAACATGTATAAAAACAAATCCAAAATGCAACCAAACATCTGTTGGTAAAAGGTATATCTTGAGTACTAGGATAAAAACTTCATATTGCTAATTACTGACCCCAATAAGTATTCCTGTTTATCACAGGGTAGAAAAAGGTTCCACAATAGAGCGAACCATTTTCATAACAAAGTGTCTTGCACCCAAAAACCTAGATCCACACCCTGAAGCAGAAAATACACTTGCACATGAGGTAAGAGCAAACAAATACTTATTGTTTTTATAGCCCTGTAACAAAACTGTCTCTGATAAGGTAAGTGTCTCTCCAGTAACAGGCCACCATTTATTCCAACCTACTGAAAATCAAAACATTTCACTGCAGCTTTTCCACATCACATTCTTTTCCATCAAGGCACAGGACAATTTTTGTCCCAATACATTTCATTATGTAAGGAAAAAAGTACCCCAATGGCAATAAAAAGAAAAAAAAATCACAGACCTACATTGTGTATGTACTTCTAAGAGCTTTCTGCAGCAAATAGTAAATTCAGATGACTGAGAGGGAAACCATAGCAACAAAAGTGTGCACAGAAAATGGAATTAAGAGAAACACGTTTAAGCATGGCCCCATATAAAACATTCGTGGTCACTTAAAATTAAAACAAATGATTTAGATTGCTTCTTTGAGTATTACCATTTAGCACCTTTTTTTTCCTTTTAACATTTTCATTTATGTTTTAATGTCCAACCATTTAAGAAATTGCAGCTTGACTTCCTATAACATTTTCTAAGACTAAACTGTTTGTTTAAAATAGAGGAGACTACTGAATCAATGGAACTCATCTAAATGCTGATTCACCAAGTTCCATTGATTCAATAGGTCTGCTTTAGTTGGAACTAACTCCACATTTTGACACTAACAACTGGATTTAGGCCAAGCCTATGTGAGCATTTTGACTCAAGATAGGATTAAAGTGCATCCTCCAGTGCTAGCTATATGCTTAGGTCAAGTAAGCTAGCCACCTCAGATATCTGGTTTGGAATGTCACAGAAAAGCTGAAAAATATTAGTTATTCCATTTATTTTTAATTGTATTTATATTCTGAGAGAGTAGGGTAGGTTTGAGGGAGTGTTTTTTTTTTAAATATATTATTATTAATCTGCTTCAGGAGACAAAGCAGCTTAGCTGGCCTTGGATTATATGGCCTTGATGAAAGAGTATGCCATGTACCCTTTGCCTTAGATGGCAAAAGATCTTGGGTCAGCCCTGCTCCCAATTCTTTCTTAGTCATCTGTAAGATGAGTTCAGATATTGTCCTCCTACACTGAGACCTTTTCTTCCACAAGAAGAATGTTGCATGCTGTATGTCCCACATAAATGTTATATAACAGTTGCCAGAGTGTGGACATGATTTTTATTGGCTTCACATAATAGAGATTATATTTGAATGAGACCATCCTCTTCACCACTTAAGGACATCCTTTTCCCATCACTTTCATGATAGAAAAGTCTTTATCTGTTGTTTCTTCCAACGATGCCATTTCCCCTTAATTTGTTCACCTGAATCCAGGCAAAGGCCAAAGGTATAATCTACAAACTAGGTGACTCTATTTAGCATTAAGCAAGGTCAGCTCAGGACAACTGGATGCCTAAGGTAAAGGAACAAACAGCACTCCCTTTGTAGAAACTGACCAGACTGACAGTTGGTTTGATATGGTCAATGGGTCAGTATCTTCCACTGCACCGAAGAGTAACAGGCTTAATTAAGGTGTGGAGAAAAAGCCATGTGGTGCACATAGCTCTGTACACCAACATTTCATTACCAGTTCCCATTCCCATAGCCTTTGGCCTCTGAGGGAGTTAGTTTTACTCTGCGAAACAGTAGAGCCACTCCCATTCCGAAACACATAGTCCAATCTGCCTTTAGCAAGAATAAATCCAGTTAAAATTAGTGCCTTTCAATTTCTTTAGTTTGTGGATCAGACTGTCTTTCACTATGGAATTGAAATCCACAGAATGTAGGGCTTACATTCTTCTCAAACAATCCCAAACTGAATGTACTGAAGAACTTCACATTAGTAGCTGCTGAAATTCAGAAGTCCAATGACCTAGTTGTTTGGTAGTTCAAGTTATCAATACAATTGACGCTATCATTTGTAAGCCTCATCTCCTTCTACAAATCAATATGAGCAGCCAATTTGAACTTGTCAATTCACTAGCCTTTGTAGCGGCAGCTAACACATTTCTCTGATAATAGTAGGACCATGTGTGTTCTTCATAACTATCAGCATTTGCTGAATCCATCTAACCCCTAAAAAAAGAAGTGCAAACTTGAAAATCAACTGCACTTCTTTCTCTGCTAAATAGAATGTAAAATAAGATGCATCTCTATTATCAGTAGAGTTCCCAACACTGTAGTCTTACTTCACATTCATCCTGAGTTTTATAGGAATATTCTTATACTGTGGCAAGGTCGTTTGAAAAAGCAAGTTAAATAGGCACAATTTACCTGGGGCTTTTAAAAAGCCTTTCTTGATTCTTCTATTCAGAATCCAATTTTTTCCACAACCAGACTTTGCTTGTGGAGTTTGAAATTCTGTTTTGTAAAGTGCTACCATCATATTGTTTGCTTGTCAGACAGCTTTAAAAACTAGACAATGCTATTAGGCAGGACACCAAAATGATGGATGGGTAGCTTATTCCCACCTGCTGCTTTGCAACTTGGTATGGATGCAAGTTTGTTTCAATGAAACCTGATTGTCACTAGAAAACCAACACCATTATTTAATCACAACATTAAAAAGCCAGCTTCTTATTGACAAATAGTTCTTCCTCTTCATTTAAAAATAAAGCTTGAAGGGGGGAAATCAGCACTATATAGTCTATTGCAAGATCCTAACAAGATGAAGGACTGCCATAACTCATAAAAATCACAATTTAGTTATCACAGTTTTGTAGTTAGCATTTCTAACATTAATTTTTGTGATAAGACAATTAGCCTCCTCCTTGTGTTAGGCATTGTGTTGCCTGTGTGGCCCTGTTTAGAACAATTTATCATCCAAGTTCAGGGCATCCTTATTCACATTCCTGAAGTACAATAGTTACTTCTAAATGACCACTGCTTTACCAGCTACCGTGCTACCACCAAACTGAGGCAGGGAGATGACACTCAATATGTTTAACAACCAAGGCCCTTTTTGCATGGCATTTGTCATGTGAAAGGGTCCCTCGAGCATCGTGCAAATGTGAGGAGCGGTCCACACGATACACTCACAATTGTGTGACGCTCCAGGGGCTGGCAGGCACAAACTGAGCACTTTTTCCATTTTTGGCTGTGAGCTGAAAATGGTGTGTGATCACGCATCACTCCAGGGCCCCGTGCGCACTTGCTGTGCGTGGGGAGCTCCGGAGCTGTGGCGCTCGTGCTTCCTGCCCCAGCGCAGCCTATGAAACTCCCAGGCTGCACTGCAGAAGGAAGAGGCGGGGCTCTCACGCAAGCAGGTGGCAGCTGCAGAGCTGAAGGAACTGGGACACAAGAGCCTCTCGCTAGAGGCTGCTCACGCGATCCCCGCACCCCAGCTCTGCAAAAAGGTGTGTTGTGGAAAGGACCCTAGAAGGGGGGATGTAGTTGTGCCTTCTCTTACAAGCTCTTTCACAATTACAGTCACACACCGTTCTCTTCTACTGGCTGAAATAAGCAGGACTTCACAACAGTACTCTATTTGACTGTGTAGCAGATCAGAATGAAGGATGACTAGAGAGAATGAGATGATTAAGCCTAAAGATACCCAAGGTGTGACCTGATGACTCTCATACTGCCCGATGTTTGGTTAAGGAAAACTGGGATATCTGTGGCTGAACCAAGTAAGAATGTGGTCAGAATGGTCTGACCAGACAAAAAGAGGGAAAAAGTTATTAATGACAAGAACAGAACTACAATTTTTCAGCAGAAAAAACATTGATATTTAGGTACTGAGTTTTTGAAAGCCTGAAAAAGATGGAAAAACAAATTAATAAACACAATACTCTGTGTGTTCGTGTGCACATACAAAAATGATTAAAAATAAATATAATAACATGCAATACATTATTCTAAAATCAAAATGCCTTTGCCAGACCGGCACAAAATTACAGCTTTGTGTTTGTAGCCACCTTATTTGTCAAAAACACATTATAGATCAAATCAAATTCCAGCTTTTGCATGACATAATGTTCATGTGGTCACTTTCAGCTACTCATAGTTTTCATCCTATCCTACTTTACAAAATTGTTCTTAGAATAAAAATGGTGGAAGACGAGGAAAAAAATGTGCAATATTTTTGCTCTAGGGAATGCATGGAATATAATTAATTACGAGAGATATAGTTCAGTAAAAACATAATTGTCGTAAAGAAATTCATGCTTTCTAATGGCCTTTTAGAATGTTTCAGGCTCTTAGCCAGTGTGGTGTTGTGATTTCAGTGTTGCGTTAATACTCTGGAGCCCAAGTTCAAATCACTGCTCAGCCATGGAAACCAACTAGGTAACCTTAGGCAGATCACAGTCTCTCAGCCTCAGAAGAAGATAAAGGTTAAACCCTCTCTGAATAAATCTTGCCAAGAAAACCTCACCTTAGGCTTACCGTAAGTCAGGAACAACTTGAAGGCATACAACAACAACAACAACAACAACAACAACACCTTATTCCTTTTGCTTACCTTAAAAAGGAATTTGGAATCACACAGAGCATGGTATTCTTTTCCAAAACTAGGAAATCCAAAAATTTTGCTTTTGTTTGAGCCTGCTGATGATGGACTCAGTCCCTCTTTTCCTCTCCCTCTGAGAGGAGAAAAAAGGAGAATATGGGAGGAGGAGAGAAAGGACATTTTAAAAACAGATGATAATGTGGGACAGTAGAAAATTAACAGAGGCCATCCCTGTCAAACTAGGACAATTAGACAGTATGGAACCTATGAAAATGAAGTTGTTTTGCGAAACCTTTCTATGTGTCTGTGTATTTTTTTAAAAAAATGTTATTACTAATCCTGTTAACAGTGTTAAGCCCTCTTTAAACTCTAAGCTGAATGTCTTGTCTTGCTTTTAGTTTCATTTGTAATATCTTTGTTTTAACACTCATTTAATCATATTGCATGATGGGAGACTAGACTGGCTCTCCTTCTGCTCTCCTTTTATCACCAGGCAAAGACCTTTCTGTTTTGGCACACCTTGACTATTAACTGGCAGTTATAGGAAGGTTTTTTAAGGAAGTACTATACTGGTACAGTCTTTCTCAAATCTCCTTCTCATTTCCCCCTAGTTCCTAAGGATTATTCCCAGCCCAGCCCAGACTCACCTATTTCCAGTCCCCTCAAGGCAGAAAAGTTGGGAGAGAGCAGCCCAGCAAGGACAATAATTATGAGCTGTGTTCCAATAGCTGGTACACAAAAATGACTGCATTATCCTGAATCAGAACACAGGCATCAAAGATGATCATCCTTGACCAGCTGCCCCTCCTTCCCACCAACATCAGAAAGGGGGGCTGAGCTGATTGTGAAAGGCCTCCCTGATCTTCACTTGGCTCCCTCTACTCATGTCATATTTGGGTCAAGAGAGAACAGTGGAAGGCTATAGGATCCACAGACTTCATTCAAGCTATAGCGTCTCTCAATCTTCACTCTCGTGGAGTCACTGGGATGCATGGGCAAGAAGCCTATGGAATTATTGTGGAAGTCTATAACCTCTCTGACCTCTATCCAGCTCCCCTATCTATCTCACTGCCACAGACTCTTCTGCCCCTAGTAAGACCGCAAGATTTTCAAAAATATGTGGCAGCAGGGACAAAATGAATTAAACTATTTGTCCTCCACCATAGGAATAAATGATTTTTCATATTCCTAGTGCTAGCTAAGGCCCAGTCTCAACAGAAGATCACACTGATTCCAGCATTGTTAAAAAGCAGAGAGAGAGAGAGAGGTTAGAGTTCGTTTTTTTAAGTATGGGGAGTTCAGCTCAAGGCTTAGGCAGATGCAACCAGTGGCTTCAAAAATGCAGTTCCACCCTGGGTTTTAATGACGGCCTCCTCCTTCACAGCTTCTCCAAGAGTTAGCAGCTCCTCCAGGTTTTATGGGAGTTATCATAGTGCTGAATCATATCCCCAAAACAGATTCAGCAGCTCAGTAGCCTGCATAACTGAAAGGATAGTCACCATCCTACACAATGGTGCAACTGGCCATCCCTAAGCCTAGGATGGTGTGCCAGAAGTATTAAATAAATAAGCTGTGAAGACATAGGAAGAAATGGGCAAAACCATCAAACCATTCAAATTTTCTTTCCATAACAGACAGCTGAGTTTATAATTTAAAAGTACAGAGTTTGAACATTTTGATTCAGATAATAAGAGAACACGTTTGTCACAGCTGCTTTAGTAAAGGAAAATACCTACACTTAGTTACAGCTACGTGAGGCAGCTAAAAAAAATAAAAAGAAAAGAAAGAAAAAGATGTCCTTCTCAGAACAGACTTCTGTCAGAAACTAATGACTATTTCTCATGTTGTTATTGGCAACCATAGAAATTTCCTGATTACTAAGACATTATTTGTGCATTAAATAATTTCTTTGTTCATTCAATAGTCAGGGCACCATTATGACCCTTCTATTATGACAAGGTGTTGTTTTTTCCTTCATCAACAGATGATCATTTCATATTCCAGTATGTATTCCCAGGAACTCAAAATTTAAATTAACACTAGGACTGGTTTGAATTGTTTTACCAGAACTGCCATTTCTTCTCATGGTAAGAAAGAGCTAAATAGGCTGCAACATTTATTGAGATTTTGAAAGGTTCCCAAGACTTTATCTCATGGCAGATCTTGGTGTAAGGCCTACACTAGAGCAATAAAAGCTGATGACTTCCAGCTCAATGTGGCATGAATTCATTCTGGATTTACTCCAAACTTTAAAGGAGTTCTCCATGGTACTAGACCTACTTTCAGGATAGTCTTGATCATCTTGGGTAATTCCTTTAAAGTTCTAAGTAAACGCAGAGCAGATTCATCACCCCACTGACATGTAAGCCACCAGGACCTACACGCATATTTCAGGAAACAAAGCTTCTGAAAAGGAAGCTTCGTTTTATGGAGTTGTTTCATGCTTGTCTGTGCCCCATTGTCCTATCTTAGTCAGAGCAACTCAGCTGATAACTCAAACAAAACAAACTGAATAGCTCCCATCTATTATTTACTTTTATTTAGTAAGCACAAAGTCATAAATAAAGTCCAACAGAATTCTAAGGCAAAGCAAGTCCAAAGTCAAACACAGAATTCAGCAAGATATTCAACAGGGTGGAAGGTCAGATAAGCTCTGGCAATTCCTGTAGGGGAAGGGTGGCAGTTATATATGCTAGCCATCTAACACAGCTGTTGCCCGATTAATTGTTGCCCATTATATGTTCTCTGGGATCAGCGTAGTCTCTCTCTTTGTGCTTTGTAAAGGTAGGTACTGGTAAGTTATCCTCTGTGTCTGAAGGGGCAGAACTCTCTGCTGGATCTGGCACTACCCCCTGGTCTGTTTGTGCCACTGTAACCTCTTCCTGTACAGCAGGTCCTGGCATGTCCCCTGTTTCAGACTCTGAGTCAAAGTTCAAATTCCGGAAGCTGGACTTACCCCCCCCCAGCATTGGCCCTGAAGGATGGTGAAGGATGGCTCAACAAATAAAGACATTTGGTGTTGGATTACAGCAGCATCTCTGCACTGAACAATGCAATAAAATCTTGACCTGGGAAAGAATGGGATTTTACTCCAGGCATTCCTAATATAGCTGTGTATGCCTGCCTACAATAGTCAAAGTAAAGAGCAGCCACCTCCAGAATCCCTTATTGAGCATGGGTGAACAGCAAAACAGAGAGAAAGAGGGAGCTCAGGTTAGATTACCTTACCAGCTATCCTTGAGCAGTTTTTTAAAAAAGGCATAGATCTATACATTTGGCCACCAAAACAGAAATCATAAGAAAAGCGGGGGCATTTTGGAAGAAGCCCTCAAGTGAAATCTAAAAGGTCCACAATGTCCTTGTTTACTTATATAGGCTTACCTGGCCAGGCTGGTTCATTTCATATGTCATATTGTTAGTTTTTTTTGGGGGGTGGAGTTTGTTGAGATTTGTTGAACTGCTCTTTTTGTGGTGTACAGAACCTATTCTTCTGTGTTATTTCTTCTTTGGTACCAAATTTTCTTCTAATGGAATAATGCCCAGGAACACATCTATTTTCTTAGTCGGGGTATAGCCTTATTAACCAATAAGCCAAAGAAGGTTTGGCAAGATCTTACTCCCTATAGGCATTTCTAGGTCAGGCTTTTTTCCATTGGTCAATAGGAGAAGTGCCTCTCTTATATTTAAATCTTATTTCTTTTCATAAATTACATCCTAATTTGGTTATCTAAAAATAAAAAGGAAAGGAAAAAGGGGGGGGAAGAGGAAAACAAAGTCAAGAAAATAAAATAAAATACAGGCAGGAACTTTAAAAAAATCAAAAATCATGAAAAAAAAATACAAGAGGCACTGAAGGCACAATCCTATAGCAAGAGGAAATGGCATACCCATCACACTCAGCAATAGTACCACATTTTTGAAGCCTTTTGAGAGGGGAAAAGCCAAATTTCTCCTTGGCACTTTAAAGAATATAGTTCTGGCCACTTAACATACTTTCTGGGGAGCTGAAACCACAAAGCTGGTGCTACAACTGTAAAGGCTCAGTTCCTCTACAGCATCATTCCCCAACCTGGCAGTCCCATCAGTTGGACTACAACTCCTATTATTTCATTAATATGGAGGATTGGATTTGTGGTCCAGTAAATCTGGAGAGCAGAGATTGGAAGAATAATTTTAAAAACAGTTAAAATATGTTTCTTGAATGTCAAGAAATCTTGCCAAGGAGAAATCTGGACTGACAAGAGTCTTCATAATTCAGGACTTATGCTGTGCAAAAAATGTCATGCTCTTTGCACAGAAGACAGTATGTCCATTTCCACATGACAGGGTATCCCATTACGGGGCAGGATGGCAGCAGTCAGCTGGTCATGCTTCCACACGACATTGTCACCAGCCTGCTCCCATCCCATCCTCATGTGCCATGCTTGCAAGATATTCACTAAATGGATAAAATCTATTTAGTGCCCACAATCGCGTGACACTCCCATTCCTACCCATCCTGCAGAAGAGCGGGAAGTACAATGGTGACACTTTCTTCCCCAGTGAAGCTTCCGAAAGTGTCCAGCTGCATAGACAAAGGAAGAGGCATGGCCATTGTGTTCCCTTCCACAGAGAGCCAGTCCCATGCAGAAGGAAGCACTCCCGTTGTGCTCCCTTTCCTGTTGGGACTGTGACAAAAGACTTACAAGAGCCCTGTCATGCAGAAATGACCTATGTTCTGCACAGTAAATAGGTTTCTATGAGAGCCAGCACGCAGTGGCTTGAGTGCTGGATTACGACTCTGGTGAGCAGCATTCATATCCCCACTCAGCCATGGAAACCCAGGCCCTTTCCGCACTGAGGCTTCTAGCGCAAGCGGGGGAGGCCAGCAAGCGCAAGAAGGCTCGTCCGGGAGGCTGCCGCTTCCCCCCTCCTTCCTTCCGCAGGCAAAGGAACCAGCGGGGAAGCGGCACTGAAGGAGGCTTGTCGCGCAAGCCACCCTCCCCCCGTGCGAAGCCGGAGACCTCGCGCCGGATTCCCACCCCGTGCGCGCGCGCGAAGCGTGCGGCGTCGCACCGGATTCCTCCCCCGCGCACGCCGGATTCCTCCCCCCGCACGCGCGCCGGATTCCTCCTCCCCGCGCGTGCAAAGCGGGCGGCATCGTGTCCCCCCCGCGCGCACGCGCGCGAAGCGGGCGGCGCGTCCGTCGCGCTACCTCCCCACCCCGCTCCTTCCTTCCGCAGGGGCGGAGGGAAGGAAGCGCGACCCGGCTGGCTCCCGGAGGCTCCGCACGAAAGGTAAGTGCGGGTGGGCTCCGGGAGCGTTGCGCGAGCGTGGGGTGATTTTCGCTTGTACGCAAAAATCAAAAAACCCGCGCTCGCGCCGCTTCAGCCCCGTGAGCCGGGCGGAAGTGGGAGTGCGTCGTGTGGAGCGACACTCCCACTCCCGCGAGGCTCACGGGGCTATCGCGCGTGCAAAGGCCCGTGCGAAAAGGGCCCCAGTGGGGTGAACTTGGGCAAGTCACAATCTATCAGCCGGAAACCAAGACAAAGACACTCCTCCTCTTAACAAATCTTGCCAAGAAAACCTTGTGATAGGTTCACCTTAGAGTCACCATAAGTTGGAAATTACTTGAAGGCACAGAAAAGCAACAACAAATATTGTTTCTGTGCTGAAATACTATTTTCTGTACAGAAAATAATGCTGTTTCCTCCGCACACAAAAGTGTGCAAATGTTGTGCAAATTAAGTCCCTAACTGCAACTAGTCATCAAAGACTTTCTTGGAAGAAAATTGCTGAAAATTACTCTTTGCTTCCTTTGAAACTGAAATTAGCAAAGAATTACATCCCTGCTGGAGAGTGTGAGGCTGAAAAGGGCTGGCTGTTTTATAGACTGATTGCTTTTCCTCATCCACAATTGTCCAGCTGCTTTAAATATAATGATGTAAACAGAAGCAGCACCAGCGAAATGGATCAGTGAGTCCTTCTCTGTCCTACCAGCAGCCTTTCAAGAAAGGCCTGGTGCAGGTGAAATGTCTGTGGAGACTCTGAGTGATATTAAAAGAGTCTGATAAGATTAACAAGAGTCCTCTCAAGTAACAAGGTTCAGAGGAATGTTAAGGAGAAAATGACTTTTAAATTACAATTGAGAAGTACAGCAAAACAGAGGACTAGTGTTACATCGCACTTGTAATGTAAATCCATTCCAAAAAATGATTGGTTCAGAGATAATCCAAAAGCTCTTAATTAAAATCTTATTGATGTATTGCATCTACACAGATAATTAAATACAACTTCAAGTTTTGCATACAAATACATATTTATCTTGCCAAGGGACTAATTGGAAAAAAAACTTGATAGATCAAGCATGGTGTAAGGGAAGTGAAAGAGGAGTTGGCTGTTTTAGGCAGGAATTAACAGAAAAGGCTAACAAGATATTTTAAAAAACTGATTGAATAGCAAGATTCAGTACAGTAGAATATTTGTTTCCATAAATGCCAGTTTGTTTGTTTTCTGCTTAACCTTTGAGCCACATTAAATATATTTAGCACCTTCACAAGACTGAGTACCATGCATACATCAATTATACAATGCTAATTACATCCATTTCAGTTCAAATTATAACACAACTAAATGTGCAAAAAATCAAATTGGGATTAAAACTTCTGTAAGGAATTTATAGTTTCAGGAAGGGACTTACAATTTCTTTACTGCACTTCCCTGAACTACAGAACTAGATCTCTCTGGCAAGAAATTCTAAGGGATTCACAAAACTGCAGACCCCATAGTTCCATAGGAAGCCATAAGGTAAACAGGGTCAAAACTGTAATTGTGGTTACATGGTTACACCTTTGATCTGCTCCAGAATGATCACAATATAATCCAGTCCAAGGTCCTTTTCACATGGTATTTTCCATGTGAAAGGGAGTCTGGAGCGTCGCACAATTGTGAGGAGTGATCCGCATGATGCACTCACAATCGTGCAATGCTCCCGGGCCGGCAGGCACCGATCGCGCACCTTTTCATTTTTGGCTAGAAGCTGAAAATGGTGTGTGATCACACATTGCTCCCAGGGCACTTACCTGCACTTACCTGGCGTGCAAAGCCTCCGGAGCCGCGTCAGTCGTGCTTCCTGCCCCAGTGCAACCTGGGAAACTCCCAGGCTGCACTGTGAAAGGAAGAGGCAGGGTTCTCGTGTGAGCAGGCAGCTCGTGCGGAGCCGAAGGACCCCGGACATGAGAGCCTCTCACAGGAGGCTGCTCGTATGATCCCCACACCCCAGTGCTGGAAGAAGGTAAGGTGCGGAAAGGGCCTAAGTCTAGATCCAGGTCAAGAATGTGGATTCCCATTCCCTTCAACTAGAAAATCTAAACTGCTGTAATTTTTCTGTTTCATTGCATAACTGGAGGACACTTGGAAGCATGGTAGATCCAGAAGGGCAGATTCACTGTGAGACACTGCAGAGTAGAGGTTACAATTCAGGAAGGGGATGTTCTTCATTGCCAAACAAGACAGTCTCTATTTCTTTTGGAATGACACAAGAATGATTTAGTGACTAACTTTCTGCATAAATATGAACAAATACTTCTACACTAATGGGGGAAGAAAAACTATAGAATGATTGTAGCTAGAAAGACATATCCAAACAAATAAGCACTGTGCTAGTTGTTGTGAAAGCTGGAGGGGAAAAAACAGGGTTTTTTAAAGTGATTCCTAAAACAGACACACACATACATGCTTTTCTAACTCCCTAAGTAGCAGTCCCTTCCAATTGAAAAGAGATATTTATTTAATCAAAACAGTCAAATAAATGTAAGCTCCTCAGGGCTGCTTTAACAGTGGATTTCTATATGGCAGAGGTTTAGATTAGTTGCTCCTTTTAGTATTTATCTAGTCTATCATTTTCAACTTTTTTATTCTATGATTCTACACATCTAAACCTAAGGAAAAAATATTGAATTTGTTCTATGCATCTAGGCCTAAGTGGGAAACATTAAAAAATTACATCTCACAAATGCATGCACACATGCAGATCCAGAACCATTAAAATAAATTTAACCTAATGAAAAATAATTCTTCTAAGCTATCTTTCTCACAAACATGCCCACACAAACAGCTCCAGTAGTAGCTTAACAGAAGGAGGAAAATGATTCTCCTTTCTAAGCTAACAACAAACAAATAAATGCACACACATTCACAGTTCTCAAATCTTGATGTTGAAAGTAGAATAATAGTTCTATAGCACTCTAGTGCAGAGATGGCCAGTGTCTCTCTAGTCTCTATTTATCCCCAAGCAATACTTATGTAATAGGAAAAAAATGGAAAGAAGGAATAACTTTAGTGACTTTCCCCCAAAAAAACACAACTGGAAGTTTTAGTTATGCCACTAAGACCATTTCTGCACTAGACTGTTATAGTGACATTATTCCACTTTCAACACCCTGTAGAATTTGGGGATTTGTAGTTTACTGAGGCCAAAGAGCTCTCTAGCTGAGAATTCTAAATGCTCCTCCCTAAACTGCAAACCCCAGGATTCCATGGGATGTTGAAAGTGGAATAATAGTACTATAACAGTGTAGTATGGAAATGGCCTTAAGAGTCTTCACAGGAATGGGAAGCTATAGCTGTTATTCAGACTCCATTCCTGCATCCTTGATTAAAGGGCCCTTTAATGCTGCATTGTCCATTACACCAAAGCACACCAGAATATTTCAGAGCAACAGGATCCGCTACAGGCTCATCCTGGATAGAATGAACCAGACCAGTCTGCTGCAGAATTCAGACATCAGCCAAATTCTGTGCACAGCTCTAGTTGTTGTTGTTGTTGCTGCCGCTGTATGCCTTTGAGTTGTTTCTGACTTACGGCAACCCTAAGGTGCAAGCCACTTTTGGCTCAGGTGCAGTGGTTTGAGCATTGGATTATGACTCAAATCCTTGCTCAGCCATGGAAACCCACTGGATGACCTTGGACAAGTCTCACTCTCTCAGCCTCAGAAAGAGTTTAATTATCATGGGGTATCCTTGGCAAGACTTGTTCAGAGGAGGTTTGCCTTTGCCTCTTTCTGAGGGTGAGAGAGTGAGACTTGTCCAAGGTCATCCAGTGGGTTTCCATGGCTGAGCAAGGATTTGAGTCATAATCCAATGCTCAAACCACTGCACCTGAGCCAAAAGTGGCTTGCAAAAGAAGAACTGAAGCATATAAATGAACACTTTGGTTCTATAAATATAACAAGTATATATTCAATAAATATAAAATAACTACAAAATAATACACACAACTTGCAAAGACACCAGCTCTTAATTTCACATTTCCACTGGGCTGATATTTTTCAAAAAGCTCATTTCAAACTAAAAGCAATTTGAACACACAGAATTAAGATTACAATTAAGAGTAGTGTATGCAAGAAAAAATTTTCGATCCTTGCCTTTGTTCTTAATAAGACACCACTTGCAATCATTTGGTTTTGTGGGGAAAGAAAGCAGCAAGGCAGAGGTGTAATTAATTCTAATAAACCTATTTGTTGTCTTAAGAGTTATTTGTCAGCATCAGCCAATACAGCAACATTAGTAAAGCCAAGGGTAATTTGTATTGTCAGGGTACTCAATAGGGGAATGGGCTGCTGCATACTGCTCTAGTGAAGTGTGCAAAGGTGTTTGGGGACTGCATGTTAATATGAGAAGCTCCATCCCTCTTGAGCTTCCAGCAGGCAAGACTGTATATCCGTTGGTCCTTAAAGTCTCTTGGCTTTTCTAATTGATTTAATGTATGCATTTCCAAAATGAAAACAAACCTGTTGTTGTTTTTTAAGAAAAAAAGTTGTTGGTGGCTGCTACCCTGCATGACTCAGGTCATTTCCGCACTAGACTGTTATAGTGCTATTATTCCACTTTCAACATCCTGTGGAATTCTGGGGTTTGCAGTTTAGGGAGGGGCCGGATGATTTTAGGAAGTCAAATTGAATGTGTATATATAGATAATATAGTTTTTATAGTTATAGGCCATTTCCGCATGGGGCGAGGGAATCGCCCCATGCCAATACTTATCGAACCTTTGGGCTCAACACTTGGGTCCACGCTGGTCCGGAGCAGTGTGTGGCTGCTGCTTCGCACTGCTCCGGGGATGAAAATGGCAGTTTCCAGTTGGTGGAGGCTCTCCACCAACCGCTGAAGCTTGCCAGCCTAAAGCCCGCCCCTGGCAGATCACAGGCTTGCACTGGTGCGAGCCTGCAAATCTGCACTGGAGCGCAGGAATGGAGTGGCGCGCTCCATGCTTTTGAAATACCTCTTTCAAGCGGTCTTTCAAAAGCACACTGGACGACCACTTCAGGTCGTTCGGGAGCGGGCTGAGGTGCGGATCTACAGTAAGTAGGTCCGACCCAGTCCACTCCCAACTGCAGACATCCTCTCTGGAGGACGCTCTGCACCGTTTCTTTAAGCCCGTGCGGAAATGGCCATAGTTAGTTATAGTTATTATAGTAAGTAGAAATAACATATTTTGTATTAGATATAATCTTTAGTATTTTATGTCTCTATGTTATGTGTACTATTTGATGAGTAGAAGCTGGTAAGTTTTGTAAGCGTGGAATTAATATGAAATCATCATGAAATAACAAGTGTTTGTAGGTATGTAGGTATGTAGGTATGATTGTATGTATATGTTTTTGTACATGTTTGTGTTATTGTAAAATTGGTGTATGTTTTTATGTGTTTTTAAACAGATTTACAAACTTTCAATAAATATTATTTTTAAAAAAAGAAAGTGGAATAATAGCACTATAACAGTCTAGTGCAGAAATGGCTTCAGTGTGGTGTAGTAGTTCTACATGTGGAACAATGCTAGCTGAGTCATTTACTACCTTCTGAACTGGAGGTGCAGCTCCCACCTATTGGCCATTTAAACCTGGAAAAGAGCAGAGAGATCTCAGAAGTATCTGGCTATGTTTCCATAACTAGCCTGAAGTAATTGTATCATCTTCTGACAGAGTTCTCCAGAAATCTCAAAAACTGATCTAATCATTTTGCAATTTGCTACAGGGACATAACCGGAAGATTCTGTGATCCCCCCACTGGCTCTCCAGTCATGAATGACCATGGGCAGGAGACATGGTCTGTTAGAGTGCCTTTGTTTATTTCATCTTTCTTATCTACTGTATATCATCTCAAGAGCCCTTGAAGCCTAAGAGATAAATATTGAAATGGGTAAATAAAGAAATAAACACAAGCCCAAGTGTATTCTGTATGAATTTTACAGTCCGTCGGGGGTAGATGCTTGGATTAAGGAGGTGGAAGACCCCATCACAGCTGCAACCACTACTATAGTGGATGGAAAACCACATGAAACAGAAAATAAAACATCAGAAGATGGTTGATGTATCTTCACAGAAAACCGCCATCCAGTCTATGGCTATCTGATTCTGACAAGCTCATTTTCACATCGATTTCAGTTTTCCAAATTCTATGCTGATTTTTTGTTGCATTACAACTTACCAGTCCACACAAAATTCACATACTTTTTAATTAACATTTTTTCCCACAAATAAAGCATTTTTGTGTACAGTGTTTGTACACTTTTTTTAGAAAAATGTATGCTTTGTGCATCTTTGTATGTGTGTTGGTGAAAAATATAAGAGAAAATTTTAAACTTTCTAGATTTTGTATGGCACATTGCTTTCTGGTTTACATTTAGGCTCAGGATGTGTGAATTTGGTAAATTTCCACTGAAATGCAACTGAATGAATTTTTCACATGTACCTAACCAAAACACCTGTACTATAAATTAGAGTGTCTATCTGTCCAGCTTTCTGTTATACTATAAATGCACTATTGCATTACTGATCACAGAATTACTAAATCTACTCTGTTATCCAATGACACAAAAATGAAGACCTGCAGGTATCTCTCAGACAAGCACTTTGAATTTCTATATTATTTGCTCTATAATGCACATTTATGAACTAATTTTGACTAAATTCAATATGTACACTTACGATATTTTTATGCAAGTTCAGGACTGATCAGCAAGTTGTTTTAAACTTGGATTTTAAACTGGATTTTGCATGGAAGTTAATGTGAAATAAAATTTAGGGATTGTGGCCCACATCCTATCTAATGCTTGAAGAATTAAAAGTTCCATCCACCAGCACATTTACACAAAGATGTGTAAAGAGCAACAACTGGCATCTAGGTAATAGTACAACAACTGCCATCTAGAGTAACAACTGGCATCTAGGTAATAGTACAAAGAGCAACAACTGCCATCTAGGTAATAGTACAATAGTACAATGGAACTCCCCCTATGCACACACAGATGGACACACACATAAACACACTGCCCATTCAGTGACTGGTTAGGTAAGGAGAAGACCTGCGCTTGATGCTGTTTGTTTGCCATTTTGAAACTAAGGGGTACTCATGGCACAAGGAAGTATTAGACACTTGCTTGCATAATGCCAATAAAGTTACTCTAGTGTAACCCATGGTTACATTAGTATAGTTCATCTAGAACTTAGTGGTCTGTAGGTGCTAGTACTCAGACTTTTGTTTCAGTTAATCATCTGGGCATCAAAGATGTGCAAGTTTGAATCCAAAAGGGTAATTTCGGACCGCAAGATGGTTTTTGCAGCACATAAAGCACCATACACCAAGAGAAGGGGAAGGCTGAAAGGATCAGGAGGAACAGCTGGGGGAGGTTTTCCCTGCTGTCCCAGCATCTGCCTCACAGTTTCCAGCAACGCCATCAAGCTGATTCAGTTTATGGCGAGCCTATGAAAGAGAGATGTCTAAGAACCACATTCATCAACTGCCATGCTCAGGTCCTGCAAACTCAGCTGTAGCCTCCTTGGTTTGACCCAATCTACCTGTAACTTGACCTTCTTTTCTTACTGCCTTTCAACCCTGCTGAGACATTTTTAATAAGAGAATATTTTTAATGGGAGACTGAACCAAGAACCTTCTCCAAAGAAAGCCTGTGCCCTGCCATTCAGTTCTGGCCCATCTCTCTGTGCGTTGCTTCTGTGAAGATCAGGATTTAAATGTAGCCATATTTCAAAAAAATAGGGGGTTCTGCAAGGAAACGGAAATATGTGAGCCAGTTGCCTATAACAATTAGAAGGGAATTTGTGTTCAGCTCTTTCTAGTTAGAAGGAAACTTATAACGTGAAAAAGGAAAACTCTTCCCTCATCCCACCCCAGGGTCTTTCATCTTAAGTAGGGCAGTTTCTGCAGTCTGCTTAATTGTACTAAAGAATGGGAGGCAAATGTTCTCAAAATCAGTGTGACAGATTGGCTGCCTTCTAACAGAGAGCTGGTCTGAGCCTTGTACGTAATAGCCTTGCAACGTCCATTTCAGTAAATGGAGTTCTTTGGTGAAGCTTTGTTTCATAGTCAACGAATGCTTTTAAGTCTGTCTCAGAGCACCTGCAATAGTTTTATATAACCTGGCTGTCTACCTAGCGTAGCCCACTGCAGGAACTGCTAAATAGAAGGGTTGCTTGTTCTTGGAGATTACTTTTAGCAGACTTTGCTTCCATCAAGCAAGGTCTTGCAGCATGTGGGGATAATGTGGAAATTTGTTTTCAAGAGGGGGGAAACGGCTTCTCCTGCTAAGTACTCAGTTTATTTGAGTCTTGCAATTTTCTTTAATGTCTCCGGAAAGCAACAAGTACAATAATCGTCATCTTTTTCCCCCACCACAGCTTTGTGGGTTTGGTTTGGTTGTTTTTACTTAAAGAAAAGTTAACACTAAAAATTACATGCAGCAATTATTCATATTTTTATTCTATACAGATTTATAGGGATACAAGTCTGCTTGGTAGAATGGAGAAGGTAAAGAGGATTTATATTCTTTACCAGAATAGCTGTTGGTTGGGTGAAAATGGTAGAAAGAGAAACCTTCAGGGAGAACACAGCTCATTGAGCAATTGCTTCAGGCAGAGTTTTAAATAAAATCAATTTTGAGTATAACACTCCATGCCATTTTTGTGAAAACAAAAGCGTGTAGATCCTATTTGTTTACATTAGGAACTCCATGTGTTGTATCTAATAGAGTGAGTGTTCCTCTCATTGTACCTCTCTTGAACTTTTGGTTTGCAAGAGGTGTTTGTTCTGAAAATCAATAAAGGCAGGGAAAGGCAGGGGAGGCTGAATAGTTGTTCCCATGACTGCGTGCCCCTGATTGGCACTTGCATTTGTCCTGGTTTTATGTTTGCTTTTCATTTTGCTTGTTTGTGTTTTACTGAGAGATTTAAAAAAAAAAAACAGATGCCAATAAATTCATAGAAGCAAGCTGATGATTAGAATATACCATTCCAGATCCTTAAAAAAAGACAAGAATATAAACAATTATCCAGCTGGCTTTCTAGACATGAAATCCCTTTTAGGTGGGAAAAGGCGGAGGGATCTCTTTTTTTACAAATATAAACGTTATAGAATAACATCTGCAGATCAGGTCCCAGCAATACTAAAGAACCTACAACAAGATAAAGGAGACAACCTCAATAAAGAAAACGATAAGAAGACAGAACATCAAGCTGAAGAAGAAAAGGATTTGAGGCATAGAGAGGAGGGAAGAGAGCAGATTGTCACAAGTAAAGAACGAGATTCAGATGAAAAGGAAGTTTTCGATGACAAAGAGGAAGAAGTTCAAAGCGAAATGGATGCGGAAAACTCAGAGGAAGAACAGGACAATGAAGAAGAAGAGGACGAATTGGAGGAGGGGGAGAGAAGGAAGGAGATAAGGATCAAGAGGACTAGAGAAACTTAAGAATTATCTAGGAAGAATGGCTGTAGTAAAAATGAATATCCTCCCGAGGATGAACTATCTGTTTCAGAACTTGCCGATTATAAAAAACGAGAAATGCTTCTTAGCATGGAAGAAAGATATTTCAAAATTTATATGGGCTGGAAACAGAGCTAGAATCAAATGGAACAATTTGATAGAAAACAAACCAAAAGGGGGTTGTAACCTACCTGATCTGAGAACATACTACCAAGCAAATGCCCTTACCTGGGTCATAGATTGGATTACGTTAAGGAACAACCGAGTATTGCTGCTAGAGGGTGCGGGCAACCGTTTTGGTTGGCACATATACCTCTGGTATGACAAGGCTAAGGTGGATCCTAACTTTAGAAATCATTATATACGTCAAGCCCTGCTCAAGGTATGGAATCAGTTTAAGAGAACGAACTATAGAGAAATACCATCGTGGGTCTCCCCCCAGGAGGCTTTCCATGCACCATTTAAAAACAAGGAAGATAAATGGTTAACAAATAATGATTTGATCAGGATAGAAGGGGGAGAAAAAATATTCAAAACAAGGTCGCAATTAAACGATTCAGGTTTAAATTGCCAATGGTTTCTTTATCATCAATTGAGAGAAAGATTCAGGATTGATATGAAGCTTCAAGGAATAACTATTAAGACAGCTTACACACCATTTGAAAAGTTTTGCTTTGAAAAACCACAACATGCGACATCTAAATTTTACAAACTATTACTAGAACAGCTCTTGGAGTCAGAAGTGGTCAAGGAGGTAATGATCAAGTGGGCCAGAAACTTAGGTAGAGAAATAAAGTTGGAAAATTGGGGAAATAGTTGGCAAATTACAATGAAATTCACATGTGCACAAAGTTTAAAAGAAAACTATATCAAAATGTTCAATCGGTGGTACATGGACCCGGATAAACTGTCAAAAATCTATAAATCTCATTCTAATATCTGTTGGAAATGCAAACATTCAATAGGTACTTATTTCCATTTGTGGTGGCAGTGTCCACTTACCAAGCAATATTGGAAAGAAATACATTTGGAAATCTCTAAAATACTTATGGTACAAATTCCACTAACTCCGGAATTCTTCCTATTGAATATGCAACACCAATTGAATGACTGTACTAGGAAAAAGTATGGGAGGATACTCCTATATCTAATTACGGCGGCAAGAGTAGTGTTTGCCAAGAGGTGGAAAAACGTTAATATACCAAAACTTGATGAGTGGTACAGGAAAATATTAGAATATGCTACACTAGATTGCTTAACTTTACAGCTAAAGCGAAAAGTAGCATATAACACAAGCACTCAGGAAGAAAATTGGAATAAGATATTTATATATCTCAAGTCTGTTTGATTTAGCAAATATTTTTTTCTCAAGTTTAAGGATGAAAACCCTGTTATACATAAGGAGGTTTAGAGCTCAGTCACTGTTTATCAGAATTTTTCGGCAAAATTGTCCACGTCCTCTCTTTTTACTTTATCAAATAAACGAAGAGATAACATGAAGAGGAAATTGTAGGGGAAGAAAAAATCAAGATAAGAAGGAAACTAGATTTTTTATCTAGTAAGATGTTATGAATGCAGGTATAAATGTAAAATATAGGAAAGACATAGAAGAGAGAAAAGATCTTACATTTAGCTAGATATATCAAAATCAGTTAAAGGAAGCTGGAAAATGCACCAAAATAATGTTTCTTTTTTCTTCCTTTTTTTGGCTACAACTCTATTCAATTATATCTGGTGTCGGAAAGGTATAGACTTTATAAATGATAAGTGTTATGTGTATTTTAGATATTAAAACATTATATCAGTTGCAATAGTGAATGCAAGATATAGTATAATATGTCTTGAGTTGATTGTGGTGTTGTCTGTTTTTTGTTTGTTTTTGTTTGTTTTTGTTTTTTTGTTGTTGTCTTAAATGTATATGAATGCCAATAAAGATCAATTTATAAAAAAAAAAAAAAACAGATGCCAATAAATTCATAGAAGCAAGCTGATGATTAGAAATTATAATACACGACATCTTTGGACATTATTATTCTTGAAATCTTCTAACCAAGGGGATGGATTCAATAAGAAAGTGTGCTTTTTAGCAATACAACTCCATCAAAACACCTCTTCTTAACACTTTTTAATCCAATACTTATACCTTGATCTTCAGAAGCATTGGGTTTTTTTAAAAAATCTCAGTTGTTCATTCTACTTAGAACCTCCTATCTAATTAATCTGCAATTAATTGCAAGTGTATTGTGTGTTGTAGTGGACTTCCTTTACAAACAACAAGAATTGATATTTCTATGGCTATTCTGTATTACGAATAGATTAACTTCAGGCAAAGTTGTAAAAGAGAAATTCTAACTTCCCTTTGAATCTTTCCTAAATAGAGGCTAGCCCCTTAGGAACTACACTCCAAGATCTTTGCAATGGTCAAGTCTTTAAAGAAAACAAAGCAAAAATGGGAATATTAAAAATACCTGATAAATATAATTGTTTATCATGTCCAGCTTCCATCCATCTTATTAAGAGTGAGATGCAGTGTTCTATATCACACTAACAGTCTTGCTTTGTTGTGGAATGTGCTGCCAGTGTGGTATGTAACCACACGATCTCACATGACCATATGAATGGAAATGGCAAACATTACTGAGGATGATACAACTTTAGATGGCAGCAAACTCTAGAACTATAAATGATACATTTTCACAGACTTCAGTACATAAAAACTCAAGTACCATTGCTCTGGGGTCCAAAAAATAGATCCCGGAAATGCAGCACAAAACTTTGCATGTTTCTGCCAATGGGCCTATGGCCTTGCAAAACATGATTACAAAGGATAAGTATTCAATAGGTAAATAAAATCAGACATAGTGAATACTGCAATATTCCTAGCCATTCCATAGCCACACTGGACAAAGATGTACATGTGACTTTAAGGAACCATTTCTGTTTGGTCTCATCTACTTTTATACTAGCTGCATCACACGATCTGGGGAAGTTATATGATTAATTTCCCATGGTCTAAAGCCAATTTTCAGTCCTGTCTACACTAGACCCACTGAATCAATTGCTTAATGGTAAGTCAGCACTTGAAAAAAACAGTGTTGATTCAGTAGGTCTAGTCCTGTTGAGACTAGCAGTTGGATTCAGGCCCATGCAAGCCAAGCTCCATTCTGAAATCTCTATGCTATCTTGTTTGTTCAACCTATGATCTCCCTGTTTACAGAAATATCCATCTCATCCATCCATCTTTATTAACCCACTGGTACAACAAAAAAGTTATCTTTGGCCATTTCCACACAATGACGCTGTCCCGCATCATCCCATAGCAATGCCGGTAGCGCCACTGCTGGGATGGGAGCATGTGCCCAATGCTCCCCTCTGCACCTAGCCGGCTGTCCATGGAAGAGAGCACAAGGGACACACTCCTTCCTTCTGTAATGCAGTTAGCCTTCTTCCCATGCTGCAGTGGGGAAGGAAGCACGTGATCACATTTCCGGCCCTTCTGCATAGCTGGTGGCAACAGGAGACTTGTGCGATTGAGGGCCTTTGATGGAGTTTTTCTGTCAATGATATACCCCGCAATCATTCCAGTTGAGAACACAAGAAGGCTGGGACCTCAACATCATGCAAAAGCATTGTCACAGTCCTGCTTCTGTTGTGTCCCCATGCCAGGAGGGCATTATCCTATGGAAATGGCCTTTATTTAAAAACTACACACCAGGAAAAAGTTTCATTATCAGGGAGCAGCATGTACTACTTTCCAATTTCCACTCACAGCACTCCAGCATGTTGGGAACCATTGCAATATTGGGTTTTTCAGATTACCCCAAACCCTTGAGTCAATTTTAGTTCCCCACCATCGCTTATAATGCCTCTCTCTGTGTGATATTTCTAACTTTTTCAACTTCTTGCATGATGGAAGAAGGAAAATGCATTTGTTCTCCATACAAGAGCAGGAGTTAAATACATTTCATCAGTGTTATAATGATATGTGTAAACGTTTCTGGTGGAGTGTTGTCACATTCAGCAATTCTTTCTATGGCCATTTCTGCACTACACTCTAATAATACTATAATTCCACTTTCAACATTCTGTAGAATTCTGGGGTTTGTAGTTTATGGAGGCCAAAGAGCTCTCTGGCTGAGAATCCTAAATGCCCCTCTCTAAACTGCAAAACCCAGGATTCCACAAAATGTTGAAAGTGGACTAGCAGCACTATAACAGTATAGTATTGCCAAAATCTGTCACACTATCCTGTATACTGGTTGGTTTGAGAGAAAAAACTGGTGTTCTAAGAACTGTTGGTAAACCGAAGTTTACTGCCTGTAGATTTCAAAATCAGACCTATCAAGAGTGCAATATATTCAGCACTGCACTTGGCATTAGAACGCTGTTTTAAAGGGATGTTTACAAGACCTCACCAGAATTCACAGGTAGATCCACTGAGATGATTCAATTCTGTTAGCTAAACCCAGCTTTTTTTAAGTGTCTCAGACATTCCAGTCCAGAAACACAGGCTTCCACAAATAAAGGCCAATGTAACTTCAGAATACCTATATGTGTCTAAATCTCTATACTAACATATATTTTGAACAAAGACGATAGTATGGTGCTAAATGCATATCCCAAGGTCAACATAAAATTTCATCTAACCATTCTGACTTTATACTGACACAAATCTACTGACAAGAACAGTAAGACTCATAGGTGCCATCCAGAGAAAAATTAATCTTTCTGGCTTTAAGTGCTAGCTAATGTGGTTTGCAAACGGGGTCCTGTGGATTATAGTTCTCAATTTTTGGGAAATATCAGTGGCAACTTAAAGCAGCACACAAAGCCTGCCCTTGCCACTTTGCTTATTGGGGAATTTGAGACAAAAGCTTTAGCATATATTTGAATTTGGGACAGACTGTTTCTTTCTCTACAATACTCACTTTTTTCTGAGCTTAAAATTGTTCCATCTCATTTCTTCATCTGTATGCAATTATTTTAAAATTCTGCATGGAAAATTGCACATCTTTTTCATGCAAAATTTAGTTTATACAAAAATCAAGTGACATAAAGGACCTAAAAGTTCTGCTGAAATTTGAAAGTGATCATTTTCCAGTTCAGCTACACCTAAGTGACTTCACTCAAGAGACACATATCAAGGACCACTACCAGCTCTCTTTAATGCCACCACGAAGGACTTATCACTGAGCTAAATGGACCCCCCCAGTTAAATCAAACAATAAGTGAAGTATTGGCCTCAGACTGCTTTCAGTGTCTTCAGACTGCCCTGATATCATCTGAGTCCGCAGACGAACTTCTTAAGACCTACAATGATCTTACCCAAGAGCTACAACAGCATCTAAGCCACCAGAATAGTGCACATCAGAGACACCAACAGCATCACTCAAAGCCATGGTTCAACAAGGAATGTACCAAAGCAAAAAAACCTCTCACCTCTACTTACCAGGCTTATCTATCCAATACTACACCAGATGTAGCACTAAAACTGCTCCAGCAAAAGAGAGACTACAAAAAACTGCTGGTATATAAGAGAAAAGAAGCCATGAAGAACAATTGGACACAACTTATTCAGGCAGTCAAATCTAATAACTCAGCTCTATTCTGGCATATTACATCAAGTGCCCAAAGTAACACACCAGCTATGGTGGACTGCCATATTACCTCAGGGATCTGAGAGGATCACTTTGAAGCACTTTATAAGGACATCTATCTTGGAAAGGAAGGTGCCAGCCAAAATATAGAGAATCACCCAAAGTGGGCACTAGTGACAGCGTCAGAGATTGAGAGCCTTGTAGCGCAAGTGAGAATGGGGAAAGTCTGAGGGGAAGACTTAATCCCTCCAGAAGCTGTCAAAAACAATTTGGAATTCTGGATCCCTATCCTGGCCTCACTTTTCACCTGCATTGACAACTACGGTCATGCACCCAAAGACTGGGGGCTTGTGATCATTGTCCCCATATATAAAAAAGGAAGGAAGGATGATCCTGCCAACTATAGACCAATCAGTCTCAATACAATCAGCAAACTATACACAAGACACTTACAGTGGAAACTCCAGACCTGATTGGAGCAAGAAAACATACTTGCAGAGGAACAAACTGGCTTTAGGGAAGGTTGGTCCACCATAGATCAATGCCTCATACTCCACCACCTTATTGAAAAATATTCCTCTTGCAACACAGCCTCTCTCTATGTTGCCTTTATAGACTTTAAAGCAGCTTTTGACTCTATATCTAGAACCAAACTGTGGGAAAAACTGGAAGCTTCCTCAATTGATTGGCATCTACTCCACTTAATACATATGCTGCATGATGGACCTTCACTCTAAAGAAAATGTAACCCCCAGGGTCATCTCACCAATGCCATCGACACTGAGAAGGGTGTCAAGCAAGGTTGCATACTAGCTCCCGTCTTGTTCACCATTTCATCAACTGCATGGTGGGCCTTCTTGACAACATAAACTTCCGTTCCCCCAAAATAGAGGGAAGACACATTTCAGTTCTACTTTATGCCTATGCTGCTGCAGTACTTTCAAGAACACTCATTGGCCTAAAAAGAGCACTAGCACAGCACCGCAGAGAGGATCAGCTAGTACTCAATTACCAAAAAACTAAAATCATGGCATTTACTAAGAGACCCAAGAATCACACCTGAAGTATAGATGGACAAAAGATTGAACAGGTCTCCTGCTTCAAATATTTGGGGGTAATCTTTCTTGCTACTGATAGCAGAGAAGCACATGGAGAGTATGTGACCAGCAACGCACAGAGGAGCTCATTAGCCATCCTCAAATTTCTTAAGACAGGAGGAGGACAATATATACCCATGGTGCTCAAACTCTTCGAAGCCAAATAAGTAGCACAACTCCTATATGGATCCCAACTGGGTCCCTTCCTGAACCCTGCACCATTAGAACTTGTACAATCCAAATTTTTAAGATCAGCTTTCCAAGCTCCAAAATGCATCTCCAACACAACTCTGAGACTGGAGTCAGGGTTTATGAAAATGGAGACCAGAGTGTGGGTAACTATACTCAGCTACTGGCTTAGACTATCCTTCTTTCCCACTGGCCTGGCTCCACTAACCTTGAAAGATGACTTCCAGTCTATGTGGAAACAGACAGTGATGACTAAAATCTCATCATTGGGTTTTTCCCCAGAGTTTCTGCTCAGCATGGGATATTATAAGGCCAAAGCAGCTATCAAATAATTGGTGGTAGATACAGAGCGACAACTGGATCTAGCTAGCACCTCAACCTTTATTGCTGTTGGCCCCAACAGATATCAAACTTCACCTATGGCCCTAAACACTGGACAGCCTTTACTTTGGCACGATGTCATGCCCTTCCCTCAGCTGTCCTGGAAGGCTGATAAAAGAAGATCCCCTTCTCAGACAGACTGTGCCCTTGTGGCTCTGACCAAATTGAAACAACAGAGCATGTGCTTCTCCAGTGCTTGTACTACAGGGACATCCGCCTCAGCCTTATTTCCCCTCTCTTGCATAAATACCAAGGACGCACTGGAGAATTCTATACTTCTTTGTTACTTTCAGACACCAACCCTCATATAACATATAATGTTGCCAGATTCAGTGCAGCAGTGGTTAAAATTCAGTAACCTCCATCTCTGCAGTAGACTAGTTCCAAGCTTGTCTTGTTATATGGGAGCTGTGCAACCTGAAGGAGAATTTCAGTGCTGTCTTTAACCTGTGTTTTTATCCTTTTATCCTTTTCTGTACCCCTTTTTACCTGTGCTGGTCTATGACCATAATAAAGATTCTATTCTATTCTAGTTTATAGAAAAATCAAGTGGCAACTGGGGATTGGGCACTTTCATGGGAATGCTTTGATGTAGGTTCCTGCATAGCAGGGGGTTGGACTGGATGCCCCCTGTGGTCTCTTCGAACTCTATGATTCTATGCCCCTACATATCCTCTAAACCATGGTCATGAATATGAAACAGTCACAAATGAAAATCAATAAGTTACTTATTCACAAGTGTCCAAGTGAATTTTGGCCATTGTACTTAAGAAGGCCCTAATGTCATTGCAAGGCTGAAAAAAAAAAGGCTGCATTTCAGAGGTAGGTTGAGCTGTAACTTGGATGAATACTGAAGTACAGTTGGCCTTCCACATCTGCAGATTCTGTATCCATGGGTTCAACCAACCAGAGCTTGAAAATATTCCCAAAAAAGAAAAAAAAATCCTTTTTGCCATTTTATATAAGAGATGCCATTTTACTACACCATTGTACATAATGGGACTGGATCATCTACAAATTTTGATATGCAAGGGGAGTTCTGGAACCAAACTCTAGCAGATACCGATGGCCCACTGTATTAACATGACAGCCAAACCAAGAGTCCCAATCTGGTCACATAGGCTACTGCCTTCCTTCTTACCTACTGGCATTTTTGGGTTCCTTTTTGCTTTATTGCTATCACTGTAAATATTCATTTAAAATGGATAATGCTGCAAATCTATGCTATCCAATAATGACTCAGGAGTTATCAGGAGCAGGATACAATATATACTAATATAGATGTTTATTGATATAAAGGGAACAAGAATAAATTATTTAGGAATCCAAGATGGGTACAAAGGAAGGATTGAATAGTTTCTTTCAGTATAGACAAGTCATACAAAAGCGTTGTTTATTTGGGAAATTTTATTGTTATAGTTAAAAAATTAACTTGATTTACAATGATACATGTACAACACTGAGCACTAATACTTGATTGTAAATTTCTACATATCATTATTCAGATTTGAAAGCATTGTTTTTCTTGTTTTTCTTTTCTTTTTTTAATGTTCTGTCTGTCAGTCTTGTTTCTTTTGATTGTCAATGAAAATTATTTTAAAAATGGATAATGCTGCAAATGTTATTATTGGATAGCATTATCCATTTGAAATGAATATTTACAGTGATAGCAATAAAGCTGCAAATGAAATGTTCTCCATCTCACAATAGTAATTACCATGCAATTATGGTTGTTCAAGATGTTCATCATTTGAATGATCTCAACAAACGATGACTGGAATCTGGTTAGGGACTTACATCTTCATAAGTCAACGTATATCTGCAGGAATTAGAACTGGGCAGTTCCATGATGTCCATATCTAGAAAAGGGCTGTTGTTACATTAGTGTTTAGGGGACCCAGCAAAGTGATCAGGACATATTGGGACTGATTCACAATGGTACAACAAGACTGACTTGCATCAGTTCCATTGCACACCAGGGCACCAACCAGGAGGTGCCAATGCACATCAAAACACTCTTGCTAGTGTCCCATTACGCATCTTCTCAATTAACAAACAGGGTGTCATGTCCATTGTGCTCCCTGATGTAATTGATAATGTGACTCATCCACAATAATGCATGTCTGTGGATTATGCTAGTATAAAACACTGTTATAGTAAATTATCATCTTGATGTAACATAAAGCTTGAATGAATATCATGTGTTACAGACCATCAGATGTTATATGTTTAACAGCAGGTAAAATCTGAATGTTAGTTGTAAGTGAGTTAGTTGTAAGTGAGTTGTAAGCGAGCAATCTGAATGTTAGTTGTAAGCCTGTAAACCAGGCTGTTAAGGCATGGCTGTGTTTATTTAAAAGTGATAAAGTGATAAGTGATTTACTATACATGGGCCTGAGGCCATTTCCGCACTACATTGTTATAGTGCTATTATTCCAACATCCTATGGAATCCTGGGGTTTGGAGTTTAGGGAGGGGCCTTTAGAATTTTCAGCCAGAGAGCTCTTTGGCCTCAGTAAACTACAAATCCCAGAATTCCTCAGGATGTTGAAAGTGAAATAATAGCACTATAACAGTATAGTAAGGAAATTGCCTTAGATTATCTAGGCTAGAACCGCATATAACAATGTATTGTATATCAAAACAAGGGTCAATGCATCTCATCCTAGTGAAGAGGGATCAAAGATAATAGGTTGGGAGAAGCCAGCCCCAAGACTTCTGGCCAGTGTTAAGATAGATACATGAAGAACTGAAACAGAGATATAACACCAGAGATGCATTTGACCAAAGTATAGATAAAATCCCATGGGAAGCACTTGAAGTTTGGGAGTGGGGAAGACCCGGATAATCCACCAATGGGAATTGTGTGCCTCTAAAAGTGTGTATCCCTAGTATAGCCAAGCATGTGTTGTAGATCATTCGTTTCAGCAACACTTGTACATTATGGCCCTTTTCACATGTTACCTGTTTGCACGACGGGGGAGGGCGTCTCGCGCGAGAAGCCTCATTCGAAACACTGCCGCTTCCCCCTCCTTCCTACTGCAGGTCGCTTCCTGTTTGCACAAGTGTCGCGCTAGTGCCCCGCCCCTTCCTTCCGCAGTGCAGTATGGGAGTTGTAGGTTGCGTTGGGGGAGGAAGCGCTACCCGCCCGGCTCACCGATGCACCGTACGCAGGTAAGTGCACAAGGGCGCTGTGAGCATTGCGCAAGCACGGGGCATTTTCGACTTAAAGCTGAAAATCAAAAAATGCTCCCGCGCCGCACTTCAGCCTCGTGAGCACCGTGCAAGTGGGAATGTGTCGTACAGAGCGGCGCTCCCATTTGTGCAGCACTCAAGGGGCACTCGCGCTAAAAAAAAAACATGCGAAAAGGGCCTATGTCTCTGTACATTATGCCTCTATGGGAAAACCCTGTGTGTTTTCTTGAGAGCAAAAGCGTAGCTAGCACATGACACATGGTTTCTTAGCACCTCTACTACACAGCTAAGTAAATCCAATCCAAAGTTATGCAATGTCTCCCATGATAGAGGACTGAAGATAGATTGCATTAGACGATCTCTTTAAACAATTTTTGTTGTTTTTTTAATGTATCTCTTATTCCATTTGCTATGGCTCATCAGATATAGTTTCCACTTGGGTATTTTATTTATCATGATCAGTCTGGAAAATGTTACTTACCTTCATTATTTGAACATCGGTCTCCAACCCCATTATCCAATTCATCTGATTATGTGCATCCATTATGTGTCCTGACTCATAAGAAACCCCATAGGAAAATCAACTTAAGTGAACGGAACCTTGCTTTGCCTCAATTCTACCTGATTAGAAAGCTGTTCTTTCCCTAGGCCATTTGCAGTGATAAAGTCACATTGCATTTCAGAAATAAAAGTGTATTTGTGGTGTTTACTAAAGAACACTTTTCTTTAACATACATCACTTTCAAGAAGGGACTGAATTCTATGCCTAGAAGTAAAAAAACTGGAGATACCTAAAACAGTATGCTAGAAATACATCAAGGTTAGTGAAATTATAGAGGAGGTTTAAGGTTAGATTCAGAAAGGGGATTTCACAAGCTGATGCTGGTAATGGTGGTGGTGGTGGCAGCAGGGGCTGTAAAATTTATTTTTATTTGTTTATTATATCTGTATGCCGCCTTTCTCCTAGAGTGGGACCCAAGGCAGATTTTGTTGCTGTGTGAATCTTAGTTTATTTTAAATCTGCTTTAGATATGTAACAGAACAATGTGAAAAGGAAAATGGAGGATATATACAGATAGTTTTAATATTTTACAGCTGTAGATTTACAGAATGCCAGAAAAAAAGAGAGGGAGGGAGGGGGAGGGAGGGAGGGAGGAAGGAAGGAAGGAAGGAAGGAAGGAAGGAAGGAAGGAAAGTGGAAGATGCATCCATTCACTCTGTCACTTGAGAGAAGCTTCTGATACGATGTGAGAGCATCTACAGCCACTCAAATGTATAAGTGCAGTTATTGTGCTTATATTGCACTAGCCAAAGGGAACCCATACAATAAAGGCTGAATGGCAGCTGTTAAGGACACTTTAGGCACAGAAAAGGGGAGATAACCTTACGCTAAGTGGCTGAACTGAGTTGTCACTAGACTGGCTCCCACCTTTGTGGTTCTTATAGCCTTCCTCTTGCTTAGGTAACAGTCAAATTGATAAACACTATTATAACCACAGCTACAATCATATTTCTGCAGATGGGCTGAAGACTTCAGTACATTTGAGTTCAGACACCAACTAAACAGACCCATGCCATATGGAGAATGTACAGATCAGAAGTTATTTATCTGCCAGCTTTTATACTTCCCAAGTGTTTTGACGTAGTTCTACGCTCAAAATATGTATCAAAATGTGTTTTGAACAGAACATTGGGGGGGACATAAATTAACTCATTAAATTGTGGATTATTTACTTTCCCCCCAGATTTTCTAGTTAAAATTGATTAATCCCACATTTTATTGAACTAATTGTTTTGGGCCATTACAATTCATTATGGCACTGTGTGGTTCTCTGTCTTTGCCAGATTCAGCAAAATGAGAGGAGTGAGGAGAAGAAGAAATAGGAGGAAAGACTTTGGCCATTTCCACACTAGACTATTATTGTGGTATTATTCCACTTTCAACTGCAAATCCCAGGATTCCATAGGATGTTGAAAGTGGAATAATAGCACCATAACAATCTAGTGCAGAAATGGTCTTCATCTGACTCTATCCTGGCTGGCTTGTTCTAATCTGCTTGAAAGAGAATGTGTAGGGAAGGAATGGAATATGGTGATTGGTTTGATCTGCAAGAGGCTCCCACATAACTATGGCCCCTTCTGAATGCCAAGACCTTCAAGGCTGAAGGCTGGTGCTTCCATTCCCCACCCCCCACCCCACACACACACTTATTAGATTCTATGGAAGTTGCTGAAGTCTTTCTTGGTGGTGGTGGTTCTGGGTCTTTTTAATTCTCTTCCTCTAATTTTTATTGATTTTATTTTCAAGTTTTGTGTGTTATTATTTGGAGTTAACTACAATGAACCCCATTGCACTCCTTTAGTTGGCTTATTGCTCACGTAGTGCAGAGCCTTTGCATAAGTAGCTAAAAAAGTTCTTTGCCATAACCTATTTCCTCCTCCCTTGACTTCTTTCCCCCACCATTCTGCTTTCCATCACATCAGTTAGTTGTACAGTTTCTTGAATACCTAAGATACATTCCTTATTTTGCACACCTCAGCCAGTCTAGTTTTCAGAGCCAGGAGCTGAATGTAGAGCTTGGAGCAGTAATAGCCATGGATTGAAATGGGATCTCTGGCTCCTGAATGCGAAAACACATATGCTGCCATTGATCTTTGCAAACCATACTTCTTGACTGGGAATGAGGGAGCAAAGAGGTGATTAAGTGATAAGCTGTGCAGAAAAGTTTTCTGCACATGCTCAGAAGCACTCACAGCATTTCTAATTAACAATTCTCCACCACGTATTGCTGCACTTGCAGTGGATTAGTGGTCTCTGGCTGAAATAAACTCACCATTCCTTATCAGCTTTCAAGATCACTCTTAATTAACCTTTAATGAACAAAACATCTAGAAGGTGAATGAAGTGTACATTTTTAAGCTTTTTTTTCCCAAACCAACTACCAAGCCCCTTGTACGGTTGTTGCTTGGAGATAGTGGGAGTCCAACATGTCTAGGAAATGTCTGCTTAGGAAATGACATCTCTCATCTTTTTCTGTTCTTTTTTTTTGCCCAAGAGGAGAGATGTCATGCTTCAAGACAGCTTTTCTAATCTGACAGGTTCTAGACATGTTGGACATCCAACATCCGAAGGCAACAACTGCATTATGGGCTTATTGGTCCATCTGGAAAAAGCTTACAGGTTGCAGAAAGGAAAAAATAAAACAAGAACAGCATTTTTGAAGGAGTCACTAACAAAATGTCCCCGTAGAGGTCAACAGTGACAAATCCCATGGCATTCTCTTTGAATCCTATAAGCTCTTCTGCAAAATGTTCTAAATAATGGGCTAATGGCATCATTTGAATGAATTGGTTCCTGTTATTAGTCTTTGTGCCAACAAATTGTTTCCCTATTACTAACATTTACCAGTTCTTGAATTAATTTGCAGACCTAATGTTCCAGACTCTGGTCTTAAAATGCTTATTTTGGGAGAACATATGTTTTAAAAAATATATTTAAACAGTGATGGTATGTGTGCAAATTTCAAATAGAAATGGGATGGAAGAAAGTTATTAGTAAATACATGTAAAAGTGACCTGGACTAGAAATGGATTCACCCATCCATGGACTCATTTACCATGTTCATCTCCATACCATCCCTTCCCTAGTCTCATTCACCAGGCTTTGTCACTACAATGATCAATATTTCTACCATGCAAAGGCTAACATAAATTGCCTCTTTATGATGAGGAGTCCAGATAGTGTGCCATTTGAGGTGCATTCTTTCATGAATGTGGTTCATTATGGGAATCAGTTATCATCATTTAGTTTGTTTCTCAAAATCTGTCACCAGGTCATGATGGGCTGGTATAGAGACAAACATGATGGGAATTAATTTAGATGACTCACTATGTGATACTAATACCACCCTGAGGTAGCTTTAAGGGATTTCATTTGAGACCCAGAAGTGATGACCCATGTCATATATTGAAATTAGTCCCATGTTTGATGAATTTGCTTCTTCATACTGTATACTTGTGTGTGGTTTCAAACAGAGCAAATAGGATGTTCATTATAAGGTGATAAGTCCTGAGCCTAACAAGTCATGACAATGTCCCCTTAATCAATTACCCATAAAAGGCAGACTAAAGTGAAACAAAGCTTCCGTTTAGCAGAAGTGAATAACTGATGGATGATACCATAAGTGGTGGCTACATCATAGACTTTGTCCACTCCATATTCATTTATTTGCAATTTGGTCTGGAGAAGTGACTGTGAATCGCTGGCTAGATTAGGAAAGTTTCTTTGAAGAAAATTCTGGCATCTCGAAGAGAAATGTTCCAAGTGCTGTACTAATAATCCCCAATGACATTCCGCCAAACCCCTGAAGTATCCAAAGCAGGAGCCATGGTCAGATCAACAACAGCACATTGGAGCATTTAATTTGTTTGCTGCGTTTATATACCACAGGAGCTCAAGACAACATACTGAGAGTTAATCCATTTTCATTTTATCTTTGCAAACAGTCCTACTTAGTCTGAGAGACAGTGACTCACCCAAGGCCATCCAAGGAGCTTCACATCTCACCAGAAATTTTAATCCAGGGTTTCCCACAAATGTATTTATTATATATTCATCCTGTGTTTCTTCCCAGGATCTGATTTGATAATTGGCTGAAAGTTATACAGTGACCTTCATGGCTATGAGGAGAGTTAAACATGTTCCTCTGGTGTCCTAGCCTGACAGTCTAACCACTACACCATATTGGTTTCACCCTGGCATATTAACTTGTTTTAATTTTATACAAGCCTTTGGAATCCTATTTACATATATGTAATCCCATTTACATAGAACTAACATGTGTCTAAATAAACAAAATATACAATTTGGAGGGGCTGGGGATTTAGAACTTGAAAAAGCTGCCACTGTTTCTTGACCATTTGGCAAGAAGAGCAATGCCATGATGAAATCTGGCAACTCAAAAGAAAACATAGTGGCACAGCCTTATTACTTTCTTGCTACGACTATTCCTCTTTGTATTTATGGAATAAGAGAGAGAGAGAGATCTCACAAATGTTTGCCCATCCTTGATGAGAAACAAAGTCTTAACACATCAACACACCTTATCAACACTCTGAGACATAACAAGACATACCATTGGAGCGGGAGGAAATAATCAGTATAATTAGATATTTTTTTTAACCTTTCATGACGTTTTGGGGAAAAATTGTAAAGATTACAAATTTTCCACAAAAAAAGTTCCAGTCTGCCAAAAAAATATCATGAAAACATGTTTAGACTCGCTTGTAATCTCACCTAGTTGGGAAAAAAAAATTGGATTTCTTTGGTTGTATACATAATAATGGAGTAAGTGTGTATTTATAGTCCCAAGAACAGATGGGTTGGAGGTGATTCATGAACTCTTCCAGCTGACAGACAGAAAAATCAAGGAGTATGGGACACATCAAGGAAGACAGAGATCCTTGACCTGAACCTGAGAATAACAAGGCCTTCACCTATTGGGTGCTGTCTGGCTGTGCTGGACTGCCACTAGCTGGAGGCGGTGACAGTTGCTTTCTAGCACAACTGGAAGTCACCAGGTTAGGACACATTTTGGTTAGATAATGAAGATGATGACAGCAACAGTTGATTAAGCACTTTTTTTTTCCTTCATAACATTTCAGTGCAACCCCATCATACATTCTTATCCATCCCTGTAAAATTATGTGTGGATCTTAAAACAAATTTTTAAAAAATCATTTAAAAAAATAAGATCATAAGACTATAATGCCAGTGTTAATACAACAAGAAAAACAGAAGTCACAGCAACTACAAAATTAAAATGCAGATTTTAAAACAGAGAGTTCCAGACTATATAAACTTATTTACTGGGATTGGTGAACTGAATAGTATTTACCTGGCACTGAAAAAAGCACAAGGATGATACCAGGTAAACTTCACAGAGGAGGCTGTTCCCTCAAAGACTGAACAAGATGCGATAGTGTGTGGCGTAAGAGGAAATGTGGCAGAATGGTGAGAGGGAAAGAAAAAAACAAAGGAACAGACACTTATGGTCAGGGGACAAAAAGTATCCTTAATGAGGTTCCAGTATTTTCCCAACCAGCTTAATACCCAACATCTGTGTTTCCATGAGTAACTGGCTAAAGAAAGATGTATCTCACCTATCTCAAGACCATATATATTCAAATGAAAGAACATTAGGTTTGGCAGAAATTATCCATGACGGGGAACTCACCATTTCTTTGGAATGATTGAGGAAGTAACACTCCTAATTTGTTTTTCACTGTGACCAATCAAGAAGCCTTTTAAAAAGAAATGAAGAAAGAAGTATAACACAGCAGTCCTTCTCCTCCCCCTTTTCATAGCCATTTTAGCAAATTGCACCAAAGCTTGGATACTTACAAAAAATACTGTCCTAAATGTAAGAGCCAGCATGGTGTAGTTGTTTGAGCATTGGACTATAGAGACCAGGTTCAAATCCCACTTGGCCATGGAAACCCACTGGGTGACCTTGGCTAAGGGCTTTTCCGCACTTTGGAGGAGAAATGGGGCAGTCTGGACTGGCACACTCCCCCTGAGAATCCACGTTGGTTCGGAGCTGTCTGTGCCTGCTGTACACACTCTCCGGAGACGAAAATGGAGGCTTCTGGTTGGTGGAGGCTGTCCACCAATCGGAGAAGCTCTCCAGCCGGAAGCCCGCCCCCAGAAGATCTGCAGACTCACACCGGAGCGAGCCTGTAGATCTATACTTTACAGAGCGACGGGCTGGAGCGCACCACAATATTGAAAGTCCTCTTTTAATCGGTCTTTCAATAGCACAGGCAGCCACCAGTTCTGGGCGTTCCGGAGCGGGCTGAAGTCCGGACAAACAGTAAGTAGTCCGAACCCAGTTCGCCCCCAAGTGTGAATGTCCTTGTGGGAGGATGCACCGGCCCATTTCAAAAATAAAATGCGGAAAAGGCCTATGTCTCTGGCCATTTCCACACTAAACTGTTATAGCGCTATTATTCCACTTGCAACATCCTATGGAATCCTGGGGTTTGCAGTTTTGGGAGGGGCTGGCCGGTCCTCCCGAAACTGCAAACTCCAGGATTCCATAAGATGTTGCAAGTGGAATAATAGCGCTACAACAGTCTAGAGCAGAAATGGCCACTGTCTCTCAGCATCAGAGGAAACCACATACAAGCTCACTCTGCACAAATCTTGCCAAGAAAACCCCATGATAGGTTCACCTTAGGATGGTCATAAACTGGAATGACTTGAAGGCATACAACAACAATTGTCCTAAACCAATACAGAAAATTAGGTACCTTAACCCTTAAAATTTCATTAGGTTTAACCATGCCTAATTCTGCATTGGATTTAGGCCATTAATTTACAAATTGCCAATGATATTTGTTTAAATTTCATTAAGATAGCCAAGGGAACAGAAAGCACTGAAATAAAACAAGAATGTAGGATTACTCCAGAACTGCTATTATTTTTTAAAAATATATTTGAATGTATTAGAAAAAGGAATTTTAAAGTGCACACATTCTAAGGGACAAAATTACTGTCTATTGCATCTTGTTGGCATAACACATTTAGAAATGCTTAAAGTATTTTTTTATTTTTATAAAAAAAAAACACCTCCTTTTCATGTACATCCTAAGGCATTCAATGGACTAGGAAGAATTGAGTTGTTCTCCATTGACAGAAAGAAAATTATTTTATTCCCGAGAGTTATAGAAAGTGCCTTTGACAATGCAAACTCATTTAATGGAGGGAGTAGGAAAGAGGCACCAAGGAAATATAGTGCAAAAAAACTGAAAATCTGTACACCGGTGAACATACATACTCTTCTCCCTATGACTGAAAGTATGCTAGAAGGTAGTATAGTGGAACAGAAGTGGAAGAAGCTGGGATAATTTAGGACCAACATATCCATAAAGTGAAAAAAGCCACTTTAATTGCATTAATATTTTTAAGATAGTAAATAGCAGTATAGGAACAGAAAGTGATCAAAAGAAGGACTGCAGTGTGCTAGACAATGATTCATTCCAGAGATATTCCCATGTCCATTATGGATTGTTTAAGCCAATTATAGAGAGCCATCATGGTGTAATGATTTGAGTGTTGGACTACGACTTCTGAGACCACAGTTCAAATCCCCACTCAGCCATAGAAAACGATTGGGTGACAAGTCGCACACTCTCAGTCTCAGAGGAAGGCAAAATCTTGCCAAGAAAACCCCGTGATAGGAATGCCATAAGTCAGAAATGACTTGTAGACACAAAACAACAACAAAGCCCATTATTCCTCATCTTTGCCATGCTGGGTAGGGTCAAAAGAAATGCTGTCTAACAACCTTTGGAGATGGCCCACGTTCTATACTTTTCTTCCTTGGCTGTGTGGCTAATAAGAATTGGCTAATATTCTACCTCAGGAGCTAGTATTAGGTTCAGGAGGAAAGTTCCCTTATACTTCCAAAAGAGAACAGCAATAGCAATAGCATGTGTATTTCTATTCTGCTTATCAGCTAAGTGCTCTCTAAGTGTATTAGCTAATTGCCCCCAACAAGCTGGGTACTCATTTTACCGATCTGTGGAAGGATGGAAGGCTGAGTCAACCTGGAGCCTGGCAGGATCAAACTCACAACCTTGTGGCTGCAGTACCGGCATTTAACCACAGGAGACCACAGGCACAACAGTGAAGTTTAATAACAAAAGAAAAATACCAAGAACCTGCCCCAAAAGAGGGTAGATCTGTGGATGTGGTACTTTCTTCAGTCTTTATCCTTCTTCCCACTGACTTGTTTTCTGGACTGTGGAGTCAACAGCTCAGAAATCCAAAGGAATTGTGGCACTGGTGGCTTTTCTTTTTCCAACCTCAAAGTGTGAGTTCCAGAAGGTGTTGTGAAGATGTTGAAGTATTTTCCGTCAGTCATGGCAGTGCTCTGAAGAAACATCTATCTTATTGAGGGGCAAAGGAAAAATTTCTTTCTTTTATTCAGCAGCTCCAACAAGGAATGGAGAAAATGTTCAGTACTACGTTCCAGGTAACTGAGTTCACATGTCTCAAACCAGTATGCAAGCTGGAAGGCAGTTATCTTCATAGGTATTTCCATTTCCCTAGAATTTGTGATGGAGTTGTCTGAAGAAAGCATGGATATAAAAATATGTATATTAGAAAAATAGGTATGCAAAATCTATACAAAAATATTTAGAAATTTCACAAGCTGCTATGGAAATGAAATTGAACAAAATGAAGTCTGGAAATGGGAGAATCTGAGGATCAAACCAGGTGATAAGTATAGCACCTTTTTTCATAGGTGGACTTTTCCAAGTGGTGAAAGACATCTGCTTGTCATAGCAGATGGTTTTCTTCACCCTTATAGCTTGGACTTGTATGCCTTATTTTATGATTGGTCATTGGAAGATATACAAAGATTTAATTTGCAAGACTGATTGATGAGTCACATATCCCTGAGGAAATTCCATTACAAAAGGGAAATGAGTTAATTGTATGGAATATGTGTGTCCCTTAATGGCTACTTTGACCCAGAAAGAAACTGATATCAGCAGATTCATCCACTCCTAGCTTTAGACCTTTAGTCCCATTCATCTCTTTCAACTGCTTCGAAGTCTTAGGGCCTTTCTGCACTACACTGTTATAATGCTATTATTCTACTTTTAACATCCTGTGGAATTCTGGGGTTAGTAGTTTAAACTAAACTAAACTCCCTAAATTGCAAACCCCAGAATTCCATAGGAGGTTGAAAGTGGAATAATAGCACTATAACAGAGTAGGGCAGAAATAGTTCCACTATGTTCCTGCTCTGCAGATATGGATGACAGCACCATCTTTTCTGGTTTTCTCAAAAAGGGGGAAATACCAGTGAATATTGATCTATATTAGCATTTTTAATTCAGAAAAGTATGGGTTTGTCTTCCACAAATGTAGTAAGCAGATACAACAGAACTATGGGGCTCAGCCATATTGTTAACAGGGTCACTTAGAGAATTGCTCAGTCCATCAAGGAAAGCAAAACCTATGCCCACTTTTGACACCCATACTGTGTAGCCAGAGAAATCCGTTGTGTCCCTAGAGGTTCTTGCAAGATGCCAGATCCCTCCCCACATATCCTTTATAATAATGGGCATTTTGCTAGTCATCTCAATCTAAATAAGCTTAACAGAATAAGTTCCACAAGGGATACCTCACTTTTATGGAAGTCTCAGCTTTGTCATGAAGATTTATCTATCTTCCATTGATCATATAAACACCAAGGTGGGAAGAAAGGCAGAAACAAAATCTTGCCAGCAACAGAACAGCCATAGCTGAAGCACTGTAGTGTGAAGATGTCAGAAAGTTCAAAGAACAGAGAAGATTTCAGACGCATCTCTTGTCATAGAGGGTTAACGCAGTTGGTCCCTGACAAAACAGGAGTGTTGCTGTGTTAAGTCTAGGATAAAAAAAGAACAGTGGGAAGAGATTTAGGGTTCAGCATTTGATTGATATTTGCATTCATCACAGTCAAAGAAAAGCAGAGGGAAAAATGCTAACCAGTCTGAGCTGACCTTTCAGCAGTCCAAGAATGGAGCTCAAGGAAGTGTGAGACTATCTTTTTTTTGGAGCAGAATAATGATAAATTCAAGCTCCTTAGAGAGGAGAAGGGGTCACTATCACAAGAATGAGGAATAATGTACACATTTGTACTGCCGACATAGAAGGAGATGAAAATAGAGCTTAGGTTACTTCATGTTAGCAAGCTCCAAAGGGTTGAGAAATAGGAGTGGAAGGTGGGGGGATACTTCCAGACACTTTGCAGAAACATGTAACTTGTTCTCATCATAGACCAAAAGGACCTGCTGCTTCTTTTTAACTCTCAGGTACACTTTGATAGTAGAGCAGGCTACTCCATCTGAAGACCTTGTGGAAGGGCAAGATATAAACGCTACAATAAATTAATATTATAATAAATTGACTATTTTAGGATAACAGAACAGTCAATTGCAACAATGATGACTCATTTACTTATTTAGGAAATATATATGCTATCCTTCAGTAAAAAAAAAAAATCAGAGCTTGGGAAAATTGCTTTGCAGGATTCTGGAAGATAAAACTCACAAAGATTTTTCCCAGCTCTGTGAAAATTCCTAGAATAGCAGTTTGGTTATTTTTTAAAAAAAACAAAGCCAAGTTTTATATTGTGGGACTGTTCTCTCTTCTTTCAATATGCATCTTTTTGAGCTGAAATCCTTGTGCCATTCCTATATGTTATGACAATTATGTGTTGACAGCAAACTGATTGACTGATATTTACCTGCAGATTTGTTTTTCACATTTTGAGCTGCTACAGTCAGATAGACATTTTGACACAGAGTACAAAACAGAAAAGCTATATATTAAAAAAAATGGAGTGGTAGAAACGCAATTTCTTCCAACTAGCAATACTTTGAATTAAGTGGTAGGCCATCACTAGTACCATGGCTACTCATGCATTTTTGGGCCTTGCACTAATATCTAAGTTCAATAAAGTTCACTCTCTGGGGCTTTGGCTTCCCCTTCAGGCACATCTATTATGCTGACTGTAATAAGAAAGAGCTTGGCGGAAAGAAAAAAGACTGTGTTTTTGTTTGGGTTTTTTATGCAGAGTTTTCCTGACATTAGTTCATACTGGAGATTAAAAAATCATACATGAGTGCCAGCTGTTTCATGTAACCACAAAAGTAATTTGCAGTTCAAAAATTTATTTCATTTACAATAGATGGAAGATGTTTGGCTTATATTTACTGTATCGTTTCATGCATTTTGTTAGGCTTCTGCAAAGGTTAACACCACCATCTGCAATTAATTGCAAGAAGTGTGAAGTGAAACCATTTCAGGCAGAATCTATTTTGCAAGCAAGTGTTGACAAGTTTCTTTTAGATTACAAAAATGAAAAGTAAATACTGTCATTTGATCCTACACTTTAAAGTGTGATTATCCTGTCAAATCTTTTTCGTCAGTACCATTGATTTTTCATGGGAAAGGGGAGCATTTGCATGAGAGAATAAAATTGGACCAAGGCCAGTGACTGT